>KN817545.1:215692-392639 GCA_000827495.1 Hypholoma sublateritium FD-334 SS-4
CGCGGGCGGGGACGCGATAGAGGCAGCGACACCGCCGCAGCCGTAGTGGCCCATAACGATGACGTGGTTCACGCCGAGCTCGGCGACGGCGTACGAGAGCACCGATTGGCTGTATGACGGGTGGCGATTAGGCCGAGACTAGGCGGACCGAGGTGTGGGGCACTTACGCGTTGGTGTCGGAGGCCTGGAACTGGTTGGCAATGTTGCGCTGGGTGAAGAGCGTGCCGGGCTTGGCGTTGAAGACGGTGCCTTCGCTGACACGGCTGTCTGAGCATCCTATGAACATGAAAGGCGGGGCTGGGGGTACGAGTGTCAGTCAGAATCCCTCTCTCTATTCAACTCGGTACGCACATTGCCCGTCGTCCGCCAATTTCTGAAGGAGTGTGGGGTCGTCTTTCGCAATGTTCTCTCTGAACTTCTGGTTCCCGGCGGAGAGGACCTCAAAACCTGAGACCGTTACATTCGTGGCACCCTCAGCGCGACGAGCGTATGTAGCGGATTGCTCGCGACCGACGATGCGGAGCTCTCGCGCGCGGTGGATTGGATGGGCGAAAACCGTGGAGACAGCCATTAAGGCGAAAAGAGCGAGGCTTGTTGCGTACATTGCGGAAATAAAAATAGAAGATTGAATGAAAGAAAGGGTAGGTTAACTCGAAAACAATAGAGATGCAAGGAAGTGCGACTGGAACTAAGAAAAAAGGCGAAGCTAGCGCCGTAAACGAAAAACGAATAAATGATACCCAGGGGAATCAACCCAAAACCAAATAGGACTAGAACGGGGGGAAGAAAAAGAGGGAATGACGGCAAAAGCAGAAATGCGAGCCCTTTATCAATCGTTTGCAGGGTGGCAAGGCCTAGCGGAGCTTGGCCCCTTGGCGGGGCCAGGGAATCAGGAATATAGTTGCGAGCCTTGGCGGTGACACGACGATGAAGAAAATAGACATGAAAGCTCTCTCTTCGAGAGAGATGTATGTGATGGTGTGTGATGGCGTTACGTAGCTCATAGGTGTTATTACGAACCCATGGGGAAGGAGGTAAACGTGGTAGACATAATCTGTCGTCTGGAAGAATGGGCAGATACACGAGAAATCTTGAGGATTTCATTCTAAGCTGGACAAAGCCGATTTTATGGTTACCCCGCGGTTCGACAAGAACAAATATGTAGGGAGAGTAGGTGCCCATGTCTACAGGAAGACTCCGGATTACTTCCCTCAGTCTGGGCTGTGGTCGTCCGTATGAACAAAGGTTGTCAGTAATATTGGATAATAAGGATTGAGAACGGGTCTCTAGGCAACAATTGCAGAAAATGCCCCTTTGAAGCTGTAGACAGGAGTGGACCAATGGCAATAGACGACAATACGCTGGAAAGGCGAGAGGAAGGACTTGGCGTATGCCTTGGATTCGCTCGGCCTTTGGACCCGCATCGCCCAATGGCAGTCTAAGAAGAGAATCTAGGCGCCAAGGTTGGCCTTCAGGCAAGGCGTCGCAAGTGGAGGATGCTGCCAAGTTTCAACATGCTTCGACTAAGAAAGCGTTCGAGGCATCGCGAACCGAAGTGCGTATACCACTGGCTAAGAATTCCAGGGGGGTCTCTACGCATATCGAAGACACCTGGATTTTCCCCTGTTTGAGCAATATTGAAATGCGTGGAGGAAAGCAGTGAGCCTCGGGAGGAGTGAGAGAAGACGGGAACCACAGTAGAACGTGAAAGTCGGAGGGCGTTGACCCCTACAACGACAAACAACTACGTACACGAACAATGGCATCAACGATAACTTGAACTCGAAAACGCTCACCATCGATAATACAGCACGCTCACATCCCACACATGTCCACGAATGAGTTGAAAAGCGAAGATATCCTCAGCGATGCGCTCGAATTCCTTGGCGGAAAACCAGTAATAGAAGACGACAAGATTCACTACGGGCCTTTGGTTTTGACGTTGGCGCCGAAGGTATGGTAATTTGGTGATCAACAGGCGTCTACTCTCAACGGCATTTCCGACGCTTTCAGCAAGGAAAAGTACGCTCACTACCAACTGATGTGACCTTAATGCAATCCTTAAATGTATGACCCTGAAGGCGAATACGTTACTGGCAGACCATCTATTCTCTCCTGCGCTCTTTCTGGCCGAGCGGATAGAGCTAAATCTACTGGGTACGGGGTCGAAAACAGGTTCGTATTTTCTCTTGATATTAAAATTTTCATTTGGTGCATCTTGGAACCTGCAGTCATCGAGCTCGGAGCGGGCTGCGGACTTCCTTCTCTTTTATTGAGTACACAGCCGGATCCTCCGTCACTCATCGTACTCACCGATTATCCCGATGACAATATTTTGGGGAATTTAAAGATGAACGTGGACAGAAATCAGCACGTTGTGAGCAGTGGCTGTATTGTCAAATGGGCCGGGTATAAGTGGGGAACAGATCACTTGGCACTATTGTGAGCACTCCATGTTCTCCCAACACTACGGCGAGTATATCTGCTTCGTGTAGGAACTTGATCAACGCACCGAGTTCCGCCAATCGGGGATACGACGTTATGATTCTATCCGACCTCCTCCACTTCGCTGACTCACACGATATGTTAATTTCTTCCATCACAAGACTGTTGGCAAAAAAGGACGACGCACGAGTTTATATCGGGGTGAGTATTTCCCTTTTTCTCATGGGTGACGGAATGAGTGTTAATATTTTTTCCACAGGCCGGAAACTATACCCACCACCATGTATGCCGAAGTTTCCTAGAGAAAGGGAAGGAAGCCAAGCTTATTTTTGATGAAATAATGGTGTGTGAAGAGGACAAAAAGTGGCGAGGCAAGCTAGCGGTCAGCACCCTCGACAACGAAGCTCTCGAGTTACGGAAAAACAACTGTCGATACTGGGTGGGGCGATGGTCAGACTGATGGAAGTTATCCGCAGTTTGCGCCTAGCCACTAGGAGACCTATGTATACCAGAGAACATTGGAGGTTCTCGGAACTTTCAAATGTATCTTTGTCGAAGTTGCGATATCTTCAGCGAGGTTTGTCAAAAAGGGAAGAAGACGGACAACATGGTTAGTTTTGGCTAAACCTTCTTCCTCTCTGCCAGTGCCATTCGACAGCCAGTACCTCCAATGTGTTGCGATGTCTTCCTGAAAACTGCCGCCCGAGTTCAGGTGCAATACCTGGACCTACCAGTTTTTTGAAAGATAATTGCATGGCCCAGGAATGACGGAGCACGACGATTTACTACAATGAACCAGCAGAACTGTGACGCATGAAGTACACCCATCTCACGACCCGTGTCTGTTAGAAAAACACTAAACGATTCTTCTCATCGGAGCTGTCAGCACGAACGGTTCCCAGGATTCTGATGTCTGAGCAGTGGGTTCATATCGCACCAAACTAAAGCTTCTATCAACCCAACTTGACTACTTACTCCTCGAAAGTACTCCTCCTCGCTTCATGATATCCGATATCGCTCCCTTCGCATTAATTTTGTCGATCCTAGTGTGCCTATGGGCACTTAGTTCGGCAAACAAACCACATATCGGGAAGCTGCCGTATCCACCTGGTCCCACTCCAAGCTTCATCTGGGGCAATAGAAACGATTTGTCGGCACCTCGCGTGTGGGTGAGGTATGCTAAATGGGCAAATGAGTACGGTATGCTTGTTTCGCTTCATTCTGACGCATGGTTCATCTGAATTTACTGAACCTAGGCAACATCTTGTACTTGCGGATCTTCAACAAGAAGATAATCATTCTCAATTCGTTGGAAGATGCAGTCGAGTTACTCGAACGACGGTCGAAAGTGTATTCTTCTCGGCCGATTATACCTATGCATGAGCTGTATGTCATTTTAGTTCACGCACTTTCCCATCTTGATGAGAGTTGACTTCGAAACATAGTATGGGGTTTTCTCAGGTTGCCACTAGTTTGAGGGTGTACGGGCCAGAATGGAGAAAACATCGGAGGATATTTCAGCAAGGCTTCAAGTCGGATTCGTGTCTTGAATACAGGCCAGTTCAAACCAAGAAAATGCACGATATGTTGTATGGGTTACTTCGCACTCCAGATGATTTTAAATCTCATGTCTACACGCAAGTATATCCCTCAATACAAGTTCTCATTAGGCTGAACGAAATACAACTGTTATAAGATATACTGGTGCAATTGTGCTATCAGTGATGGCTGGGTACAATGTGGTCCCAAACAATGACCCGTATGTGAAGCTTGCAGAATCCCTCCTAGAAGCATTCAGAGCGGCTCCGATGGCTAAATGGAAAATAAATATGTTCCCGATTCTCCGCTATATTCCTTCGTGGCTTCCTGGAGCTGGTTTCAAACGCTATGCAAACCTTATCAAGGGACAGCTCGCGCAGCAGCGAGAGTTCCTGTTTAAGTCAGCGACGGCGCCCTCTGTGGTGTGTAAAGTACAGGTTCGTGAATCCTCGAGTTGTTAATGACTACGCATCTTCCAGGAGGTGGAAGGAGAACGAACACCTGTTGTTGCCGACCTACTTCCTGGCTGTAGCTCGGATTCCGACGTACGAATGCTGTTAGAGGCTGCTGGATCTGCATACACTGGTAAGGGTGAAGCTATCGCATCGAATGCCCAGCTAATGTATTCTGGTTAAAAGCTGGAACTGGAACGGTATATTCAGAGGCAAATTGATTTATCACTCCCATTACTAATGATCTGTGATACTTTAGACTGCCTCCTCCATTTTGGTGTTCTTCGTAGCTATGGCTTCGTTCCCAGAGATCCAGAAGAAAGCACAGGAAGAAGTTGATCGCGTTACAGGGGGACAAAGACTTCCTGAATATGATGATCGAGCACATCTGCCATATACCGAGGCCATCATCCGGGAGGTGCTTCGTTGGAGACCGCTTTTCCCCCTCGGGCTTCCTCATGCAAGCATGGAGGACGATGTGTACAGTGGTTATTATATCCCGAAAGGTGTGTTTTCTTTTTAAATCTATAATTCTGAAGCAGAGTCTCAAATTAACGCGTCAATAGGTAGCATTATCTACCCAAATGTATGGTAGGTGCTCACCTGCCTTTAAATTAACGTTGATTCAATGCCTGTATAGGGCAATGACGCGGGACCCCGTAAAATACAAGGATCCCGAAATTTTCAACCCAGACCGTTTTCTGACTGAGACAGGAGAGTTGATTGATGATGAAGTTACCTACGCCTTCGGATTTGGAAGACGGTAGGAGGATCACCCACTCCAGAGGATAAGCCGGATTTATTAATTATCTATACAGAATCTGCCCTGGCAGACACTTGAGCTCTGCATCTGTATATTTTGCTCGCCTCATGTCTATTCGAACAACTCATTATGATTGATGGATCCTCCAGATATGGTTGTCGGCAGCTGCAATACTTTCCGCCTTCGACGTTGAGCGGAAGAAAGACGAATCCGGTTGTTACATCCCGTTAGATGTCAAATACGTGGACAAGGGCATAACGAGGCATGTGAACTGAACTCATCATTGTGGGACTCCATCTCACGCTTTTCTGAAGTCACCCTCTCAGCTTCCAATGTACCATATTACCTAGGTCAGAGAAGGCCGTGCAGCTTATCTTGGAGCGTCATGCGGAAGACTGATTCATATCATTTCATTTACTGTGAATGTATACGGAGACGAATACAAAACCAGACGGAATGGTAGCTGAGCGTCTTTCCTCGGAGATTGTAGGCTCCTCAATAATACTCATTTACCTAATTCAAAGGGCTTATTCGGTAATAGGCAATCTTACGAACGCTGGGTGTGCTCCATCTGTATTCGATCTGTATCTCCCGACCCTCCAGTGTAATCATCTTTGGGACCTGTCACGATAACCAAATCTATAATTAGAATACTTTGGTGCCGAAATACTTCTATTCCCAGTGGACCCAAAGTGGACCAGGCTGAGCTGCCTAAAGTGCGCCGAACGACGCTCAAATTGAAAGGTTGCCTGCTTGTTCTCTTGATCACTCTCCAGTCACAACCTCAGACACCTCTCACTTTCCATGTCATCCGAGCTTACCCTCGCTATACTGACTTTGTCCATTGTATCAGTGTGCGTATGGGCGCTTAAATCTCCCCAGAGGTTGCCATATCCGCCAGGGCCACCACCAACGAGCTTTATCGCCGGAAATATGAGCGATATCTCGACGCCAAATGTATGGCGCAAATATACTGAATGGACAAAGCAGTATGGTGAGATCTGAAAGGTATACACACTGACCCCCATGCACATTTACTGAACGTTCTTGAAAAGGCAATATCATTTACTTGCGGATCTTTGGCCAGCCAATAGTTATCCTTAATTCATTGGAAGATGCCCTCGAGCTCCTTGAAAGGCGCTCTGGATATTATTCATCTCGACCGGTAGTTCCTATGTATGAAATGTAGGCAATTTTGTTCCTTGATATTGACTAGTAGTATCCGTTGATAATCACTGTAGCATGGAATTCTCGTCTGTAACAACATTGAGGGCCTATGGACCGGAATGGCGGACGCACAGAAAAGTATTTCAGCAAGCCTTCAAGCCCGATTCTTGCATGGAGTACAGGCCTATTCAAATAAAGAAAGTATATGATATGCTAAACGCGCTTCTCCAAACCCCAGAGAGGGTCGAAGCCCATAGCCGCAGGTGAGTGTAAATCTTCTCCAATATAAATTACTCAACTGATTGTTATGACTCGGATAAGATATGCTGGCTCTATCATTTCATCTGTAGTATACGGATATGATATTGTGTCAGACGACGATCCCCTTGTAGAATTGGTCGAGTCCACGGAGCAAGCCTTCACAGTGGCTCCGTTGCCTAAGTGGCTTGTGAACGGCTTTCCATTTCTACGTCATATTCCTTCATGGTTCCCAGGGGCTGGTTTCAAACGCTATGCATTATCTATAAGGCACAAGTGGCACCAACAGGTGGATGTTCCATTTAAATATACCATCACGGCCTCTGAGGTATGTGAATTATCTGTGGTGTATCATTTTTTCGGACAATTACACGATTCTAGTCATTGGGAGGCTCACATACACCAGTTGTTTTGAGCCTGCTGAATGGTTATACCTCTGAGGAAGATAATCAGATGCTGAAGGAAGCGCTTGGATCTGCATATTCAGGCAAGAATTCCAAGATTATTGGCATTTATCATTTACTGAAAATTGAACCTAATTGAATTCAATTTGTGACAGCTGGAGTCGGGACGGTGTGTACACTTCAATCTTTTACTCGTACTCCTTGATAATCAATGATTTATCAGACAGCCTCCTCTATTGTGGTTTTCCTCATAGCTATGGTAACATATCCGCAAATCTGTAAGAGGGCACAAGACGATATAGATCGCGTTACTGGAGGCCAACGACTTCCTGATTACGGCGATCTGAAATCCCTGCCCTACATCCAAGCTATCATCCGGGAGGTACTTCGCTGGAGACCAATCACTCCTCTTGGAATCACACACGTGAATGACAAGGACGATGTATACAATGGCTATTACATTCCGAAGGGTGAGTGACTTTTGGGTTTGTGGCATTTTCAGTTCCAAAGGAAATGCTCAAAATGCAGCATTGTGAAATAGGTAGTATCATATATTCAAATATATGGTAGGTGGCCAATTTCAACACTGTGATTTCTGTGCGATTCCAAGTATTCATATTTTGGTACCCTTGTGTAGGGCAATGTCACGCGATCCTATCAAATACAAGGATCCGGAAGTGTTTAATCCAGATCGTTTCCTCACTGAAGCAGGCGAATTGAATGGCGATGAAGTAAGCTTTGCCTTTGGCTTTGGAAGACGGTCTGTGGTATCGCCATCTCTTGAAAAATTCTATTTTATTTTTTTACATTTTGGCGCTCGTAGCATTTGTCCCGGTAGACATTTGACCGTTGCCTCGGTGGGTCTATATCTCTCATTTCAACTTATCACGGAATCTTGAATATATACGAGCGTAGATATGGTTGGCAGCAGCGGTAATACTTGCTAGCTTTGATGTTGAACAGAAGAAAGACTCGTCGGGGTCTGCCATCCCATTGGGTGTCAAATTCAACGACGAAGGTGTTGTATGGTGCGTGAGTTACATTGTAGCCGGATTAATTTTACGAAGGTATATATCATTAGTACTCCTGCTGGACTACTGTGCTCGATAACGCCTAGGTCGGAGAAGGCCAGGCAGATTATTCTGGAGGGTCATAGAGATGTTTTCTGATATAACATGAGATCTTTGTCAGGGAGTATTCATCGGACACTGTGGCACGGTTTTGATGTACTAAATGTATTTTTGCTATAGAGCCTTTCGGCGTACTCCATAGACGGTTTAAGTACTGTCTAAGGAATGGGTATAAATTGATTTCCGTGTGTCGTGGCACTTGATGCACAGCAGCGGATACTATGCGTCGAAAAGCAGCCCCAGCTGACCGTTGGCTAATTAAAACATAAGCATTGCGAAAACACATCAAGTTTCTCATGGTCGATCCTATCTCGTGTAATCCCTGCGGTATTGGTGCGCCGTTCCTCGTCAGAACACGATATGGGGTTCACGTTTACCCCAACGTCTGTCGTCCAGATAGAACTATCATCAGACTCTAAAGCCTCTGAATGGGAATTGCAACTATTACTCTGCTTTCATGGACCTGTGCGGGGACTCTCCTCATTTGGATATTCACTCGTGGGCGCCATCATCTCGCCACCAGGCCACCGTACCCGCCAGGGCCTCCCGCGCGAGGGCTGCTCTCGGGCAATGCGAGCGACCTTGTACTGAAATTCCCTTGGCTGGCTTACATGGAGTGGGCGAGGAAATACGGTGTGTTGGTATTGCATATCATTCGCCGGCACGGAGAATTTGATGCTCGTGCTGCCTCTGAATCGAATCGTAGGCGACCTGCTGCACTTTCGGGCTTATAACCAGCACATTATCGTGATAAATTCTGAGAAGGCGGCGACTGAGCTGCTAGAAAGGCGCTCAGCTATCTATTCTTCGCGCCCTTTCGTGCCTATGTGGGATCTGTGAGTGTCACTGTAGATGTTAGGGCACCGATGTCGATATTCATCTTGCATCGCGAAGCATGGGAGTCTCGTACGCAACGGGAGTGCGCGACTACTCTCCCGAATGGCAGAGCCACAGGCGCATATTCCAGCAGATCTTGCGACAGAGCGCAGCGGCTCGGTACCAGCCCACGCAGACGGAGAAGATTAGAAACATGCTGCACGGGATGCTCACCACGCCTGACGAGTTCCGCGCGCACTTGAATACGTGAGCTCTGCCTTCTTCAGTAGATATCAGTGAGACTCACACTGCGCACTGGCCAGCGCGTCGGGCGCCATCATCATGTCCGTGATGTATGGTTACGATGTCGCGCCCGTGAACGACCCATTCGTTGCACTCGTCGAGGTCACGCAGGTCGTTTTTGAGCGAGGCGCCTCGTTGAGTTGGCTCGTCAATTCTGTACCGGTGTTGCGACACATCCCTTCGTGGTGCCCGGGAGCAGGGTTCAAGCGATACGCTACCTCGGTCAATAGTCAAGTTATTGAACAGCTTGATAGGCCATTCAAATATGTGCTGGACAAGATGGTGAGTTCACTTAGTGCATGGGAATGAGCTGTTGAAGAACTTACCCATACTTGTTTGCCAGGCCGCGGGCACTGTGCGGCATTCTGTTGTGTCGAGTCTTTTGGATAATTGCAAGTCGGAAAAGGATCTACAGATGTTGAGGGAGGTCGCTGGGACAGGATATGCAGGTGCGTTTGAAATTCTACAATAAAGCCACATTCACTGATTTATTTGTGTGTAATGAAAGCTGGGGTGAATACGGTGAGAGACATTCGATTGATTTGCAACAGCGAAAGTACCGACCCTTTGCAAACATCTACAAATTACAGACCGCAAGCGCTCTCCTAGTTTTCATAGTTGCGATGATCTTGAATCCTGGGATTCAGGAAAGGGCGCAGCACGAAATTGATTCTATCACAGGCGGAGATCGCCTCGTTGAGTACAGTGATCACGCTTCATTGCCCTATCTCGAAGCTATTCTGCGGGAGGTAATTCGATGGAGACCGATCACTCCGCTCGGACTCCCGCATGCGAGCAACGACGAAGACGTGTACCGAAATTGTTATATTCCCAAAGGCAGTCTTGTGATCTCGAATATCTGGTACGTTTTCCAGTGATTGTCGGTGGATATCATGAACTGGAATAATCAATAGGGCAATGTCGCGAAACAGCGAGAAATATAAAGATCCAGATACCTTTAATCCGGATCGATTCCTCGATGCGAATGGGGCACTGACTGACGATGAGGTCATCTACGCATTTGGATTTGGCAGGCGGTATGTTTGTCCCTACCTTCAATGGCGACGGGGTATTCATTGGCAGCAGAATATGTCCAGGGAGGCATCTGGCTATTGCCTCGGTGAGCTCGCCAAAGATCAGAAATCAGTGTACTTACACATTCGTTTATCGGAAGGCATGGCTGATGATGGCGACAATGCTCCAAATCTTCGATCTTCGCCAACGCAAAGACCCTTCTGGAAAAGACATTCCGTTGGATGTCAAATGGGATGATGCTTTGGTGTGGTACGTCGACTAGAAGCTGCACGTTGAATTGCTTCCCATTGACCGCTCATTGTCAACATGGGGGTGCTCCAGCTCCCCGCTTCGCTTCGAATGTTCAATCACACCGAGGTCAGACAGAACGCGGATACTTGTCTTGAACGCGCACGAGAGGGATTGAAGAGTTCGGAGAATTTTTCTATTTCGCAAGATTGAGCATAATTCGAATAACGGCGTGGTCTTCGCTGACTCTTCGGGCAAAGCTTCAATCGCGAAGTCGTAACTTGTATGCTAATTCTGTTCTCTATTGAAAAACATTCGATTGCAACTGTTGAGCACTGAGCCTGCGTGTCAATTGCGTGTTGGAGTTTGTATTTGAGTTGTAGTCACTGCCGGCAGGAGTAAGGACGATACGATGGTTGTATTTGGCTTTGGCGTGTTTGTTATTGCATCAGGAGGACGTGGCGAGATCGTGCGCTGCTCGGAATACCCTGTCACGCTACTAAACCCCTTCTCTTTGGTTTTCCCGCTAATATTCCTAAATGGCGTCTCCTGCAGACCAATTACCCCCTGGATGGGCCGCAGAATGGTCAGTCAGTTCGTGGAACGCCCAGAATCGCGCTAAATCTGCTTCAGGGACGCTGCACACCAGAGATACCTGTTCATCGGTCAGCCACATATCCAGATTTCCAGGAACTTTCATTGACGAGGAGTGTTGGCGACAGAAACGGCGACAGGACAGACGTCCTGGGATCCTCCGGCGTTAGCGCAGGGCGCAGGACAACCTCCACCGTCCGCATCTCCTCCGGCAGAAGCAGTCCACCATGGGAAGCGTCGCCAGTATGCTGCAGGCCAAACGCAAGCGTACTACGGAGGCGACGCACCTGCCGAAGCCGGATACGCATCTGGAGCAGGTCTTCAAGCCCAGCCACAAGGTGGCCAGCTCTTTACCCCTGGCCTTGCGGTGGAGAATCAATTCGCAGCCCAACAGACACAACCAGCTGCTCAGGGACAGCCGCCGTATTATGGTGCACAAGCCGAACCCGAGTACATCAATGGGCCGGCATTCGACCGCGGACAGTATGCGCAGGCTCCGGTTGACGCACTCGCTGGCCAGTTTGGGCAGATGGGAATGGGGCAAAAACAGTTCCAACTTTACACTACCAACCTCCTTACATCGCCACCTGAGCCACGCGACCTGGAGCGGCCGCCGCCTGAGATTCGTCTGCCCCCCAACTCCTGTATATCGCCCTCGCCAGCTGCCAACGCCGATTACAGCTACTGCAGATCCACGATTAATGCCATCCCCACGACTTCATCCCTGTTAACAAAATCGAAACTCCCTCTCGCCCTTGTTCTCACCCCGTATAGGTCGTTAAATGAAGGAGAAGAGGCCGTCCCCCTCGTGACCGATACGGTCATCGCTCGTTGCCGCCGCTGTAGAACTTACATCAACCCGTATGTTCAGTTCATTGACGGTGGAAATCGGTATGTCTCTATCACTGTCGCAGATTAACACGATTCTGACGCGGCTTTAGTTGGAGATGTTGTATGTGCAGCATGACCAACGAAGTCCCCCAACTTTTCGACTGGGATCAAGCCCGTAACCAACCCGGCGACCGATGGGCTCGCGCCGAACTCAACAACTCTGTTGTTGAATTCGTGGCCCCTACTGAATACATGGTTCGCCCTCCGCAGCCAGCAGTCTACGTGTTCTTGATTGACGTCAGCCATACCGCTGTCCAATCCGGTGTGTCTTTTGCGTCATAAATTTGTACGTCCTGTATTAATTCTATTTTAGGAATGGTCGCTACTGCCACCAGGACGATCCTCGAAAATCTCGACCGCATCCCCGACGAAGACGACCGCACGAAGATCGCTATCATCTGCTACGATGTGTCATTGTATTTCTTCTCTATGACTGTAAGTTTCTCGTGTATTATCGGCCTACCCTTGGGGCTAAGCACCCCCTTTCCTGTAGCCCGGGTCGACAGAATCGACCATGCTCGTCGTGTCAGACATTGACGATGTCTTCCTCCCCAAACCTAATGATTTGCTGGTGAACATCACAGAGGCGCGTACTTCATTGGAGGCCCTCCTCGGCAAAATCGGGGACATGTTCCAGGAGAATAGTATCATTGGTAGTGCAATGGGGCCTGCGTTGCAGGCCGGCTTCAAATTAATGGTACGTGACGTCAGCCAACCCTACCGTACTCGACCATTAAGATGCCCTTAGGCGCCGATTGGTGGTAAAATTGTTGTTCTGTCCTCCACCCTACCATCTGTGGGAGCGGGAGCTCTCAAGAACCGCGAGGATCCCAAAATTCTCGGCACAGCCAAGGTGGGTGCAAAGATGGTTTTCCGGTACGGAAGCTAATCATACGAGTAGGAATCCGGTTTACTCCAAGCGGCGTCTCCCTTCTACAAGACTTTCGCTATCGAATGCTCGAGGACCCAGGTCTCCGTCGACATGTTCCTGTTCAGCGCGGGTTATCAAGATGTGTCCAGTCTTGGTGAGCATTGTAAATCGTCTGTAACTCGAGCTGCCGCTGATCTACTCTCAAGCGTGTTTGCCCCATTATACCTCTGGTCAGACGTACTATTATCCCGCATTCAACGCTGGGCGAACGGAAGATGCGATGAAATTCGCGCACGAATTCGGGGAAGTCTTGGCCACTCCTATCATGTTGGAGGCCGTTATGCGTGTCCGCGCTTCTCGAGGTAAGTTCTCGATTATTTGCCTATCTAATTTGTTTTGATTTTAGTCAATTTTCTGTGTCGTTTCAGGACTGCGCATGGCGTCGTTCCATGGCAACTTCTTCGTCCGCTCCACCGATCTTTTGGCGATGCCTGCTGTTCCCCAAGATCAGTCCTACGCCATCGAAGTGCAGATCGAAGAGGCCATCACAACGCCCTTCGTCGTCTTCCAGACCGCTGTACTGCACACCACGTGCTTCGGCGAACGCCGCATTCGCGTGATCACCATGGCCCTGCCCACGACCACGAACCTTTCTGAGGTCTTTGCGTCCGCCGACCAGGTCGCGATCGTCACCTACTTCGCGAACAAGGCCGTTGAGCGGTCGCTGACGCACAAGCTCGAGGACAGCCGGGACTACGTGTTCCAGAAGCTCGTCGAGCTGCTGGTCGCGTACAAGACGAGCATGACGTCGAGCGGCGCGGGCGCTAGTGCGCAGCTCGCGATCTCGGATAACATGAAGATGCTACCCGTACTCGTTCTCGGTTTGTTGAAGAATGTATATTTATCTCCCCGCCGTTCTCTGGAAAGGTGCTGATTTTCCTTTGCATGCAGGTTGGCATTCGTCAAAGCGCCCAAATACCCCCGGACATTCGCGCTTATTCTCAAGCCCTGTTGACGTCGTTGCCTTCACAAATTCTCATTCCGTACCTATATCCCACTTTTTATTCCCTGCACAATATGCCTCCGGAGGTGGGTTTTTATCTGGAAAGCATCCTGAGAGTGTTGTTAAAATATATAATTCAGGCTGGAACTATTGGCGAACATAGTGTCATTCTTCCCCCAGCGCTACCCCTTACATCGGAGCGCCTGGAGAGGCATGGACTGTTCCTCATCGAAGACGGTCAGACCATCTTCCTGTGGGTCGGCCGCGACGCCGTCCCGCAACTGGTGCAGGACGTGTTCGACTTGCCGAGCTACGACGTCCTGCGTGGCGGAAAGGTACGCTTGCGCACATCCGTCTCCTGCCTACTCTTCTAACACCAGTCTCCAGACCACACTGCGGCCCTTGGAGAACCCCTTCTCGCAGCGCATCAACGCGATCGTGCAGAAGATCCGCGAGCTGCGCCGCGGGGTGTACTACCCGCACCTGTATATCGTCAAGGAGGACGGCGAGCCGCCGCTGCGCTTCTGGGCGTTGAGCATGCTCATCCAGGACCGCGCGGACATGCTGCCGAGCTACCAGCAATTCATCTCGTCGCTAAAGGACAAGGTAAATGTTACATGATAGTCTGTCATGAATTGTTGTACGAGCGCATGTATGGAGAGGTCTGTCCCGGCCTTGATTGGTCTTGGTTCTCCTCTGCTTTGGACGTGGCTGACCGGTATTTTTGACCATTTTGTAGGTGAACATTGCGGGGAGCGGGTAGATAGCTTTGGTATTGATGTTGATTTTTTCGTTGAGAGCCTTGAGGCTCGGAGGATCAGGCATGGAGTTCTATTTAAATTTGTGTGTTCGTCCACGTCAGCGAGGGTCTGAGGTCAACAGGAGGCATGCTGAGATACTGGGAACAGTAGGCAACCCGCGCTTTCTGCGAATAAATTCACAAATCATCTCAGCGTGAAAGCCATTCGAGCCAAATGTTCATGGGTATATGGTCACCATGGGGAAATGGAGATGTATCTGGCCACTGACGCCCAGCGACCGATTGTCTTCGGTATGGCGGAGTGTAAAGGTGACTGCACTGGGACTACGCAATTGCCGGCAGTGGGCAAATTCGCGCACGACGCCATTGAGCTGTCTTCAGTCCCCAAGGCGAAACACTTTCAGCGTCATGACATTAATGCACGTAAGTAAGATGAATTGGACTGATAGTTCGGTTTGTAGATACATACTTCTGATGGGTGAGCAGAAGGACAAGCGGCAATATGTTGAAGGGCGCCCGTGTCTCGATGCGGAGGTAGGGAGGAGTGGCATTTTCGCACTTCTGACTACGCTCGATGCAAGCACCATAATTCGCGTTCGTCTACATCCCCTTTGGCTCGTCTTCGTCTGCTCCAGTGGCTCTCTTATACTACTGACTATATTCGCTTACATTTCGCATGATGCAAATGATATATTTCGATATGCGTACTTTTCGCTGATAATTCACGGTGCCAGTGGCGCTGTGTACTTTTTTGATAACCTCCTAATTTTGGACCTACCCAACCATTTTTATTTGGATATTATTCGGTTCGCAGCTAGTTATCGAGTTGTTCTACCCATGTCGAACACTGATCCAGCTGATGATTATTGGTAGCTGGACATCGTCTTCATAGTTGACATCATTGGTAGCAGATGTGCGTGTCAATCTGGAGTTTCACTCCAATTATCATGATTTGAAAGCCAACACCATAGGTCAATTGATTTTTGTACGTTTTCTTCTCTTCGCTACTTAATCGCAAGATCATGACACTTACGTTGGACTCAGTGAAATCAATCGTGCAGTTAGATTTAATTATACACCCCTAATGTAAGTCAAGTATCAAACCTGCTAATGAATCATGTTTTGAAAAATATTTAAACTTTGCGCTACCAAGCGATCTCGAACGAGCCCCGATTTCCAATGGCACCAGGCGCAGTGAGTAGTTAGATGAAGGCCCTCTGAATTTTGGCCAAACATCGGCCTGCCGGCCAATAAAAAACCATACCACTGTGATTCATAATTACTTAGCAATTATTTCTTTGGTGATCATCTCAAATACTTGACTAGATGCAAGTCAGATAAATCGACGCATTAGTTTGTATCTCTTGGACTGAAGATTCAAATCACGAGGCACACCATATGCACATACGAAGTCAGGAAACAAATGTGCAAATTACATTAGAAAGATTAGAAAGTATACGAAATGAATATGTACGAGTCCAATGTCCAAGCAAGGAAAGTAGGCTACGGAGGAATTATGCTACTGGATGAGAATGATGTGACACGAGTTCACAAGGCACCTGTTTTGAATCAAAGCTACCGGACACCTTTCAAGCCCCCGCAACAGCAGCGTAAGCAGCAGATGCCTGCTGAGTCGCAGTCGCAGTCGATGCCATGCTGATCTGGCTTTGCTCAGAGCTGGAGGTCGAGATGCTGCTGGTTTCGCTGGCGGACCTGCTGATGGAGCCGGCGCCAGCGCTGTAAAAGCCGCCACCGTTGCCGTTGCTGTATTGAATCGCGCCCCCGTTAGTAGCACCGTAGTGTCCACCGTAGTGAGCGTGACCACCGGCACTGTGAGCGGACCCGTATGCTACTCCGCCAGCACCAAAGCCGTACATACCAGCCGCTGCACCGATGTGGAGGAACTCGGACTCAGTCGCGGAAGGGCTGGCGACGGCGTAACCGACGGCGTCCTGGACGGTGTACTCCATCTGGGTGGAGATGTGCTTCATGGCGGAGGCGGTGACCGCGACGATGGCGCTCTCCATCGCAATGGTGAGCATCTTGTGCATCTCCATCGTGACGTGTTCAACGGTGCTCTCCGCGATGCGTGTCATCGTCTGTTGGACAACGGGGTGCTTGCTGAAGACGCTGAGGTCGGGCTCGGCGATGACCTTGAACTTCATCCAGGGCACCTCGCTAAGCATCATCGAGAGCTTCTTGTTGGTCTCCACGAAGATGATGACGCCGCCCTGGAGGCGAAGGCGGGTACGGAGATCGAGGCGGGCCAGGATGTATTCGTTGTGGTTCACGGGATGACGGCACTTAGCGGTGAGCCAAAAGCCGTCAAGAGCAATCTCTTTGCAGCTCTTGTGGAAGGCGCTCGAGTCCCAAACGAGACGTCCGTCGACATTGCCGATGCAGATTTGGAGATCGAAGCTGACGTGGGTGACGCGGCCGTCCTCGTGGTTGACATCGCAGTGCAGGAATGTGCCCTTGAGGACGAAGTTGGTGCAAACTTCCTCGAGGAGAAGCTGTTGGCTGAATCTGCGGATATTTTATGTCAGAGTAGATTTATAATGAGAGATGTTAACTCACTGCCTGAAAGACGACGACTTGAAGGTCCTGCTCGCATGAGAAGAATGCTGAACAGAGGTCGTAGAGGTTGAATGAGACGAAGAAACACTTGACATGCTCGTCGCGCTGACGGCAGCACTGGTCTCAGTTGCTTGAATGGCGGCAAGAGCGGGCCTTCCCGCAACATCACTGAATGGATATGTCAAGCAGTAAGTAATGAGTACATTAGAGGAACGTTTCAAATACTGACACTGAGCCATGAGCAGCAATGATGCCATCTTTACTGGAGACGTAGTTGCTGAGGTCGAACTTGGCATCTATATATTTGCCCGCGGAGTTCTTGAGCTTCGCAGAGATCACAGCGTCGGCGAGCGTGATATCCTGAGCAGATTGGCTGAAGCCCTTTCCACCAAGGACAAACTTTCCATCGACGTTTCCAAGGAAGTCGTCGAGATTGATGGAGGAAGAAATCCAAGTCTTCTGATCAGCCTTTTTGCATTCAGCAGTGAGGATGCCCTGTTTGATGGAGGCCTTGCGGAAAGAGTCAGAGAAAGGCATTGCGCTGGTGAACATAGGGCTCGTTAGGTCGATAGAAATGGTGTACAGCGAACAAAATAGACTGACTGTACTTGGTTGAATCTGAGAAGAGGATAGAAATCGTAGAACTGCTAGAAAGCGAACGAGCTAAAGAACTGGACAGAGATTATTGGCCTTTTATACGCTCAGTTGTGTGGACACTATATTTGATAATGCAAAGTCGGTAGATCGATGTCGGTGAGATCGGTGCAATGTCGTTGGAGTAAAGTAAATTGAATGAGGGCAGGCGAAGGTACCAATAGACATAGTATGCAGCCGAGCCTATGTTTATCTGAAGTAAGCGCCGATGACCCTGAAGGACTTGTAGATCGCCACTCGTATTTCCCGATGGTCCCAGTGCAGCGGGAAACGATCTGCTCGCCATTGCCTTAGGAAGGCTAGTACAGGTTTCTATACAAGCAACTTCCCTAACTTGGTTTCAGGAATTAGCGTAACAGCGGAGAAACATCAAGTGGATTAACTATCGGCGAAAACTTGGGGTCCTTCGAATGTCACAGGCGCCCAATTATAAGGTGACAGGAGCGACCAGAGCTTAGCTGAACTCGAAGCTCTTGAAGTTCATAAATATACATCCCAGATTAGGGCGCAGGCGTTAGAGAATTTCCGGAACCGCGAGAACCGTTAACATAAGTAAATGACTCGGAGGAAGTCAGACGTGTCGAAGTTCTGACCAATAGAGCAATGTGCCTTTCTGCTAAAAGCAATTGTACCGTGAGATTCAGAGAACGGTTGATCCAGATTCCGTGCCACCTCTGAATGGTCGAAAAAGCCTTTGAACACACCGAGTGCCTGTGTAAGTGCTTCGAACTTCGAGCGTCAAGTAGCTTGGCTGTAGCCGCGCCCGGCCTTGAGGCGTATCCACTGGACAAGGGGACCGAGTTTCGATTACTAGACTGCAGAATCCAGGGCAGTTTGAGAGTTTCTGCCGCTGCGGGAGTGACTGTGTAACAAAGTGTACTAAACTTGTACCTGGCAGGCTACGAAAACGCGCGGCTTGTCCTTGTTTGTCCCCGACGGCGGTCAACCCGGCGAAACAGCTGACTTGGCAAAGCACGGCCAAATACTCTCCATCGATTTGATGCTTCCCACGTATGCTAAACGCAGCGCGAATCAGAATATCTGAATTCAGATTAAATTTGGTACCCGGCAAGTGCTCGGTCGCTGAAGTTGGCCGCTGCTCTGAAATGCAAACTCAATCGTGACATATCTATCCCACAGCTCCTACAATTTGATCCATTTTTAACGTTATCAAACGCTGCGGAATGCACCTTGACCTCTGCCTTTATTTGTTCAGTGGTTCACGCTCAGAAGACACTGAATGTGCTAATAGTAAGAATCGTGGAATGATGTACGTTGGCTAAGATTTTAATTGGGGTGTCGAATCTACACCACACGTTCAACATACGTGAAAATTCTGTCTGTCGACTGTCATGTCACGGAGACAAGTTGGTTGTTTGGAGCAAAGCGGATGGTGCTAGCCATTGTAAGGCCTAACTAAGTATTCATGTACTCACCTTCATACTATAGGCTTTGGATTACGAAGAGCTTAAAGCAGAGTTTGAGTAGTCATCAGGAAAATGTCCAGTCCAACTTTGAGTAACTTTCGCTACTTTCCAAAGGCGTAAAGTAGCGAAAGTTATTGAAGTGCGTACATCTTTCCAAAATTAGGTACATAACCTTTGAAAGATAATGCCTAGTCTCCCTAAACCAGCCGCCCCAACTTTTTGAACCTTCGTGCACTACGGATATCCGTGTCGGGCGTCTGCTTTTTGATGGGGGGGGGCTTAACCAAGGCTTAACGGGTCCTAATATTCAGATTCCGACGGCATCTCGCCATGTCACGTTTCTCTGTCTGCGCGTCAATTTAAGAGTTGCCAGATACTGTCGACCGCGATAGTTGACATGTTTTCTCCCTGTGAAAACGCGTTGGCGCCGTAAAATTCTGCAAAACTTCGTAAAATGAAGTTAATGGTATAAATACCTTTTAAAACTAGGTGAATTAGCAAGTACACATTCACAAACGTACTTTCTTACGTGCGGTTGTCTCTGGTTTTGAAGAGATCACATTTATCTGAGAGATCTGCTGTTCATTGTACAAGTCCTGGCATAAAATGAGCACATTAGATGGTATGAAAAGTGATATCTAGTGTGAGGGCCCCCTGAGCTATGAGGAGGTTACTAATTCATCATGTGGAGATAGGTACCGGAATTCGGAGACGCCGTCGTCACTGGTCAGTAACATATTGCCAACATATTGCCAGAGCCCCCGAGGTTTGAGTAAAATTTCCATGATCGTACCACTCTCTGGCTACCCTTCCCCATGCTAGAACCCCCACCTGTATTTGACTGGGAAGTGCAGCGCAAGTATAATTGGACGAAGCCTGATGGCCTTGACCTCATCAAGACCAAACTTTCTTCATATGCCGCTTTTACACCACATGATTTTCAACTAAACTGTACAGCACTTATTCTCAACGGAACTGATGTTGTATGCATTACTGCCACTGGTGATGGAAAGTCGGCTTTGATTTACATGCCAGTCATGGTTCAACATGGTGCGATTAGTCTTGTTGTTTCGCCAACCAATTTCCTCGAGAGTGACATGGTACTTTCATATTTATGAGTTTCCTCGAGATACCTACTTACCTATGTTTGTAGGAGGCAAGCTTTCGGAATAAGGGGTTATCAGCATTGGCTATAAACGGTGAAACTCTTGCAGCAGCGGAACACTGCAGACCATCTTTCGTCTTCTTTCACGGGCGTCTGAGCACTTTCAAAGTAGTGTTCTTTGACTTTGCATTATGTCTTTGACTTCGAGGTGACATTTCTTTTGCATCTTTCATCGCACTTTAGGTCAACTTCAGCAACACAGATGTCAACTTCGGGGATGCGGGCGGGGTCATATTCGGCGCAATTTTGTAATAAAATAACAAATAAAATTTAATTGGGCTACTTTGAGCCGTTAGTAGATCATCTACGCTCTCGCCGAAGCACAGCTGCTGCTACTGAACACTGCCACTACTGCTTGAGCCAGTCATAATGTCGTCGCTGCTTGGCGGGCCCGTGGCATGCTCACCCCCACTGTCACCACGCCCAGTGCCTCCTTCTACCTCCGACGAATTCGGGTCTGACATGTAATCGAACTCCATTGACGTGTCCTCTATGACTTCGGCCGACCCGTTGTGTTCTGAATGTCCTGTTGACGAGAGGGAGCGACGCGCTTTTCGGTTCTTGCACAGCTCAAGGAACGCAGTGGCACTCGCGTAAATGTCTCGCCAATTGGCATCGGTCAGTGCAGCAGCGCTCTTGAAGAATCGAGACGCACGACGATCAGTGACTCGAACCACCGAACCCTGCTTGGATCCCTTTTTGGCGCCGACGATTTTCTGCTCAACATAATCTCCATAGTTGTCGGACGAAAAATAGCCCGTGCTTGACGTAGGTTCTATGTGTTGGCCAGTCCGGCGCAACTTGAACGCATGCTCCACCTTGGAAGCAAACAGTCAATCAATCTATGAGTAAAATCTAATTGAGCAAACAGATATACGTACAGTTATTCACCGGTCTATGAGACACACAGTTCAATGAGACAAAACAGTCTTGTAAGCTGAATCCTGAAGCAATGTTCCCGGAGTTTTTTTCCCGTTGTTTGTACTCTATAGCTCTATAATATGTTCCTCTTTCAAGTCGTAATATAATTTCTCCTTCCACAGGAGGGGGGTCAGTGAATTTGATGCAAAAATGCCAATTTTATTCTCGTTGTAGAAACACCTTTTAGCAAGAAAGTTCCTATTTTCTTGGATAACATGTCATAGTTACATGGTTTCCATCTTACAAGACTCACAGATCTACTACATGTTACTTGCATGGCTTGGAAATCGCCAAAGACAGAGGTTCTCCTCGAATTGAGTCACGTCATGTCACACTTGCCTACTTGGGGTACCGCCAAATTCTAGCTGAGACGTAACTATGTTTGGTTGTCTCAAAGACCGGTGAATCAACGGTGAATAACTGTACTGCCTGTAGTGCGAGAATGTTCGTGCAATGACATGTTCTAATCTGTATTGGCAGCCGAGAGCGCTCATCAAAACAGCGATGAATTCCGCAGGTTTCGCCGAAGCCTCTTTCACGGTTCGCTGAATCAAATCCTACAACCACTCAAGCAGTTCATGGAAGTACCAGAAGTCGTTCGATTTGGTGATGGATATTATCGCCAAACTATATATGGCCTGGGACCCTACATCGCGGACTACCCGGAGCAAGTGCTACTCGCATGCATTGTCCAAGGTTGGTGCCCAAGGTGCCTCAAAGTTGAAGTTACCAAAGTGCGACTGGACGTTTTCCTGATGTAGATTTTGCTTGTAATTTTTTCATTTCGTGTTCAAGCGTCGACGTGGTCCATTTCCCATCGCCCTGGCCGCTTCAGACGAAATGATATTAGGAACTGGCCTCTACATGCAGAGCCCTAGAGGCCAGTGACCTGGTTCTTGGATTTATAGTGTGCTACACGCCTCTGTTTCCGTTTTATCGAATGCTACCAGCGGGATAACATCTGATACGCCATGCAGCGGCTAGCCGACTTGAAGGCGCCGGAGCGCTGAATTACATAAAGGCAGTCAAAATCTGTTATATATTCTAGCTCAATAATTAGAATATATTTTAATCAGCACCTCATCTCCGGGATTAATTAAACCATGTTAAATGCATACTATAGCTCGAGGCAGTCTCTACGAGTCATATACTTAGAAGACAGAGGATGTATGAACTTTGAAGTATGTGGACCGTAGGTCCCGTGCGGTATATATGCAATTTAGTAGGGTCGCGGGCGCCAATCTGATCAATTACTGAATCTCCGAGTCGTCAGCAATGAGCTGGGATATCCGGTCAGCCCACATTATCGGAAAAAAAACAACGCCGCTGTCGGTGCAGGGTAACCCCAAAACAGCTCGAATGGTCAGGATAGAGACCACTTTCAAAGGTTGTTCAGAAGGCAACGTTGAGTCCGGTTTTTATATTACCTGTGTCAGAATTCAAATCTTCATTCGTTGCGCTTATATGCTGCTGTTTTTGCGTAGGTTGAAAGCGGAGTATCTTGTTATTGAGGTGAAGACGACGACTCAGACGGCTTTTAAACTCTGTCAGGGACGCTGATCAGTTTGAGAAAAAAATTATTTCCGGAAATAAGCGCCATTATAGTTGCACGAGAAAATAAAACAATCAAGAGATCTAGATTACAGACGCCGAAATTCAGAACGCCACAGCAGCGAGCAGAGCGCCGACGGCACTCCAGAAAGTTTTTGGAACCGCAGCAAAAACGAATGTAGCAGCAGACTTTGTTTTAGGCTTAGAGGTCGCGGAGACCACGGCTTTTCCTCCGGGCCTAGTGGTGGTGGTGTGCGCCTTTGCGTTAGTGTTGGCCAAGTTTGCAGTATTGCCATATGCGCGAACGTATTTGATCTCGAAATAGGCGTCATTGTATTTGTCGCCTGTTCCGATGACATTGTCGTCGTACTGGCGCCACATAAGAAAAAGCATTGGAACGTCGTTTCTCAGCTTGTCAGAGTATAGAAAAAAAGATAGCGCACTTACACATTTACCTGTCTTGCCTTGGGCGCTGCACTGTGGGCTATAAATAGTAGGAGCTCCCGCCCTATAAAAGGCAATTGATGTGCTTTAATTGCTCTGCAAATCGACCATGCGTGTGGATCTGCTCACCATGTTCCGCAGAGAGTGATGTCAATTACTAGGCTCTGGGAGCCAAAGTGATTTGCGATGTTACAGTTCGTTCCGGATGGAAAATTCGCCGAGGGCGGTCCCCAATCGTCGAGAGAAGCCAAGGCTGAAGTCGGTGATAATCTTCTTATGGATGCGGGTATATTTTGTCGCTAATCAATACGACGGTGGAATTAAACACTGCAAGTTGAGAAGGGACGTAGGATACATACACTCCAGAACCAGACACTAGCACGTATGAAAGAGTAAATGAAATGAAGCGTAAGAGGAATAATCCCCTTACCGAATGCTGCAAATTCAATGCAGTTAGCACAAATTTATGCCTAATATCTGTGCTGAGCTCACCTGCTGGCATCAAAATGGGTGGCGTAGACTCCTCCCCCAGCACTGTTAAATCCAGAACCAAAGCTGTTCGGGGCAGTTTCTCTCACAGTGCATCCAGCCTCTACCCCGCAGTCCAGCTGATCGGATAACCCGCGCTGGTTTGCGGGTGCAGGAGAACTATGATTACATCCCGGTTGGGTATGCAGTGCTATTTGGTTATTTTGCATGAGATTAATGCCCTCGATTATGCTGCGATGAGGATGGGTACTCGGTGTTACATGCAATTTGGATAGAAAAGCTGTGCGGCACTGACTCGATTTCTCCGTCAGCAGGCCAAAGCGGGCCTTTAGTCCAGAGGGCAGGCCAAACCTAACAATCGAAAGGTCAACATGCACATGCAGAGTGTAGGTCGTCAAAAGGAGCTTACAGAGCATCCGAACGGCATGTGCACTATGTCCGCAATCCAGATTGTGCCGATGGGGTACACCTTTCGAGTCGTAACGCGGACCTATAATTGACAAATGTGAGAGGTTTCGCCCTTTCCGCCCGTTCAAGACATAATCACTGAATCGCGTTTGTTCTGCCAGACAACATTGGTCGTATTGTCAACCTTCAGAATAGCATTACCGGCGCCATTGATAAAGGCGAGTTTCTTGGATGTCGCGTTACTCTTATCCACCCAGTTCACGTCGCCTGCATGAAATTCGCCAAGATCCCGTTAGTTCTGACGTGGACAAACGGTGGTTGAGGCTGGAAGGTTAATTCGTTACGCACCAAGAGTGAGATTGTCCCAGCCTCCAAAGAAGTCCCATTCATCGAAGAAGGAAGCCCCAGAATAGTCTTTCAGAAGGTCAAGTGCGAAAGCTGACAGGAGAGGTATTTGACTAATGCACAGAATTGCAATGAGCACCTGGACAGGCGTCATGCTGTGAGACATAGCAGTGCAGAACTAGCGGTGCAACAATTTTTAGCTTGAGACGAGCTGACCTAGGTTGATAGCCCAGCAAAAAGCAAATTATGATTGCATGAAATGTGGCTGACACGAGATTATTGGTCTGGCCCGGGCTTCAGCGCTCCGCCTTCAGCTTCAAGGACATTCAGCAACCGATAAGAATGACAAGAGCGAGCTCAATAGTCTTGTTTGTCTAGTGGTTCAACTGATCACGATATCGGCTTTTAAATGCATTAATCAATGCCACATCGAGAAAAGAGGTAGTATTCAGATAACTCAAAATATAGATACACGCAAACGAGAATCCATGACAAGGTGACCCGCCTAATTCTTCTTCTTCTTAGTCGTGCGTGTAGCCTTTTTCGGCTTCGGCGCGGGCCCCGGCTCGGGCGAGCCATCATGGGCACTCCCGTTCATCGTGAGCCGCGACGAGCGCCGCCGTGTCTGCACGCCCTCGCCCTCGTCTGCAGTCGAGTCCAGCGACATCGACGCGCGGAGCTTGC
This sequence comes from Hypholoma sublateritium FD-334 SS-4, assembly GCA_000827495.1. NCBI lineage: Eukaryota > Fungi > Basidiomycota > Agaricomycetes > Agaricales > Strophariaceae > Hypholoma > Hypholoma sublateritium. The sequence continues at coordinate 241,017 of KN817545.1, forward strand.
GCGCGCCGCGCCGCGGTGGCGAGATTGCGCGCAGCGGCGCGACCTGATCTTCCTCCTCTTCTTCCAAATCGTGAACGTCGTCATCGTCGCCGAACCCGCCGGGTATACTCCTGCTAAGGTCAGCCGCCTTAATCTGCCGCGCTTTCTTGGCTGGGGGCTTGGTGGGCGCCGCATGTGTCTCCTTCGCGGATGCGCGACTCCGGGTAGTCTTACGCGGCTTGCGCTCCTCGATATCCTCATCCATCGCGTCGTCGTCGTCGGACGGAGCAAATGAACCGGGAGGCGCTTTCCTCCTCCCGCGCCCAGACTGCGACTTAGGTTGCGAGTTGGGTGGCGGATATGTCGGTTCCTCGCTCGCGCGGAAGACGGAGTACTGAAGCACACTGGCGTCGTCCTCTTCCGGTTCCTCAGTTGCCGCGCTGACTCGGCCACGCCGCCGCCCCTTGCTCTTCGGCGTCGTGTCCTCGGGGTCTACCCCATTGCTCCGTGGATCACCCTCTCGCAGAGAGGCTCCGGCCCGCATCACCACTCCCTCATCCATGTCCACATCATGGTCCAGTGCGTCCGAGCGTTCTGGGCTGCGATGAGTGTCCTCCTCGAATGCGCGCTTCACGCCATTCGTTTTCTGCTGCGGAGGCTTATAGAATGCGTTTTGCTGCTGAGATGCTGAGACAAAGCCGTTCCTAGGGCTGTGAGCCACTGGCGCACCGGCGCCCAACAGGGCCACGCGTATCCCGCTAGCTGGCGATGCAATCGCAGGGCTTCCGTTGCCGAACGCCATCCGGCTCCCGACGCCGCTGAGTGACGCACGAGGGTTAACGCCGCCCATACCGAGCACCGATGACGACAGTGGAAGGCTCTTGCGGGGCGCAACCTTGCTCGTGCTGGCATTCCCGTTGAAGTTGAGTGGTAAGATGGGTGTGCCCAGTGGCGTCGAGGTCGAAGTACGTAGGTTAGAGGGCCCTCCAAACTTGGGCGTCGTCGTCGCGGGCACGCGGACTTCCCGCAGTGGGGTCGTCTGCGTCGAGACGATACCTGGAACGCGCACGTCCTCCCATGATTGCGATAGCGACAGGTCGCCGGCTTCTTCTGCTTGGGCTGGGGCCTGCTTGCGCACCGGAGACGGCGGATTTGAGACCAAGAGTGCCCTTCGTCTTGTATTGGGATCGAGCTCCAGCTCGACCATCGAGCGCTCGGTGGATGATAGGGCGAGGAAGATGTCGTGCACCATCTTCGAGCGGTCTTTAGTCAGCTGCAGGTTTCTGGGGAGGGTAATGGAGGTGAAAAGGCGATCGAGCTTTATTGCTTCGGTGTATCGCCCGCCTTGGATAAGACGAACACACATAAGATCTTGGAGAATTGCGACGCCAGAGAACTTCAGAGATGGCGTCGGTTTTTGGACAAATGCATTGAATACATCTTCTTCAAAGGTAGATAGCGGAAGAGAAAGTAACTGGGAGAGAGCAGCAGGTCGTGGGGTGGCTGAAAAAATAAAGTCAGACACAGGGTGCTCATCATTTATTGATTACGTACGTTCAACTGTCCATTCCAAAGTCTTTTGTAATAAGCGGGCGCGCATGGGATCGCCTTCACTGAATGTTCTTATGAATTGCCATGCCTCCATTACACTTGAGTCAGCCAAGGCTAGTGCGTAACACTCAATATCCAGCGGTTCGATGAGCAGTGGTTTCGCAGTTTGCACGTATCTCCGGATGAGTGCTGCTGAGTCCGACGAGATGGAAATGGCATGCATAATTTTTGACGCATAGTCTCTGTTCAACCGGGCATCCGAAAGAAGGGCTACAGCTCTCTATAGCGCTTGATTGAACAAAAAAGTATGTAACACTTGACGATGACGTACCGGTACGTTTATTCCTGTGTCAAGGTGCCAATACGCGTCGGAAAGCGCGACAAATTGTGGGGGTATACACCTCTGCTCCTCGAATGTCCGTTCGCGTCCATCCTGATGCCACTTCAATAAAAAATAAACAAGGCAATCTTTCTTTAACGTGTCGTAAGTCGAGGATTCGATGGCATCGAGTAGCCTTTGCAGAGATTGCGGGTCATCTGGTGGATAGACCAGATACGGCTCCTCAATCCCGCCGGACATTAAGAGTACATCGAAGAGCAGACCGTCGAGCATGGCAGCCCTGCGCTCTCGGATTTGTTCGGGGCGTGGCTCCTGCCACGGAAAGTTGCTTGAAACATCGAAGTAGTTGATAAAAGGTGAGTTTCGCGGGGCCTGAGGCACATCCTACACAACGTGTCAGTAGCCTCGCACGTTTGAAGATAAGATACGCACGATATCCATGGTATTGTTGAGTTCAGAGAAGAGGAAGAATAAGACGCGAACACCGTGACGAACCACGTTTAATTACGTAATCGTTTCTCGCCCTTTGAGGCACAAACCATGCACAAACCGCATGTCAATTTGTGGCCAATCTTACCAGTGGCAAACCAGTGGGCCAAAAGTGCCTTGGGCCAATAAGCATTTAACTAATCCAAATCTTTGTGCATTGTTGTACCCTAATCTTCTTTAATCCCAGGATGATTATGAAGACAAGATGTATTTCAATTTTCATTGAAACTAAGATTGGTATCTCGTCTTATCTCATACATGCCAGGCCTCTGAACCCAATCTGAACCGTTGTGTTAGAACTTAGAACATCCCCTTGTCGGGACCAGTCTGTGCATATAAAGAACAACAGCGAGTACATTCCGCAGCTTGAGCGGGGAGGTATCATGTACAGCCAGTGGCCGACAACCTGTTTTTCGGCCAGGGCTGCTTGTAATCCGCCCAGACCGTCAAGTTGGGGTTGCTGTACACTTCCTTGTATCTATGGGATGATTGTCAGTTCTGTGTGAAGGACGCATGGTACGCACAGCGAGAACTGAACTTACGTATCAATGTATGCCGCCGTCGGGAAGTCATCTGGGTTGCATCCAACGTTGGTTTCTCCTTTGCGCTGATACAACCGGATGTAGTCGACGAGCATCGTCGCGGGGAAAACCAGATTCGCGGTATCGATTAGACCGAAGCCTTCCGAAATGCCGAGATTCGTAATGATATACTGTAGACAGTTTTGTCAGTGAACCCTCTAAGATTGGTTGGGCAAAAGTAAATTACCATGGGTTCCACTGGAATCAGGCGTTGGCTGATCTCCACAGCGGAGTCTGCGACCAGCGCACTCGAATACAACGTCCACGAGCGCACTTCATTGATCCAAGTAATGTAGGCATTGTCAAATCTAACAACATGGTTAAGATAGCCCAGAAAACAAACGCAGCACGAACCCAGGTCGGTATTCGAATCCGTATAACGCAAAGCAAGTTCCAGGTCTTTCGTAGCAGTTTGGGTTTGTAAGTCCTAGTCCACTGATAGTTTGCTGGTAGCGGCCTACAAGAAAATAAGTGACTTTCGAGCATTGGTATCGTTTCATACAGTACCTCCTTGATATGTATTGAGAACGGTTCTGTTTGCATCGTATATCACAATGGTGGTGTTATCGGCGGTGCCCATGTAGGGGGTATATTTTGCCTGGATCAGAAGTCATTTCAAAATGGCAGTATGAAGTTTTGTGAAGTGGGTCCTTACGTTAAAAGGCGCGAGTTGAGCCGACAAAGATCCCTGAGATGGGTCAGTCATAGCACATGGTAGACTTATTTTGAGCTCTTACGTATCCCACCCCATCGGTTACTGTTGCTTCAAGGATATCAATTTCAGGAGCAGCACGACCAACGTATGAGCCGTCCTCCCGCATAGGCCCTGGATGCGATTCCCCAGGGCAGGTACAGGCGGCTACATGTGAAGCCATTGTAGCGACGATACAGGGGAGAGATGACATGGACTTACACAGTCGTTGACCTGTAAGATAAGACTTTACAACGTATTAGACGGCAGTCGAAGATGGGGAATATAGTTTTAGAAATACCAATTCGCCGTTGGCCTCTCCATCACCGTTCACCATAGCAGCGATTGGAGTCGCCGTTCCGGGATACGTTTGATTAGGGAGGGTTCCAACGTCGCATGAATCGTAGCTATAGGGCCACTGTACAAGGAATGAGAGTGAAAAATAGAACGAAATAGGGAACTTACCAGGCCTTCAACACTTGCACCGTATCCAGCACGGCCTAGGTTCCCCATAGACCACCTAAGGCAAAGAGTTAGAATGTTTGGTTGCAAAGTAAGCGGAATGGGAGGGCTCTTACACTCCAGGCCAAAATCCACTGTTTGAAGAGTTCAGTAACATCCAATATTGTAGCTCGAGATTCGTACCTGACATCACTCGAGCCGGGCAGCTGGACGCTGGCTAGAGAATATCGAAAGGAGTTACCCATCAGAGCGATACCACAGTGAGAGCGTCAAAATCCACACGAACCAACCAGCAAACCGCCAGTGAAACAAAACTTGTTCCTGTGCAACATTAGAAACTTATCTTCCGCGCATGCAGACCAATTGATTTACCATGTTTGAATCTAGAAAAATGGTTGAAATAATCTGCACTTGGAAGGGGGATCGCCACCTACCATTCCTGATTTATATGTCATGTTGTGGTTAAGGGAAAGGTCGTCGACTTGGTCTAATGTAATTCGCAGGTTTCCCCCCTTCGTTGTGACTAAAGTACGGATGATGCAAGTTATCAAAGAGTATGCTTGAAATCCAAGCGACAAACCTTGAGCAGGGTCATACCATTCTTCATCATTCTGTGAGGTGTTTCTTTAATCGTTGGGGGTGTGATGAATTTAGTGGAACGTACAGTTCCCCAATAATGCAGATCAACAGCTTCCCAGAAGGGGTCGTCGCCAGGGTAAAAGCTTCGACCGTCTGCGTTGAATTCGTCGGAGAATATTAATTCCATTTCATCGCCACCTTCATACGCCTTGTAGGTATATGCCGAGCTTGGGGTATCTTTATCTATCAGTTGGAAGTTGCCCGGCAAGTCCGGGATTTGGCCTGTCCCATTTGTGCCTCCCAGGTTGAATCCGCCTTGGTTGGTCTGCGTCGTTTGCGTGAAGTGTGTGTATATGGGCAAGCCTTCAACAAGTTTGAGTACCATATGCAGGTCGCTGCCTGGAAGCAGTTCAACATACCGGCGCTGTGTAGAGGCACCGTCAATACGCTTTATCATCAGGTGGAACGTTGGAAAGTCACGTACAAGAGCGCGAAGATTCCTAGAGCTAGAATGAGCAAACACCCGAGGTTTGCTAGCCCTCGCAAGGTAATTACAGATCCCCTGCCGTTGATTCTTCCGTCGTTGCGCGGGTCCGGGTTATGTAGGATGTCGTCGGGCTCGCGATTCTCCGCGTTCAGGAGGAGTGGCATACCCCATTGTGCAGGCGAAGGCGAGAGCGCATACTAGAGAGATTTCGTCAACGATCCTTGCATTTGCCAGTGCAATATGGTGCGTGAACTGCATACCTTGCCCGAAAGAGATGGCTGTCGTAAGGGACTGATTTAAACATGCATGTGTAATAAAAATAGGACCGCGGCCAGGCAGTCACGCACCGGATGACCTGTGTCTGATCGTCCTCCGCTGAAAGGCGACACCGGGGTTCCTGGTACCGACGATAGGTCGGATGGTGTTCGATGATGCCTCGATGAGGCTATGGACGCGCCCCCAGTGAGGAGGCCTGTCGTGGAGGGACTTGTGGGCCGCACTTGGAAGTGATTGCGGCTCATTATTTACTGCAGGGTATATATGGTAACAACGAACAAGTTAAGCGTGCAGCCGCGTTAACTGTGTTCACAAAGGAAGAAAGGACAGTGATGACAACCGAGACGAAGAAGAGAAATATGGGAGCGGAACTGACCTAGGAGGCATTACTAGGCATCAGCCACTCTACAAAGCCAAGCATTTCCGACAAGCATTAATTTTTCTGGGCACGAACTCTCAAGAAAATCCGGACAATATATTGGATCAATGTCAGTGCCTGGATGGTTGCGCCCGAGATTGCACCCAAAGGGGGATATCCGGTGGCCTGCTCAGCATGGACGTTCACAAATTCGTCTCGATTATAGACTTTTGGGTCTGGTTTTGTCTGGTTTTGTCATCAGCATAAATCTTTTGAACATATATGATTAATAAACTCCAAAAATGATTGTCTCTCAAAGTTCTTGTTGAATGCATTTTGAAATACACACCGTCAAAGAATTTATCGAGTCAAGAAAAAAACACCTTCGAGAGCTCATAGGTCACAAAGCACCCCTGAGGAAAAACATGTTATTACTTCATGTTGTTAACTCGAGCGGTGCAATTATTTACCTCGGCATTGTCAAAAGGTAATTGCCATCAAGGCAAAGCTACTTGGATGAAATGAAGATCACGGAGTTTATGAAATGAGATGCAACCGTGGAGTTCTAAGAATGCCGAGGGTTAGTAGAAAAACCAAAGCTGCATAAGATGGCATACTAAGTACGCCGCGTTGTAAGCACGAGAAACCCGTGGCGTGGTAGTACTGAGAGAGTCGTCTGAGTCTCGCCCCATCCCGGAAAACTCCTACTGTAACACGAATAGAATGGGACACAAATCGAGCTATCCCAATTGGCACACGGTTCCCCTGGAAATCTTTGTTAGGTTTTTAGCTTCCCTTACACCTAGCAGCGATATTGGCAATCTGGTCGTTGCTACTCCTCGGATTATCTGAATAGTTTTCTTGTCATATCATGATACATCTCTTGCGAATTATCAGTGTATTAATAATTACATACGGTAGTTCGCTATCCTGCGGTGTAATACGATACACCCCAGTCCTCGACGGAAGCAACACAATCAAAAGGAATACCATCAGATTTCATCAACATCAAAGAAAGTCTCTAGGATGAAGAGTGACGCAGTTTTAATCAATTCTGAACCGCTTAGACCGTCCGCATTGACGGTAGACACTGACAGGCGCCTAAATATGCCGCGTACTTAGTCGTACCAGGCACGTGCCCACTGTGTGCTCATTAATTAAGCGCCGAAAGCTTTTGCTAATTGTCGGCCACTAAAACTGAAATAGAAGACTGCCAGTTACAGAGCCAATAAGCTAATCTGCATGTCCTTGTCCACGGACATGAAACCGCAAAGTTAGCTGGACGGTGATGCAACAGATTGATGCTGGGTATCCTTTTCGTCGTGCGTGCTCTCCGGACCGGAGGATGTACATAAGGGCTATGTGATTTTGCTTAACGGTAGATGGTATTGGCAGGATAAATGATGTCCTATCATGATCCAGGCTATCTCATTTGAGCTGCCCATTTCCTGCTATCTTTACGCTGGTAATATCCACTGGAGACTATTTATTTCCTCTTGATGACCTTACTCTGAGTACTATTCTGTGATATCTGGATACAAGATGTAACCAAGTATGTCCCAATGTCAGCTCAACCGTCTGCCTTACCCCGAGGGTCCCATAGTCGTGCTCTACCTTGCAATGGCTCAGTGCATGTTATAAATAACTCACTAGCTCGGATTGACACAAAAGGTAGTATAGGTCTCAAAAGATAATCATAGAACCGCAATTAAGGACGCATAGAGTGACTACTCTATCGGTGATTGGGAAGAGGGATATGGCTCAGCAAATTTGCACCCTTCTCGACGCAAATAATCTCTCCCGCCAGATAACCAAAAACATCCATCTTCGCCTCACTTCCATTTAAATGCTACATCTGCATGGTACTCCACCGGTACAGCAGCTTGGAAGAGCAGTAAAACTGTGCATTTACTTAATACATACGGCGGCGAGATGCGAGTGCGCTGAGTGCTCATATACGTTGTGCAATCTCCATGGACACCATCGACACGCACAGAGCATCGGGATGATGCCCTATGATGCCTCGTCACCCGTCATTGATTTCATCAGTGCACCGTTGCAGACAAATGGTAGTGTGTGGCATATCCAAGAGCTATTTGGAGGAAATTCAGTAAAGCAGCAAGTGCCCGAACTTTCGCGTTCTCTGCCAATTGTGACGCTATTGTGCCGAAAGCTATTTTTAGCCAACGATATCACATACGATAACTTGGAAAATACTTACCTCCGAGCCGGGGTGCTACGAATAAATTGCACGTCAGTCAGAGCACTTGACGAAAGATACATACTCGTATAGAATGTGCGTATGGTCGTTTTCATCGCAGAGCCTCGACGCTATGGGTGGTATGAAGTTCAGACGCGAGAAAAAAGCCACTATGCACCGAGCCCCTTTGATTGAAAGCTTATTGCTGGAGCACCATATTGCACGCCATGCATCAGCGAGTTAGTTGACTGTTCGTAGGTGGGAAACAGCCTCGGTATTGACAGATATCATGCCGGGTATCAATGTATGTGGGGTGTATAGGGTATTTACAGATTTCTGGACATGATTGTCCCAGCCCACAGATGAGATCACCGACGAATGTGAACACCGTCTGACAATTAGTTCTGTCATCAGCGAAATAATTGATTGGCTGTGTTGGGAATCCGCGATATGATATGATATTCAGGTCCTTTGACATTTCGGTGGCGGGGATGACATATGCGCTGCCAGACGCGTGTATGCCTGAAACGCGATGTGCATTACTACTTATCGCGCTGCCAGGTGAACCACAGGAGCGAGTGTACAACGCGATACGCGTTGAGTTTGCGGGAATCGGTAGGTTACTGTCTTCGATCGGAAATGGGCTTCTGCGCCATAGGAGTCGAGTAGATGGGATTAATATTCGGGGGTTGTACCGTATGTCTTCAACAAAGTCATGAGGCCCCGCCGTCGCCGAGACGCGACATATTGACTGGTGGTGATTCTGAGAACGCGTCGCGTCAAAGCACCCACCTGGTTTTGAGATTCAGGGGGCCGTCAAGCATAAGTATCATCAGAATCCAGATGGCGAGATATAAAACACGGAAAACAGGAACTGAGTTCGGCATGGTATTTTCTGGATATGAACAAGGACAAACCTTAAGTCTAAAGACTGCCGCTTGTGGATTATATTGTTATAAGATGTAGAACTGAGAAAGGTAGCCGAACCAGAGTTGGAGAGAGGAGTCGAGTCCAAGGCTTAGCCTGGCGATTTTTGGGCCGGAGATGGCCAGAGATGGCCGCACAGAGAAATGTCTCTCCGCGGCGCGGCGGGGAAAGCAGGCCCAAGCGTAGCTACTGGGGTGTTGCATCCCAACGGGAAGGGTTGCTATGGTACTGGGGTTTGTTCTCAAGACAACACAACTCACCGTACCGTGGGTAATCTGAAGGATCTAAAGGAACAGCGATTTTGATCATCTTGTTCATTTTACAGACTTTGTAAATCACTTTCTATTGTTCGCTTTTGTCAATTCTTATAAAACGCCTTTCTGCGCCTCCGATCTTTTGACCACCCCCTTCTTTCCCGACTCCCATCATCTGTACTGCCATGCCCGAGAACGCAGCACAACCGCAGGCAGCAGCCAAGACCAAGAATGCGGCAGCGGCAGCGGCCCCCGCGCCCAGGAAAGTCAGGTTCAACGTCGGTATGTGCATTTCGCACCTCGCTATTGTCCGCCGCGTTGACCACGATTGCAGGTACCCAATACCAGGTTCTCGATGTTGTAGGCGAGGGTGCCTATGGGATCGTATGCTCCGCTGTGCACCGTCCCAGCGGGCGCAAAGTAGCCATTAAGAAGATCGCCCCGTTCGACCACTCCATGTTCTGTCTACGGACGCTCCGCGAGCTTAAGCTCCTCAAATTCCTAAGCGAGGCCGGTGTTAGCGAGAATGTATGTCGTGCCCCACCGCTCCCAGCGCGTTCGCTGTGCTCATCTCGCGAAGATCATATCCATTTTGGACATCATCAAGCCACCTTCAATAGAAGCTTTCAAGGAAGTCTACCGTATGTGATATCTTCCATTTCGCCTTTGGACCAGCGCTAACTCCCCACGAAATCAGTGATCCAAGAACTGATGGAGACCGACATGCACCGTGTCATCCGAACGCAGGACTTGTCCGATGATCATGCGCAGTACTTCATATACCAAACACTTCGCGCGCTCAAGGCGCTCCACTCGGCCGATGTCATCCACCGTGATCTCAAGCCTTCGAACCTGCTGCTCAACGCAAATTGCGACCTGAAAGTCTGCGATTTCGGACTCGCGCGGTCTGTGAAGACCGCGGAGCCCTCCGGCACGGAAACCGGTTTTATGACCGAGTATGTCGCTACCCGGTGGTACAGGGCGCCAGAGATCATGTTGACCTTCAAGCAGTACACGAAGGTGTGCATTCTTCCCACCTGCTACACTGTATCTGTGCTCACCGTATCTTTGCCCCTGGCAATCAGGCGATCGACATATGGTCGGTCGGATGTATCCTCGCGGAGATGCTCTCTGGGAAGCCCCTGTTCCCTGGCCGCGATTACCACCATCAGCTCACGCTTATCCTGGACGTGCTGGGCACGCCGACGCTCGACGAGTTCTATGCCATCACGACCCGCAGATCGCGGGACTACATCCGTGCCCTTCCTTTCCGCAAGCGGCGGCCGTTTGCCACGCTGTTCCCCAACGCCAATCCCCTGGCGGTGGACTTTTTGACGAAGAGTTTGGTGCGTGTGCATCTTGTTCCGTTGGAAACATATGCTGATTCTGTTGTTGCAGACGTTTGATCCTAAGAAGCGTATCACAGTTGAGGATGCCCTCGCCCATCCCTACCTCGAAGCCTATGTGAGAAATCCTATGGTCATGTGCGACAGGTATCATGTTGCTAATCCATACATATTTTCTCTGTGCAGCATGATCCTGAAGACGAGCCCGTAGCGCCTCCTTTGGACCCTGAATTCTTCGAATTCGATCGTAAGTCACAACTGCACACGCTATATGAAAATCTTCTCATTGCTGTTCTATAGTACACAAAGACGACATCAGCCGTGAACAGCTAAAAGAACTCCTATATGAGGAGATCATGTCCTTCCAGCCCGCACCTATCACATAACTGCGTTCTTGGTTTCTATAATACCCGTAGACATTCTGGTTCCTTTTTTGTAGGTATGTATTCCTAGTGGATTTTGTACATGTGGCCCGGGGATGTAATAATTGATTTTAATTCGGGTTCTAGTTCTATCGCCGTCTGTATATATAACACAAGAAAGCAAAAAGCAAACCAGTCGCTAGCCGCTATACCACACTCGCTGAAGAACAGACACCACTTCGAAACGCCATGTGACGCTCAGGCGCACAGTCTATGATACGTCTCCCCCCCGGACATTTACTGCTATTTTTGTCCGATCTTTTAGGCAGACACAAAAGCCATGACCAGCCTCACGATCATGTCCTGTGTCGCTCATACCATGACGCTTTGACCATCATTTCGCGCCCTTATATCATGGACTATCACGCACCGGTCTTCCCTTTATTCGTTCCATTCCCCCTGGCTTTGCACCCTGTTTTGCTCTGGGTATCTACCATCATTTTTGCTTTGTCAATGCACTCTCTGTCTCCCTGGTCCTGGACTACTGGGCTTCTGAGCAAATGAGTGATTCGAAAACGGTATATGCGCGCAAAGCGCCGCATGTCCAGATCTGCGGAAAGCCGCTGGTGGACACTACGTAGACATTTGTAAATCGGCGTGTACTGGTTATGCGGGGCTCTGGGGTAAGTATTGTGGCATATCGCGACCGTGAGAAAAATAACGGTCGAGGCGCGCAACCATTCATCGACGGCGTCTGGGTACAACTTTCATCTCCCCGTATCTGCAACTACATGCCGAGAGAATTCGTGACCCTCCAACTTGGCCAGTGTGGAAATCAAGGTGTGTGTATTCACACGTTGATGTGAAGCACACGAGAAGGGCACTGAGTGGAGTCTTATTCTGAAAGTGGGATCGGCATTTTGGCAACGCCTCTGCACGGAACATGGGATCAGTGAAGATGGCATCCTCAAGGACGCCTCGATCGACGGAGGGGACAGGAAGAGCGCGTTCTTTTACCAGGCAGACGACGAGCGCTACATCCCACGCGCCATTCTTGTGGACCTGGAGCCCAGGGTCCGTCTGTTGGTTCGATGTCGAGGACCGTGTGTTGAACTCAAGGGGGTGTATATAGGTCATCAACAACGTACTTTCGTCGGCCTATGCGAACCTCTACAACCCGGAAAATATCTACAAATGGAAGGACGGTGGCGGGGCGGGAAACAATTGGGCGCAGGGATACTCGTACGGCGGAGAGATCTACGAGGAGGTCATGGACATGGTGGATCGCGAAACCGAGGGATGCGACTCGTTAGAGGTGCGCAGCTTTCCATGCTTTCCCTCTGGCCCGTAACTCACGCTGCACTACCCCGGAGGCGTTCATGGTCATGCACTCGATCGCAGGCGGGACAGGCTCCGGCCTCGGCTCCTTCCTCCTCGAGCGGCTGAACGACCGCTTCCCGAAGAAGCTGCTGCAGACGTACAGCGTGTTCCCGAACGCGAGCGAAGGCGACGTCGTCGTGCAGCCGTATAACGCGATGCTCACGCTCAAGCGCCTCGTCAAGAACACGGATTCGGTGATCGTGCTCGACAATGCGGCGCTCTCGCGCATCGTCGCGGACACGCTGCACGTCCAGACGCCATCGTTCGACCAGACGAACCAGCTCGCCGCGGCGGTGATGGCGGCGAGCACGCAAACAATCCGGTTCCCGGGGCACACTTACAACGATCTTGTGAGCCTCGTCGCGTCGCTGGTCCCGACGCCGCGGTGCCACTTCCTCACGACCTCGTACACCCCCTTCACGCCTGACCAGGCCGACGAGGTACGCTTTTATGACATTTTCAGTCTCTTCATAAAATCGATGACTTATGCCCCTAATTCAGGCGAAAGCTGTCCGCAGAACAACTCTCCTCGACGTCGTACGACGCCTCCTACAACCCCGAAACCGTCTGATCTACGCGCCCCTGCGAAAAACGTCTGTGTACATCTCGAACCTAAACATCATTCAAGGCGACGTCGACGCGCAAGAGGTATCTAACACTATATATTCCTCACTGACAAGGCCTCATATTTATGCACCTCAGGTCCAGCAGTGCCTAATCCGCATCCGCGAGCGCGGTCTGGCGCCTTTTATTCCATGGGGCCCCGCCGCGCTGCAGATCGCACTCGCACGCCGCTCGCCGTACGTGCAGACAAGCCATCGCGTCAGCGGCGTGATGCTCGCTAACCACACCGGTATCATTCCGGTGCGTCGTTTCCTCCTCCGCGCGTTGCTGTTGCCCGCTAATGCAAGCACGCGCAGATGTTCAAACGCATGGTAGACCAGTTCGACAAACTGCACACCCGCAAAGCGTTCCTGGGCCAGTACAAGAAATTTGATAACATCCTGGAGGAGTTTGACGATGCGAGGTCGGTGACCTTCTGCCTCGACTAATCAACTCTTTATATTGATGGCTTGTGCTTCACAGGGCGACGTGTGTCGACCTCGAAAACGAATATAAGGCATGCGAGACCCTTGATTATACGTCCTATGGTGCACCGCAGCCCCAGGAACCATGAGGACGAAAAGACTGTGATGGTCACTGTAACCCGGGCCTTCGCGCGTCCAGCTATCAGGCCTGTAGAACGCCCCGAGCACCCTTGGCCAGCTCTCAGGCGGCAGAAAGTCTTACTGGACAGGCAGTGGCATCAAAACGTCGTCTGGCATATCGTCGTTGGCAGCTGTCCTCGTGGCCGGTGCCTTGGGAAGCCAGACGAAGCAAGGAGCCACGCGAGACCTTCTCATTGGGATTCTCTAAAAAAATCGTCTACGCAGGTGACGCCATTGATCAAGGCTGTGGATGGATTTCGGGGCACCTAATTACAGTGCTCGGCATTTGTATGCATGCTGCTATGGTCTCAAGCAATATAACTGCACTTCACTATTCACTGCGCTCCCGAACTTTTGCAAGATATCGATCAGAGCAAGTCAAGGCCGAGGCAAGGGTCAATGAAAGGGAAGGTGTCGAGATTTCTTCTTGTGAAATCGGAAAGCCTGGGTGAAGCCTCCTGCCAGTCGCGTTGACTTGCAGGGCCCCACATTTGACTGTTTATAGGCTCGACGCTCTTATCAAGTCAATATTTCAATACCTATGCAATCTCTCTCAATTTGTATGATGGAATTCAAAAGAGCATACAACGTCAAGCGTCACGCATATGGTCAACATTTCGTATTTGGAATTCAGGTTATAGTATTACACAAGTTTCTCCAGACGTTCAGCGATAACCGCACGACAAGGAAGACCATCCCAACAAAGGAACTACGCAGCTGAAAAAGTATGAGTATCGCACGCGCGGCAGACTGATTGGCTCAAACGCACCTTTGATAACATGATCATTTGCCGGAGGTCTTGGTGTAGCCACTGGGGGAAGTGTAGGTGGAACCACCGGACCCGTTGTTGTGGTAGGTGGAACCATTGGTGTTCTGGTAATAGTAGCTTCCGTCGCTGAGCGAAGATAGTTGGTGATCGGTTAGAAAATTGTTCGTGCGCATATAATGAGTCCTACGTACGTGTTGGAGTAGTGGTACCCTTGTCCGCCATCAGTTCCCTCGCGGCTACAGTAGTGGTTTCCCTGCCAGGAGAGTCAGTGCCCAGATCGTTGGTGTTAAATGATGAAAGCGACTTGCCTGGGAGTTGGTACCACTTCCAGTGTATGTGTATCCAGAGGAGGAAGAGTTCTTGTTGTCAGGCATGGTTAGCTGATTGGGGGGTTTTCTTTGAGGTGGTGGAATGAGGAAAAGGATAAATGTAGCATGTGCCTGACGCGAACTGCTTTTTATATCTGTTCACTCACCAAATCAGCTGACTCCGGAGTACACCGAACACAGTTAGACAAAGGGTCGTACGGGTACCCTGAGCAAGATATTATGCAAATGTTGTGTTTTCAAGCTCTCTACAGCCGAAAAAGTACGTAGGCGCTTAGATTGACCGGCGCTTGTTAGCTCAGCAGTCGAAGTTACACTGTCATACTGTGGGCAACTGATTGATTGATTGCCGTCGGAGAACAGTCGGATTCTTCCTCCAATCCTCCCCAAGGTTGCAAACCGTAGTGGACTGTCTGTAGCACTAGATCTGTGAGTAGAGCGATGATCATATGTGAACATGTTGCTCTCTAGAAGACAGTAGCTTCCTTTATAAATGACATACCGCCGCGGACGCTGAAACCACTTGTTCAAACAATTTAATGCCCATAAAAACTGTGAAGTATGCATCACGGAATTCCTATTTATTATTCGTAATGATTTGTAGGTGTATCTCACCTTCTGAGCAATCCATTTTCTTGTGAGTTTTCCAAAATTGCATTGACAGTGAGAGCGCGGGTCGGCTTTTGAATAAGTATGTACCTCGGCCCGTCGGCGTGGGGGCCTTCTCAGCAACCTTGCCGCTCGACTTCCACACGGCTCTGTAAATATAGATCACATCATGACATCCGTTTGTGCATCCTGGTCCTCGTCCACTGCTTGGCTGGCTCAGAATGCCAGGCGAAATCCATGTTCTTGTCCTTATCCACGGAATGTGGGGAAACCCACTACAACTAGCAGAGCTTGCGCGCATCGCTCGCGAAACTCATGCCGAGGACAGCTCTGACGGAACAAGGTTGCATGTTCTTGTGGCGGAGAGTATATCAGGACAATGCACTTACGACGGAATTGACTGGGGAGGAGAGCGGGTTGCCGAAGAGGTGCGTGTATACATGCTTTCGCGGAAGTTGTATGAGATGGGATGCTGATATACCTTCAGATTCAGGGCGCCGTGAAGGCCCTTGAACATGACGGAGATCGCGTTACACGTTTCTCAGCAACCGGCTTCAGTCTCGGTGGGCTCATTGCGCGGTACTGTATAACGTGTGTACCTAATTTTCTTTTCTCGTACATAAGTACTGCCAGTGACCGTAATGACCTCCGTTGTCTAGTGTACTGAACCAGCAGGGGTTCTTCGAGACCATCGAGCCTGTGAATTTTACCGCTATCGCCACGCCTCATTGTGGAGTTCCTCGCTATAATTCACTTATTTCTTCATTAACTTCGACTTTGGGGCCGAAACTTCTGTCGAGGACCGGGGAGCAAATGTACTGCGTCGATAAATGGTCCCCCACAGGCCGTTCATTGTTGGTTGTGATGGCAGACCCAGGTGCAGTCGTACTGTCAATTTATGCGGATTGTTACTCATCGTAAATTTGGCCAGACCGCGAATTTTACAAAACCTTGGCGAAATTCCAGCATATTAAAATATATGCCAATGCGTAAAGTTTGCATTTACATTTAGATGAATGCGTGCTTATTATTCTTCTCCCTCATCAGAGTAAACGACAAGACAGTACCATATGTCACCGCAGCAATAGAGATATCAGACCCTTTTGTCGACCACGAGACAAATGGAATCCAGATGTAAGTCCTGGTATTTTTTGGACTACACCCTCTGTTTATTCTTTTGAAGCGAATTCCATGAAATGTATGAACGTGTTATCAGCCATTTTGCCGTCCCGTCCTCCCGTACACCCGACACTTTAAAACCCGCGGTTACCAGTGCTGCTTGGTTCAAGGGCTCCAAGGCCTCAAAACCTTTCTTGCCACCCTTCCTGCAGTTCCGCTTTCCCTTAAATATTGTGCGTGTCATAGACGTAATCCTTGCGGGAGCTCATGGCTTTCTCCAACCCTACAGCTCTTTTATCTATTGCTGCCCATCCTCATCCCCCTTTTCATCATCTTTCTTATTGTGATGCTGTCCCTTGCTTCGCGCTCGTCGCGCGCAAGAATCAAAGAGCTCGAGCGCGAAGCCACGGGCCGTTCCCAGCAGACGCTATTCAAACTGCTCGGGAAGCTCGAGAACGAGATAGCGGATGCCACCGCTGGCCTTGTTGACGACCCCGATGCGTTACTGCTCCAGGCACCCACGTCCAAGGCGCACCCAATCATCAGCGTTACGCACTCCCGGATCGCCAGGTGGCTCAATACACTGCCCATCAAGAAGGAACGTGCATTCTTTGGCGAGGAGTTCAACTCACACGCGATAATTGTGAGTCGCGACATACAGACAATAGAGAACCATCGCGAGGGGGAGTGTGTCATTAGACATTGGGCCGAGTCACTCGTTGTCTGACGGCTTACCAGGGCTTACCTTGCGAGTCATGCGGCGCAAAGGTTAGAGTACAAGGCTGACTTTGCGAGTATACTAGAGTGTAGAAATTGTGTTAATTAACTTAATATATCTCCGATATCGATTTCTTCTGAGAGCAGCAACACCTAATTGAAAGATAGTTTGGCAGGTGGTATGTGAACCAGCAACACATCAATGGCCAGCTGGATTCAAAGGCATTTTGCTGCACACCACACTATCAACCCCAGCTCAATGATTGCCCAAACTACGAATCGCACAAAGAAGCATGTTAAAAATGTAGGTATGTAATGCATGGATGGCTCAGAGCAAAATGACACGACAGCACACACAGCGACCACCAGCGCAAACAACAGAGAAAGATACTCTACACCCGCCTACTTGGGCGCCTGACCAGGCGGTGCGCCCCTTCCTCGTCCAGGGCCGCCACGACCGCGGAAACCGCCCTGACCACGTCCAGCACCACCATCGCCATTAGCCTGCGGCGCTCCGCCGCGTGGACGACTTACAGGGCGCTCGCCGCGCTCTTTCTTCGTCTCGACGGAGATGCGCACCTGGCCGACATCGCCGCCCACTTCGATCCACACACCGCCGTCACCGCCCTGGTGCTGGCTCAGCGACGCGATGATCGCGCGGCGCGCCGCTTCGACGGTCGTGAACTCAAGGAACGCACACGCCTTGGCGCGCACGATCTCAAGCTCTTTGATTGGGCCGAAGCGCGAGGAAAGCCCGGCTTGCAGGGCAGGCTGCGACAAGGGCTCAGTTACACCCTGCGTTTGGGAAAAATATCAGCATGATGTCATCGGGCGGCTGATGGAGGCGTACCTTGACGAAGCAGTGCGCAGTGGTAACGCTCTGCGCGCTGATGTACGCGGGGTGCTGCTGGCCGCCCTGCTGGTGGGCCTGTGGGCGAGGTGCGGCGGCGGCGGCAGGCGCGGGCGTCGCCGAGGGAGTGTGCGCCGCACTATTTGACGTAGGGTTGCTGGCGAGCGTCTCGGTGGTCCCGCGAGACTCCTGGGCGACAGCGGCGCCCCATTTCTTGGGATTTGACGCGGCAAGCGAGGCCCATGTCCTCGGGCCGGAAGGAGCGGCGGGCTGAGGGGCAACGGGTGCCGGGGCGGCCTGCGGAGGAGCAGAAGCGGCGGCAGGAGCTGGGGCAGGCGCTGCAGCGGGTTCTGGGGCAGGAGCCGGCACCGCTTGCGATGGGGCCGCAGGAGCAGGGGTGGGGACGGGCGAGGGGGCAGCGGCAGCGGCAGCGGGTGCGGCGGGCTCCGGCTCGGGGGTGTGAATGCCGTTGGTCTGAACTGGGAGAGGCAGCTGCTGCTCAGGCGCGGGGGTGGGTGTTTGCGTGATCACAGCCTCAGGCTCTGGGACGGGCTCGGGTGCAGGCTCGGGAGCAACAACAGGAGCAGGAGGGGGAGTAGGTTCGCGAACAGGCTCGTAAACGGGGGCGGGTTCGGGGGCGGTGGTGACAGGCAACACCACCTCAGGCTGCGGTGCAGCCACAGGGACAGGACCGGCGTCGACGGCGTCGGCAGTCTCACTGGCATCGTCAGACTCGACAGTCTCTTCCTTGAGAAAACGGAAAATGTCGTTGAGGACGAAGTATCCGTTGGGCTGCTCAGCGAGGAAGAAAGTTTGCACAAACTTGCGCCAAGGCTCAGCGTGGTTGGACATTTCACCGATGACCTGAATAATGATGCCACCATTAGCAGAGGACTGAGCGTCCACCGAGTGGATGAAAACTTTGCAGTCTTCGAAACCGATAGACGTGATTTTGTTGTGGATTTCCTAAAAAGAATTAGTCAAGCATTATTAGCTTCCGTTTCTGACAAGAATTAGAGGTTGATATGAGAAGAATATCGGACCCTAAGCCACGCAAATCATCGACCTTTTTCCAGTCCATCCCAGCCTCAGAACAGAGTATGGTATGAGTGTGACATCGATGTGAACATCACATATATAATCGGCCTCATTGCATGATTTGGGAAGTGATACAGACGTGGGCGACACATCATCAGCCTCGTTCCAGCTCATCACAGTCAACGAGTAGCAACGATCAAAGTACAGACCCACCTGCTGGCCAAAGCACGGTTTCATGTCCTCGCCCTCAGTCCCGTGAATGAACGTCGAGTTTTTGTTGTAGAAACAGTGGAGACGATGAGGTTCCTTGTTGACAAAGGTGTAGTATTGGGGCACGAACTGCCAGCCAACCTCCGATGGGATGACACTGGAGTGTTGGGCGGCGCCGGTCGCAGGAGTCGATGAAGAGGCAGTCATTCTGGCTGTCAACAGTGAGTAAAAGACGCCAACGACGACGACAACGACGACGAAGAGCTTACAAAAGTGTGAAGAAGGTTTTGTCGAGACGACAAGAATCGTAGTGAAAAATATTTCCCAGTCAGCTCAGACCGGAAAATGCCGGCTCTACAGCCTGTCACTTTCCAACTCTCACATTCAACAGTAACTTTCAACACTACACTCATCGCCAATGGCCAAATGCTCATATCCTTCGCGCATATATTCTTATATTGCTATTCTCTTCCGTGTGGAAGAATTTTATATTTGAAAAGTACCCAGCTCGTGGGGGCTTGAAGACGGAGGGCGGAACTACGCGATGTCGCAGTATTCAAGTTCTCCGTGACGAGTGCCCTGGAATATGGTGCACATTTGTGCAAATAGAACGATAAAAAACGAGTATTGCTCTGCGAAGGAGACTCGCTTGGACGTATTTCATTAGCCGAATCTCTCTCTGGCTGGACAGCTTTTCGGCTGAATTGAAACCCTCGACTTTCTTGCCAAAGATTGACACCCTCAACACGTCATGGGCCAATATATGCGCCTTCTTTTTTTCAGATTTCTGCCTATTCGTCCTCTGCGCGACAAGGCGTGTCTACAACCACCCAAACGACGCCCATCATATTAAGATGAAGTCTGACTTGAATTTTACTCCTTAGCTAAAAATCTTCCTCCGGCTGGACGAAACTTCATTTCTCAAATATCCCCGGCTGTCTTATCAAAGGCTGGAGGAACTTGGAACATCATGGGTTCATTAATGTATGTGCCTTCGCAAAGCTACTCTTCCCCGCTCAGCCTAGCATGAGCGCCCTCGAGAGAAACGGTGCGTCTGTGCACTTCTGTCAGCATTTATTGTCGATTTTACTCAAAGGACCCATTTGCTTCAAAGTCCCATTCGATCCAAATTCGGTCTACAGACAACACGCCTTGATACAAACTAATCGCGACCTCTTCTCCTCCCTCGGTCATCAGTCATCCCTTGAAGTCTGCATGCCGCTACTTGCAGGTTCCATGCGCACGCTATGTCTCTGGGTGCCTGCCTTTGAAGCATCTACATATTGCCCTGGTTTTGCCTGTATTAATGGTGGGCACCGGCAATGATTTAAAAGTCAATCGGAGTCGTGGGACCGAGGAGCCCACAACGCGGAACAATCGGGTTGAATTGAGGCGCAGTATTATCTTGGATATCGCCCGCTTGTTTGTGGCACACGTACCTAAGCAAGAAAACAAAGGTTGCCGTATCTACATCATGGCAGATATCTTAGGTGCGTGTTCTGCACTGTAGCCCTTCTCTCTGCGCGGACGGCTGATGGACGCACCAATTTACGCTAGGAAGCCTTGGAGAAATCGGCATAAATCAAAGTGAGCACTTATCTGCCCCGACGCCTAGTTACAAGCAAATTGTTTCTAATCAGGTGGTATGTACTGCAGTTACAACAGACAACACGCCCCCACCAACTGTGGCACTCGAGCACGCTCAAGGACTGCTCTCCGCTCTGATTGGCTTCATCCGACCAATCGTCGAAGCAAGTGTGAATTCGTCGAGTGCGTACCGGTCAATAATATGCATATAGTGAATGCCCAATCAGATCTGACACAGATCGTACTTCAAAAGGTAGAGGCATGCGGGCGTTCACCGACTTGGCGAGCACTCGTGCTGACACAGAAACTGTTTCTCTTCGTCAGAATCTTTTCAAGGAACCCGACTGGGAGACGCAGATCAGGGAACGCAACTTCTTAAGTCCTTAGAAGGGTTTATAGCAGAAACTGTTTCCAGGCAGCTACCTTCTCATGGAGTTTTAACAACTGAAAAGAATGGTGAGTGTATATATACATGTTATGTATTTTTGCCTCTTTTATTACTGATGATGAACTTAACAGAGGAAGCGAGCGAACTACCAATTCCCATTCACACTGTGTCATTGCTTCCGCCATGTGAGTGCGGTGGATAGAACATCTGAACAAAGTTCTAATCGGCGTATAATTAGCAACCCCAAGCGAGGATATACAAATGGCCATCATCGCCGCGCTCCGCCCACACATCTCCAATAAAATGCCTATGCGACTGCTTGCTTTCAACTACGCAGGCTCGTTGGTACAGCTAATTGGGCGAGATGAGATGTTCCGCCTCATTCTACAGAGAGCGTACGCAGAAGCGGTGCGCTCGCGCTTTCAAGCAGAGTGGGCAGAAGCGGGCCAAGTTGCGTCGGCGACCAAGACCGTCGCAGCCTGGATGAGCGAGCGGCGCCGCAAGGCTACCCTAGTCTCTGAACTCGTCGAGCACCACACGCGTTACGCAATCCTATCGCACGCATGGATACGGGACACACCTGGAGACGTCGTCTACACGGACTGGGCCGCGCGCGCGCGCAACCCGCGCGGCTGGCGCAAGATCGCCAAATTCTGTGAGGTAGCCGCGCGACGCCATGGTGTCGCGCTCGCGTGGATGGACACCGTGTGTATAGACAAATCGAGCAGCAGCGAACTCGATGAAGCGATCCGCTCGATGTACAAGTGGTACCGCGGCGCGTACGTGTGCATCGCGTACCTCGCGGAGACGCGCGCGCTGCGCGACATGGACCGCGATGCGTGGTTCACGCGCGGGTGGACACTGCAGGAGTTGCTCGCGCCGCATGACATACGCTTTTACAACATGGACTGGGAAGACCTGCTTGTGCGCCGCGGCACGGACCCCCCGCCCGAACCCGCCGCTGTCGTGTCCATGATTGAGGAGAAGATCGGATGGGCAACGACGATCACGTCCGATGAGCTCGCGCTTTGTCGCCGCGGGGAGGTGGAGAAAATCCCGATCTCGCGGCGACTTCAGCTGGCGGCGCGGCGCGAGGTGACACGCGAGGAGGACGCAGCGTACTCGGTCATGGGCCTGCTTGGCGTCGACATCTCCGTCGCGTACGGCGAAGGTGCCGCGCGCGCGTCCTTCCGCCTCTTGCGAGAGTTGCTCAGCTCGAAAAAGCATGTGCTAGATATATTCAACCATGACTATCGGAGGCCTTCCGGGAATACGCTGGTCCCATTTGCTATTCAAGATTATCTGTACCGCTCCACCGCTTTCGACTTTTCGGGTGTAGACGCTGGATCATCATTGGATCACTGGCAACCCCTTGAACCCATCGTGCTCACCCATCTAGGCGTCCGAGTCCCCCTGCTTCTTTTTCCCAGCTTGCGAGCCAGCTCAGACGCAGACCTCAATCAGCCGTACTCCCCCAAAGGAGACTTTTCTGGTAGCGTCACGCTGTACCAATATCAAAAGAGCTACAACCTGCTTGACAAGAGACTCTATGCTGATAATGAACCACTCTCCCCCGCAACCTCTATCCACGAGGGCGACTATGCACCCCTGATCGTTACATTTGGGCTGCTGAATTTTAGTGTGGAGAAGGGTGATATTGTCCTTCCGTACCAGGGCTTCTCCGTGCCTCTTGACTGTGGACCGATCAGCCCTGGGGACGTCCATCCATCAGATAGCATCAAAATATTGAAAGCGGTTACCGCGGCAGTCCTCCAACTCAGATCCACAAACAAAAAGAACCGGGTTTCCGTAGGCGAGCTGAAGAAACACGGAATACAACTGACGACACTTTATTTGTGACGGTTTTTTTAAACAATCGGTAGGGTTTACAACTAAGACGGTTTACATGAGTCATGTCTTGCCAGATCTCTCGTTGGCTGTTTTCGCTGCCCATTTACCTCCATACCAGATGGAAACTGTAAAGATAAACATGCCAACAATCCCAATGCCTATGTATCCAGACTGATCTCCAGCCTTGAATAATGCGTGTGTCAATTGAGATCAGATATTTCTGGATTGACTTTACCTTTGCCCATGCACGCCACCAACGTCCAGCCAATCCTCCTCCATGACCATCGTCCGCTTCTGCGGCGGCAACGCATGATCTGCATTGCTCGCCTATGAGTCCCATGATTGTTATGAGAGATATACTACGTATCGTTGATTGCATTAGGGAAACGAGTTTAATCAGCACCCCTGATTTCCAATTATCTGCTGATCCAAGGGAATGGCGCACCTAAATGCTACCAATATACTCAGCAGAGTGAGTAGCACATTAAGTCCGGACATCACGCTGAGCTTCCGCTCTGAATCCCTGGGTATCGTTTCATTCATCTTCTCATCCGGTTCTGCCGGTCCCTTTGGCTTGTTGTCGTAAAGTGCAAAACTGGGTGGTTGTGGTATATTTTTCTCGATGTCGCAAGCCTTCGTGACTTTATCGATACCGCTAGTTTCGGCATCATCACCAAAGTCGTTAGAATTAGACTGTAGAGGCTGCCAGCTAAAAAATTGAATCGGCCACAGGGGAGCTCCGGCGTAGGAGTGGAGCATCAACACAGAGTCAGCAGAGTCAATGAGGGTCATTCCCGCTGTGAACAGGAACTTTGAAATGCAACGGGCTCAGCAATTTAGATTTAGATATAGAGAGAGCTCTTACGGGAAGGATAATGATATGCGAGCTCGGAATAGAGTGTCCGTCCGAGTTCTTTTTGGCGAGTGCAGAAACGGCCAATAATGCAATCGAAGAGGCGGTATCAAATCCTGAAAATTGTAAATTATCGGTTTTTAATATAGAATCTTGTTGAAGGGCTCACCGAGGCCGAAAAGTACGCCTACCGGGTACATCTATTCTGGTTATTTTGAAAGGACCGTACATTACGAAGGAAGAAACTTACCTTCCAAGGCCGATTAACGAAGTTAATGATAGGCCCCAGAATTCGCATCATTAGCATATGGCTATCTTGAGGCGAGTATTGCACATCTTCAACGGTTTCCCCGTTTTCTCTCCGTTTCTTACGCGTTTTTTCCTGTCAAAAACCCAAGCATAGTTGATTATGTACAGCGTGGTGAAGAGCGGAAGAAACAAATACTTCTCGGCGCCTCCTCAAAAGCTTCAGAAGGATGATGCTGTTTGCGAGCCCAATTATGAATAAGAAAGTTCCCGAGACAGCCGCGCCTACGAGGGTCAAGTGTTTAGTATAAACAACAATGGGTATAGATGCAAAACAGTCACCAATAATACCTCCAACCTCGCCGACGCCGTTTATATGCTGGTACACATCTGACGAAATGGCTATAGCGACGGTCTAGAAAATGAGCATATAAACAGATGTAAACCCTCGTGCGGATCCAAAACACGGCTACTGACCACCAGTATTACAATGGTGCTGTGGCCCAACGAGAAGAACAAGCCACAAGTAACGGAGAACTGCTCAAGCTTGATCAGACACCGCGTAGCGTTGTCAATTGCACTTTGTAGATCGTCAATTACTAGCATCACAGCACGATCACAGCGCAACTAGGTGGTGAATACCTAATATGATCTGCATCCAATGCTTTTGATCGTAAGTCAGTGAATTTATTTGATAGTAGTGAACGCGCGTCGAACCCACCATGACGAAGTCCCAGCGTCTAAAAAATCAAACAGGGACGAGAGCGAGGGCTTTCAATAGAGACTGATATCAAGTATTGATCATCACGCACCCATGCTAATAGGGCTAAACCTAAGGTCGGGCGTGTGTCTTTATTTCTAGCAAACAAAATGCCGGCTACTGCCCAACATGTTGCGTTCACTGCAAGTCTATGTACGCTTTCAGTTACCATCGTCACACAGAATAGGAACGCGTAGGTACTCGCAGATCATGAGCAGCAACGATCGCCCGAGGATGGTCAAATGCGGGAGCTTGATCATTTGCACCATATTCCTTTGACTTCGTAATCGTATCAACTCGTTCCCCGTTGGCTTACGGCGATTTAGCTGTGATGGTAGAAGGAGAGAGGACGTTATCTTTTGGTTATCTTTAGCATTTATCTTTTGTTTTCAGCTTTCCCGGGCCGTTGTGATCGATCACCGGAGCCCTGAGGCCGGCTCAGCGACAGCCAAGCTTCTGACTCCCAAGAAACCCTTCCTCTACGTTCACCTAATCCAAGCTTGTCTGCGTGGGTACTAGACGTCAACCTTTCAACTGCACGAAAACAATGAAACGATTGTGCACTGACTGAGGATATGCTACGCACGTACTCAGCTGAAGATTAACATTTGCCTGGCCCATTCGAAGAGCATGAAATTCAGGCGGCGGCTGGGGGCAGAGATTAATGCACGCGAGACTTCGGGAGCTTGACGCAATAGAAGATGATGCGTTTTCGATCCGCAAAAAACACACGAGCTTCGCGATCCAGAGAACGCTCGTTAGTAGTCCTCGATTTTGGTGGACCTGCATGATGCCTACCGTTGGCCACTGCATGCCACCACAATGCAGCAAGGAACGTACATATGGGTATTCCTCGTGCATATACAGGCCGTCTTCTGATCACGACGAAGGCTTTTAGTATTATTAGATCCCACGGCGCAAAGACGCGCGGACAGGTGTTCGACTGTGTTCGATGGAGAATGAATGATGTATAGAGTTACCGGCACGACGTTATCGTTTTACTGAGCCGTCCAGCAAGAAAGTGAGTTCCCTAGGTTCAGCAAGCAGCGTAGCAGGTTAGACTGACGCAGAGCATGCCAGCGAAGAGTGAATAAGTTGTCAATCTGTCTCTCCAGCGAGGATATCTCTCTCTTCTATATATAAGTTAGCTGCGCGTGTCGCTACCATTCCATGAATGAGGCGATGATTACTTGCCTCTGGTCGTACACCAGCACAAGGGGCACCGGCATCCATCGGGGCTTCTTACGAGTCGTAAATATATTCGGTACGACGGTAGCGCGTTGACTGCGAATTATCAGATATGAGCTTATAGGAGGAAAATTCGTCACGGTTTCAGCAACGTTCAGAACAAGGGAGACAACCGGGTGGATTAAAAGAAAGACGGTTCGGTATACCATTAGGGGCCTGGGTCGTATTTACCCACGTGGTACATATTTTGGCCATCCCACGATCACCATGATCTTGCTCGCTATCTCCAAGACAAATTTGAAGCTTGCACTTGAAGTTGAACTGGAAGCTTGAATAGTTGTCCTCCTAATTAATATACTGTATTCGACACAACAAGCTATATATTTAAGGGCAGTACGCTGGCCGCTCATTTGCTGTTAAGTACTCTTCAATGATTTGCCACCTTGTCTGTGAATATTCGAGTGCATCAACATCACCGTGCCAACGACGCGTATGGCGAGTCGGCATTTTTTGTGCTTGTACCTAGCCCCGGTACATAATCAGCGAAGTGGTTGAGCTGCCAGCATTCTCTTTCTCCCTCTTTCTTCCTCAACTCTCGGAACCGGTTTCCCTTCCCTTCCTGCTTCTCATTCTTTAAACGTTCATTCTTTCTGCACTCTGTTCTTGTGACCCCTTTCTATTTCACACACAACCCAAACGTCCCATTATTCAAGATGTTTTTCTCGTTCACCAGTCTTGCTGTCGTTCTCGGTGCTTTGAACTTGAGTGTTCAAGCAGGTGAGCCAGCTGTAGTTGGTGGCCAATGCATGATTTAAACCTCCCCATAGCTCCCCTAAACCCTCTCTTCAACCGTCAGACTACCGCTGCCTGTTTCATAACTGGAAAGACCGCCCTTCCTGCTGAGGTAGCGAGTGGAGTTCCAGCGCTCGTGAAAGTGGTGAAATGTACCACTGGAACCTCCGTCACTGGCGTGCCCGACGTCTCCTCGGGTGGGATCGATTTCAAGACGATCAATTTCCAGACGAGCACCAAGAGTCCTCTTGGCTTCGCCTTGTGAGGAACCAATAATGTTCTGCCTTGGCCGATTTATTTATTTTATCCTTTTCCAGGGCAACGTTCGCCACCCCAGCCGATCCTGCAAACGCTAATTTGGCTACTCTCCAAAATCAGCTGAACACCTACCTTGCTGTTGAGGCTGGCGTACGGGTATGTGTACGCTCAGTTAACAGTTTCGTTTTCTCTAACGAGCCACCGATCTCCAGAGTAACGGAGGAGGAGGCGCACTGCTCACCCAGGTCAAGTCGGCCAAGTTCTTCCTCCAGTTCCAGATTGCGCGGGTCCAGACTGCTCAAGGCGCTACTCTGGCCGTCGCCAACACGGTATCGCATCAGCTCGGGAAGGTTATAAACGTACGTATTCAGCGATGTAAATTATCAGTATATTCTGACCGCGGTCTGTTTTTCATCAGAATGCCATCGGAGCAACCGCCGCAGAGATTGCCCAGGTCAATGCCTTAGCCAAAGTGGTGTAGATTGCCAAGTGTTGTAGGGTTCTGGGATATGGGTGACGAATACATCACAGTCATTCGGCCATTCGGGGCGACCGTAACATTTGATACATGTGCAGCATGTCTGGGCTTGCAGGTGCTATGTTGATGACACGCGAATGGATTGTTCTCCTCAGGCCACCTCAGGCTCGATGCTTTCTGGGGTAGGAGTCTCTGCTGCTTGTCTTTGTATAAAGTTGTGGACACCGTTCCATTTACGTTTCTCATCACCGGCCACAAGAATAGCGAATGAGCACCTAGATCTACCTAGATTCGCATTCGGGCATATTTTTGGGAGGACGAAAGCAATCTAAAAATACACGGCACTGATCTAATCCGGGTGGTTGTGTTGATGCTGCCCGGGTCCTGTTACATGTATTTCTATTCCCGACCACCGTCACGGACCACGTACAAGCCACAAGTACGATGACCGCATTTACAGGCGAGCCAATTTTCCAAGCTCAAACCCCGCAGGTGTATCAATGGCTAACTTGATGAACTTTCTGTCAGGAAACACTTCGGGGTCCAACAAATTAACTGAGAGTGGGCACTGTTTACCCGGAAGAATCATCTCTCCATCGTCCGCCTAATCATCACGATATAGATACCCCGGGCTCAGGTATAGTAATGAGCGCACAAGGTCAAGGACTTCTTGCTGCACTTGTGAATTTCATGCAGCCTATCATCTATGCCTCTCAGGCTCTTGTACCGCTTGGTATGGTAGTCTTTCCGTCACACATTCCTCGACTGATACACCTCCTAGTTTCTGCAGATGTAGATACTCTATCAATCGGTAGGGCTGATTCATCAGGTTTGGTTATAGTATCCTTACGTCCTTTTCAGCGCACGGTACAGCTGGAAGCAACGCCGGAAACGGAGCAGAGGGACGAATACTGCTCCAGTCTCTCGAGAATTTCATCAAAGCAAAGATCCTCACAGATTTTCCTGTTGAGAAAGAGACAGAGCATGTACCCCGGGATGGTAAGGCCGAATCAATACCTGAATGTACTCTTATTCAACTCGGCTGTGCTTTACCGTGACAGAAGTTCCTAGTGATCAGGTTAATGTGGCCACCCCCCAAGCTTCCACAGCAGTTCCATCTCTAGCACGTCAGTACTTATCTTGTTTCTTTCTAACGAAAACGCGATATCAATAATTGAATCTTACGGAAATCTCTAGCCAGTCCAAGTGACTTCACGAGCTCGATGAGGATGTCTATTCTCACCACACTTCGCCTCCACATCTTCAACAAAATGCCAATTCGGTTGCTTGCCTTCGACTCGACCGGAGCCAACCTTCGACTGATTGAACGAAACGAGATGTTCGGACAGGTTCTTCAGCGAGCATTTGTGGGAGCAAGCCACCCGCATTTCGATTCTCATTGGAGGGAGGCGGAGCAACTGGATCGCCAAGACTCTTTGGCGAAGCGGGAAAGCATGATTGAGACTCTCGTCGAACACCACGCCCGATATGCCATTCTGTCACACACCTGGCTGCGGGACACGCCCGGAGATGTCGTATACAGGGACTGGGACACGCGAGAAAGGAACCAACGTGGCTACTTAAAGATTGCTAAATTCTGTGAAGTCGCAGCTCGAGAGCATGGGGTCACTTTTGGCTGGATGGACACTGTCTGCATCAACAAGGACAGCAGCAGCGAGCTCGACGAATCAATCCGGTCAATGTACAAGTGGTATCGCACCGCACATGTCTGCGTGACTTACCTTGCAGAGACACAGGCCGTGGAACATATGCAGGACGATCCGTGGTTCACGCGAGGGTGGACGCTGCAGGAGCTTCTTGCACCCCGGGATGTTCAATTTTACGACATGAACTGGGAAAATATGCTCAATGGGAACAAAGGCCCGGTCGACGAGTCTTCCATCGCCACGCATATCCGGGAGCAAATCGAGGAAGCAACCAGTATTACAGAGGAAGAATTGCAACTCTGTCGATCCGGCTACACAGAGAAGATACCGATATCTCGCAGGTTGCAGTTAGCTGCTGAACGCCAGGTCACACGCGAAGAAGACACGGCTTACTCACTCATGGGGCTTCTGGACGTCGACATTTCGGTCGCATATGGGGAAGGCGCCGAGCGTGCCTTCTTCCGCCTCATGCGGGAACTACTCAATTCAAAAAAGCATATTCTAGATGTTTTCAACCATGGCTATTTTCTGAACTTGACAACGTCAAAGAATAGATTTATTCCATCCAGCATCGAGCAATACAAACGGCGTTCATCTCTCTTTGACGTGTCTGGGAAAGGTGTAGCTTCACTCTTGAATCAGTGGCAACCTCTCGAACCAATTATCATGACACATCTGGGCGTACGAGTCCCTCTACTCCTAGTACCGGCTTTAAATGTCACGCAGTCGAGCTCTCCAATTTCTAGTGAAGGCTTCTCAGCAATTGGGGAGTTCTCTGGGCACATTTTGGTTCATATATGGTCAGAAGGTCGCCCTTTTGCGGCGCAATATAACCTGCTGGACGATAGAATCCTAGAGATCTCTCCCTTTACTTCCACCACCCGTCAATACACATTACATGCGCCATACGTGGCCACATTTGGCGTATTAAATTTTACCATTGACAACGATGATATCCTGATCCCACGGAATTGTCTGTCTGTTCCTCTGGACTGCGGTGAAAGCCAGCCCGGGGCTGTGCGGCCGTCCGATAGAATTCGAATACTGGCAACACATAAAGCACCGGTATTTCAACTCGAATCAGCCGAGAATCAGAACAGGATCTCCGTAGACGAGCTAGAAATACATGGGATGCAGTTGATATCTCTGTATTTAAAATAGGGTCCACGTTGTTTGTGTGGCTCAGGCCTTGGAGGAATTTGTCCTGATTGAATAGTGTCACTTGTTTGATCCAGTGGAAGTACATAAGTAAAAGCCAGGGTATATGAGTTCGTCTTATCGAAAGCATGCGAGCCCCTTGACTTGACAGTCTTGACTTAGGCCGGAATCCGGATTAAGAAAGTCGTACCAAGTTGGGAAGAGGGGTGCATCGGACATCTTTAGGGGAGGTCGACTGATCTGCAGTTTCCATCCCCGGTCTCCCCGAGGGCCGCCACTCAGACCCACCAACCTTCGTGCACATAGGCAAGCCATATAATCCAAGCCTGTTGCCCCTCTCTCCATGCCTGAATTTTATGCATATACTCTGTGACGGATATCGCACTATGACGCGATACCGCTGGAGAGAGCTTCAGCCAACACTACTGCAGGTCCCTGGGGCGGGCCCCTCCTGGCTTCATACGAGAAATTTGACTACTGCAGGCTTTTTTGGTTATTCTACGGTGCCCTAGCGATTACTTCTAACATTTCCTATTGGACTGCCATGGAAATTATCGACACGGGAGAGTGAGTCCCGATAGCTCGAAAGCGCCTTAACTTCCATCGCCACTTCAAATTGAGCCGTAACTGTAAGTCATTACGATTCCGTGAAACGCAATCTCTGACCCATTCCCAATTGAAGCCCATTTATAATATCCTGAAAGGAATTATTTCTCTCCCAGGAGAGCTCCATCGTACCACAAACTTAGTCTCCTCAGAGCAAATAACAAATCACAGTCGATCTTATAATTGACTAGATGATTATATCCTGATAATCACATATCAGCGTCATTTTTTCTTATGCTTGTCGCCCTTTACGCCCGCTTGTTGACTACGGGACTCATAAAACACTTGGATGTTAACGACAAAGCAGACGCTATCTAAGAATTCTGAACAATTTACGGGACGGCGATGGGCATCGAGTTGCTCGTTCTTTTCTCTTCTGCCAAGTTACCATTCGTGTGCGCATCTACGGCTGACCCTGTGTAATTATGCAGTTCGTATCCGGTGAGCCTTGAATTTTGGCATATGTCCCATGGCGTCCCTCTAAAACTTTG
The DNA here is from genome assembly GCA_000827495.1 of Hypholoma sublateritium FD-334 SS-4. Classification (NCBI taxonomy): domain Eukaryota; kingdom Fungi; phylum Basidiomycota; class Agaricomycetes; order Agaricales; family Strophariaceae; genus Hypholoma; species Hypholoma sublateritium. The sequence continues at coordinate 272,448 of KN817545.1, forward strand.
CGTTCCAGAGTTTACTAGCCATCTGAATGCGTTTGGGAAGATTCATTCTGTTGACGTCATCCCGCTCGTTCTCGTCGCTTGAGCACGAGTCTGAAGCTATCTCGTGTCAGGGCAAGGTCGAAATTTGCCCTCGATTTAAGCACTATCTTGATCCATTCAATGAACGCAGCATCGTTCTGTGCTGCAACTAATCCGAGGAACAATACGAACGGGCTTGCTCATGGATGACGAGACAGGTGGATGATCGATGCGTAATCATCTTTCCCAAACCTACCCCGTATACCAGCTCACGCATTTCATAGTTGCGGTTCGTGAATGGGCTTCGCGTCTTTGCATTCTCAACGTTTCCCGAATGCCAACAGCTTACAAGGATCACTGTATATTCGTTCTAGAATCGCCAGGCATCGGAAGAGAAGAAATGACTGGTTTGATGGCACCCGCGCTCATGTGAGGCCTGTTACCCAAAGCAAATCTGACAAATCCGCCATGTCCCTGCGACATAAAAAAGCGTCCCCGCAACTTGTCCTCCTTCATTTGATCCACCACAATATCTCTTCGACACAGCGCAACTTCAGCAACGACATCGCACCCCATCGTACATCGATCATGCTATTCACTGTCGGCAGTCTGGCCGGGGGCGGGGGCACAGCCTCTGCACTGAAACTCAGCTTGACCGCGGGGCTCCTCGCCTTCAGCACTGACGTCTCATACCCAAGTAAGGGCCACAAGCCTGCTTCTGGTACCCTCATCGCCGCCGCAAGTTTGGCCATACTCTCCCCCGCCTTCATCAATGAGCTCAGCCACATCAAGCATAGGCACACTCATATCTCGAGTGGCACTTCGCACCACGAGGCTACACGGAGCCGTCCTTTCGGCAAGCCTACGATGACAACGGGTGGAAGTGCAGGCGGCGCCAGCGGTGCACTCTGCGCGGCGCTCGCCGCGGCCGGTATTGCTGGGGCCGCCCTCACAATTGGGGGCTCGGGCGACGAGGCTGAATATGGCAACTTCCGGGACGCCAGCGATGGCGGTGATGTCTCGGACTCAGGTTTGCTAAATTGTGCCTGCGTTACCTCATACAGTACCTGATATGCAAATTGTGTTGGTTATAGATGATACGTCTTCCTCTAGTGACGACTCTGAAGACCCAGGCCCAATCGGGCCTGTGGATGGTGTGTACTCGTCCATCCTACCTTTTTTTGAGGCGTCGCTGATGTCTTTCCAGAAGAGACGGCTGTCAAATTTATCAACGACACTCTTGAGGGTGCTCCCCCTCCGCCCCCTCCCAATGATGCTTCAGAATTGGACGACGAAAACAACGGCCCCTCTGACTATGGTCTCGGTTGGTGGTTTATCTTGTTCGCCCTCGTCGTTCTGGCTGTCCTCGGAAAGTTGGTTGGGCATCACCTCTTCGGCATGGATCTCTTCATGGACCTCTGGGAATTTTGTGCTGGAAAGTGCATTGACAACATTGATGGGCAACGTATCACTGCGCTACTCCTTCGTTGCAAGATCCATAGTCATTTCGTTGACGTTCTCGCTTTCCTGCAGAGAATCTTGTACATATGTTTGCCTGACCTCGGATTTGCCACTTTGCTCCAAAGTTCCAATCTGTCGACACATCCTTATGATCACTTCAGTGACGATCACAGCAAATTCCTTGCCCTCTCGGAGTTTCTAACACCAAACGTAATTCGCCTTCGCCCGGAACCAGACATGTGCTCTCTAGATGCCGCACCACTTCACATAGACATGCCCAACATCGAATACAGCATTGCCCCTCAGATTTCCCCCAAGCCCTCGTCCAACTGGGTGGATACTGACGATGAAATAATGGACAATGGAACGACGGACGCATTCGGGCTCTCCGAACAAATTCAGTTCCGGGAGGTGTGGCAATGGGTACTTTCCCCAATTTATGATTTTGCTCGCCAGGTATGGGGTACTCGCGCGATGCTGGCTGCAGCTGCCTTCGTCGTAACTTTGTACCACTACACGCGCCAGAGGGTGCAGGAGATTCTGGACTCCATACTGGACTGCGTGGCGCTGGCGACGCTTACACTACTTACCCCACTCGTCGAAATGTGTGCTCGGCGGGTGGGTTCCGCGCAGCACATTCCACGACTGGTAATTCCCATTTTGCCATGTTATTTGGTACACTGGGCTGACTCGACATTTTGTAGGAGCTACGAGAGCCCGAAATGCTTACGGCTCAGTGGGTGGGTTGCAGCCAGCCTATTACACAACTGGTAGTTAGCTTTCTGTTGTGTCATCTGGTGCATTGCTGATTGGAAGTTGTGTAGGAAACACAGGAGCGTGGAATTCTTGCCGGGACGATTGTTGACGAAGACGAAGTGATGTCATCTGCAGAGGTCAAGCCCAGTACCACGGACAAAATCCCCGCAGACTGCTTCAAATTCACTCTTGATGTCTATGACAGCGACAACGACGAGGCATATGCAACGAATTACCAAACAGAACCCTCCGTGGAGACGCCCGACAAGGATGCCCGCCCACTACCTCAGGATGCAGGGCCGTGTACCTCGGACGACAGTCACGACGCAGTTGCCGATCATGACAGCTTCGCCCGCATGGACAGCAGTTCCCTCGCTGTCGACCCTGGGTTATTGCCTCCCCAGGAGGAGTCCAGCGCCGCCTGTATTCTTAACCCCGCCCCATTGACAATTTCGAGTGCCGACACCGTCGCTCCTGTCGAGGAAAAAGTAATGAAGCAGCCCATGATCACGATGCGCCTGGATACTGCGGCAGCCGAACAGAAAGGAGACGATGAACCTGCTGCGGCCGATCCACAAATACCCGAGTGCCAACCTCTACTGCACACTCACTCGCTTCTGGCAGTGGATACCTACTTCTCTCAGGGTGGAAGCAAGACAAGTTCCGTGCGTCTTATTTTATGGAACTTGCGAGCGTATATTTTATTCAACACCGTTTATTATCTTCAGATCTGCAGGACATCTTCATGCCCCAGCCTCATTCCCAACTGGGCTGCTAAACCTGTCACCGAACTGCCTTCACCGGCTCCTGTGGATACAGCGGACACAAGGGAAGTGCCGGAATGTCTCCCGATACCGACTTTCGAGGGTCCTTCCACTCGGAAACAGAGACGACGCCGTTAATCCAAACCTCAATGGCTTTCCCCTTTCCTTTCATCAGTGACACATCAAGACTTCGTTTACTGGTGCACTCGACGGTGTTTTGTGGTAGCTCAAATATTTCATGGCTCATTCGCAGTTTAGTGCTGGTCAGTCTCAACAGCAGCGGGTATAGGGCCACCAATAGGCTGACGAGCTGCTTGGTGGCCCTCCTCTTCGGGTGGGGATGTCGTCTGACGAGACGGCGTTCCTACCGCGTGGTGCGTTTGTGGGGGTAGGGACACTGACGAGTGCCCTCGCCCCCCCCTGGACGTGCAGCACCCGACTGTGTGGGTGGAAGTAGCGGCGCTGACGGGCGTTCGCCGCTTTCATTTGCGCATCGGAGAGAGGGCCCGATTACACGCTGACTACGGCGAGGCCAGCACAAACTACAGTCTTACGCATCACTGTAAATTCACTCGAGCCTCTGAACTCGACGCCAATACTCCCTTCATCCCCGCCACCGAAACTTTCTTTTTCTTTTTCTTTTTCTTTTTTCTGCTTTCCGTCAATTTTCCTCAAATCTCTCTATTGAATCTCGTCTCCTCAGCGTCTCTCTGTCTCTATTCCTTCCTCTCTCGCGAAAATAACATAGTATATTCCGAGGCTTGTTGTATTTTTAGATCCTGTATTTCGCCTCGAATCTACCGTACGTTATCATGTATTTTATCCATCATGTATCCTTCTCCCGTTGCTGACGGACAATCATTTGTGCTTGAAAGTTTGTGCTTCCCTTGAATCACTTATAGACCTCGTGAAAACGGACGGCCTGTTTGACCCCAGTCAGGTTTCTAGATAGATTATTTCGGATTTATTTTATTGTGGCAGGGAAGAAGTGAGTCATGCCAGGCCATGCAGGGCATGCTCGTGGGTCTTTAGGTTGTAATCTTCAATGATACAGGTTGCGGAAACCATGTTATTATTGCCGTACTCAAGCACAAATACAGACACTGAAATAACATTGACACTTGAAAGTCCACTGAAAACAGACCATACACTGTGTACTACATATCGAGGCCTGCACCCAATTTATCAGAGACATCCGACTACGGGTACGCATACTACAACCTAGTTCAACATGCACCACAAAAAGTTCTTCGGGAGTCCTTCATCCTGCCTGGTTCACTCAAGCGTAGCTCAGCCCGAGGTCGCGGTCAAATCCGTAGAAGGTAACGAGGACCGTTGCACCCTGCGGGATGTTCAAATACCACCCGCGGCGATGGGAGTCTGCGGTGCCATTTCTGAACGCGACGAGCTCCCAGCCTGGACCGCGCGCCCACGACTGCTCCGCGACACCGATGGCAAACCAGTCGTCTGAACCACCACTGTTCGTGTACTTGGTCACAAAGCACTGGGTGTCGGTTGCACCGGACGCGTCAGTGATTTTGAAGGTGCCACCCATAGTGTGATTGTTTCGGAGAGAAGAATTCGGATGTTCTCTAGAGCAGCGGGTCGTGTGATGTCAGTAGGTTTGACTTCTATGTAGTTGAGCGGGAATGAAGGAGGGGCTTACTGGTAACAAGAGAGGTTGGAGCCTGGTCCTCTCCTTCAATCAAGCGTTGTCTTTATACTACAACCTTTAATTCTGATTGTCTAGGTATGGATAAATACAATATGCTGCTTGTGAATAAACAACGGATGTCATGAATGCAATGACACAAAGAATAAAACAGCAATGTGCTTCTATTCAATGTAAATGGTATTCCATCCATGCTTATCATCATTCTGTCCCACGAAATACTTACATCCGAGTCTACATATCACGGGAGGTCCTCTATCACAGCCGGCCTTTGTCTGCACTCTATCCCGACTCTGCCTATTGCATTAGCTGCTCATTAATTGTTTTTGCTCCTGCTTTCACAGTTCATCCATTTTTATTCCATCCCATTCCTTGTAAGTAATTTGAATCAAATCCCGTGAGTATCTTCCCTTCCCATAATCCCTTGTAGTGCCGCGAGACCGCTTGCACTGAAGGAATGCATTTATCCAGAACGCCACTAATTTAGACCTCTTGGTCTACTTACGCTAGTGTATATGATTGGCAGCAATCCCTGACGCCTCAAGCTTTTACCGCTCGGCCAGGTGTTCTGAAAATTGTATGTAGAGTCTAGACACCCTAAAATGAAAGTTAGGACTCGCAGCACCTCATATGTCAACTCTTTCCCACCTTCAAACCCTCAGCGAACGTCCGTTATACTTAATCTCAATTTGAAAATCTTTGCCTTTTCTTGTTGAAATAGATAACCATGCAGCATTTCACCCAGCCAACTGAATTCACTCTCCACAAGCTTTTTTCTGGAGGGTGGCTGCAGTGTTTAGAACAGCCTCTTCACAAGTTTGACGCACGTATTCCAAAATTGGATATCTTATTCCCCATTCAGGACGCCAAGGCAAACGGACAGCTCCGCTCGTTGAACCTCTTTTTATTTGGAACCCGGGTCTACATTTGTGACTCTTGCTACGAATCTCGAATATCTATTTCTTGCCCATGGGCACAGCAATTCATAAGATGAAAAAACTCCATCCACTTATTTTTCTGATTTGATTGGTATGCTTGATAAGGCCAGATTGTGCTTTTGGCCGGGCACAGACTCGGACTTAGGCTACCGCTTAATGGCAAGACAATAAGTAAGGACGGCGAACCGCACCAACCACAAAATTCAAGAGCTCGGGATGCCTACGCGTTATTTTAGCGCCGATCCTCTATATCTTCATACCATTTTGTAACTAATTTCAAAGCTGACTTTCATGCGGTCCATCGCAAGTGATGCCAACATGAAGCTTCTATTCACAACGTTGTTTGGAACACTGGGGCTCTTTGTCTGGTCTTCTCCTATTGTTTTTTCTTGCTCGCTCTGATCAAAGGATCTTGAATTATGTTTGAGCTGGAACTTGGCTAGACCTGCCACAAAAGTCCTAAAATCATTCATGATTCAAGAGAGAATCTACTTATCCCCCCTTTGCCTCGAGCCTCTGAATCCTTCCCAACACCTTACTAACCGCCGAGATTGCGAATTAGTAGTTCCAAAGTACCCTGAACGACATCTCATCGAGTTAAGTTTGGCCAGCGGTCAATGGTCGACCGGTCATCGGTCATTGTCGGTAGCTATGTCGGACTTACGTTTTCGCAGGATGTAACGCATACAAGGTGTGCGCTCCGCCTCCGTTGCTCGCGCTCATTCTTACGCACGAGCACCCTCGCGCACCGCACCCCGCATAAAAGTACGCACAGCACGCGCGCGTCGTGCACCACGCTGGCCAGGCTCACACATCGACGCCGATCTGCATCGCGTAGGACCGCTCTAGGGACTACCCACCACCCAATATCACCCCGCGCCTTGCCCGCGCCTTGCCCGCGCCTGATATATATATTATATATAAATAAAAGGTGCTAGCGAAGCGATACGTACCACGTGACATAGGTTTCAAGGCGAGATCGCGCGAAATTTGAATTGCTCCAAGTTCATCTGCACTTCCAACTCCTCCCAAGCTCCTCCCCGCTTTTTCCCGACTGGAATAGTACGATTCATCTGCAGCTGCCTGTCTCGTTCTCGTATTGCATCCCTCCCTACGCAACGCATATATCAGCCGCGCGACAGTACTGCACGATTGACCAGCGCATGGGAAGTCAAGTTGCGCAAGTCTTCCTAAGTCAAATGACTTAGTATGTCCCGAGGCTTGTTGTATTTCTACTCCTCGTACATATGTATCTTAGAGTATATCGGCCGGTATCATCCCTTTTGTCTATCTGAAGATGTCACACCGGTCAGGTCTGCTTTAGGGATAGCCGCCCGATAACCTACACCGTGACAGAACCGGCCGTGGCATTCTTCTGCCCTTTTCTCATCTACTAAAGCCTCATGTATGCCAGGACAATCGGAGCCAGCTTCTTACCGACCACATGCCTTCTTATCGTCGTCTCCAGCAGTATGCGGTTGCAATCAGCGTCATCAGCGTCGTCTACAACGGTGTTGAGGGCGGCCTCTCAATTGGATTCGGCGCAGAGTCGCGATCGCGGTCACTTATCTTCTTCGGAATCCAATCCGCTATCGAGGTTATCTCCGCATTGCTGGTTGTATGGCGTTTCCGCAAAGTTGCCCAGCCCGGTGAAGAGAGGGCGTCCAGCCTGAGTGAGCATGATCTCAAGTGAGTCGCGGTCCTTTGCAGTTTTCACACCTCTGATGTCGTCTAGGTTCGAGAAGGTGGGGACGCTGGGTATTGGAATCCTTCTACTCGCCCTGGGAATAGGCACAGCGGCGAGCTCCGCTGCGGTCCTCGCCAAGCACCAGGAGCCGGACACCTCGAACGCGTCGCTCATCATCTCGGCATCGGCGCTTGCGATCATGATCCTGATATGGCTCCCGAAGCGTTACCTCGCGGCGGCACTGGACAGCAGTACCATGCGAGGGGAGGCCGTGTGCTCCCTGAGCTGCGTGCAGCTGACGTTTGTCTTGTTCGTCGGGAGCCTCGTGTTCCGCGTGTGGCGCGGCGGCTGGTGGATCGACGGCGCGACGGCGCTCGTATTGAGCGTGCTCTTTGACTGGGAGGGATACAAGATGGTGCGGTGGGCGCGCAGTGGTCAGTTTACGGGCGGTTGCTGCGAGGATTGTCGGCCGAAGCCAGAAGATTCGAACTCCAGCGGAGACGCAGAGCTGGGTTTCCCGGCCACAGATTCAAAGGGGAGCTGCTGCAATGATTGCGCACCCAAATCTACGCCGGAGGAGTCTGAGAAACGCGCCAAGCTTGATACAACGAACGACGATAAAGACGGTGCTTGCTGCTCTGATTGCGCAAATTCTGAGAAGGGAACGGAAGCAGGCGACACCTGAAAACAAATGTGGACGTTCTCAATAATCTTGATCCTTCCATGGGATTGACTATTTTTCCATTCGTATTCCAGACTCAACCTAGAGTTTTCTTCAAACAGGGGCCCTTTTTGGATTCCTAATTCTCATCTTGATACTGGTTACTTAGCCGTTACTTTTGACTTCTATTAAGTACTTACCAGGAAAGGCTTTGGAAGATTCCAAGAAGATTCGAAAACAAGACACGTTCAGAGTATAAGTAAGACAGTCACCTAGTCAATGAAATGGCTTGGATTAGCGTTACAGTAAGTAGCACCCGACTCATTATACATATCCACCGATTTCTCAAGTTCGAGGAGCATGAATGAAATAAGCAGCCTCAGCGAACGTGTTGAAACGGTCACGAAGAGATGCCGAGCCGGCTAGGGTTGTCGGACCATATACGGGTTCGCCCAAAAAATCCACGGACCACGGTCACTTTAACTTTCCCTCTCTGACCACCACCGACTCGAAATTATCAACAGTCCACCTTTTCGAAATGGTTCCCTCCATTATCCCTCATAGCTCACTTAATACAAGTCCACCTCTAACCTCGCGACTTTTGGAACGTATATCAAATACAAATGCCATAGTTTGATATGCGGAGACTTTGGTTGATATATCGAAGAGCCACAAGTTGGGTGAGATAACCATAATCATCAAGCGGTACTATGTCGGAAAGAATCCAACGTGCTCTACACTTCCATTCCAAAGATTTGACCGCCTGGAAATCCGCTGAGTATAGGTTAGGACGTAGTAGCAATTGCCAACGTAAGCACCGTTTCCTCCAGTGTTTTCTCTCGCCATTCATCTTTCCATACAGGGTATCAGAAGCTATATCATGGGCGATAGTAAGTATACGTTATCTGATTCCAGAGTAATCAGCAGATGACGCCTATTCGACAGACCATGGCATATTTTGGATTTTTAGAACTGCTCTTCCCTGCCTCCGCCTGTTCATTTGAGGCTTGAGCAACGTAGGAAAGAAAGTCTACCGTGCACACACCCCGCAGTACCGAGCTCCGAGCGGTTCCAGGCTGTCTTTCCAGTCGACAAGGATACAAGTCGGCTATCCAGAAGACAGTCCCAATAGTAGGCGCCGGCATGGCAACATCACATCAAGTGACCTCACATGTATCCCACACCTCGTACAAATTTAGCGCGCAGCGATACGCAGCGATGTGCAACGAGCGGAACCTCTCTCCCCCAGAGGGAGCAACTCTCTGATAGATTCCTCCAAGGTAAACCTCATCTTCCATTCTAGTGTTCGCCGGGCTGATGTGTTTATACCAAACCCTACAGGCGAAGAAACCTTGCCGGGGGAACCAGGCATCGGTGTCAAAACGATCTCAGACTCAGTGGAAGTCCAAGCGCCGTTCAAGTATACTTGAACTTGAAAGCCAATCAGGGTAGCGCATCATTGAAAGCTGCCGACCTCTGCCGACGCCTACCAACCGCTGCGTTTATTACCCAGTTATTATTTAATTTAGCTCAATTTTGCGTCAGATGCCAGATGATGGCCGTATCTTGCTAAGGCGCCGAAGGTTCTGAAGATCTTCGCATCGAAGCACATATCTATATGCCAACCACATCCCCGAACTCTCCGATAGCGTGTGCGATATAATACTCCAGCTCCCTGAATGATCACCCCCCCTTTTGCTTTCGTTCTCCACCGTCTTGCTTTGGTCTGTCCTTCGTTTCTTTTCCTGTTTGCATATCAGGATGTCTGCATTAGGTTCTTCGGAGTTCTCGAGGTACGCATGTTTCTCGGTGAGGTGCTGGGATAGTACAGCTCAATCCGCGCCGCGCAGCATACATCTGTCTCTTTCGTGGCTCAATGCCGTCCTGTATATGCTCGAAATCATCCTCGCCGCTCACTACCTCTCGCATTTTGACACCAAGCGCCCGCTGAAGGCGCTCCTTTTCATCATGCTTCTGGCAGATACAATCTGCATGATCACGATATTCGCATCGACGTGGCTGGTATGTTGCAAGAAGCACAGAACATCATGTGTACTCGTCTAATTATAACAGCTTATAATAAAAGGCCCTCAAAGTGAGCACACACCCTGAGCGCTGTGCGGGTTGTCTGTTGATTTAATCTTCCGCTACTCAGGTTATTCATTCAACGAGTCGCGGTGGACAGTGCTCCTTTCTACCCTGACGATCACGACTGTATCTGTTATTGAGGAATTATTCCTGATCAACCGATGTCGAAGATTGCAAGTGGTTTCACCCGCTCCTCTGAAATGCGGCGCTCATACCCCCACAGGGCCCAACACACCGCCTTGACGCTTTTTCTTTTCGCCCTGGTGATCACACATGTGCGTGCCCACCCTGCTGCGTCCCACAGCACGCCAACCCCACCCACTTCCTGACAGGCAATATTTAACATCTACTCCGGGTTCTACGTTGTGGCATTCCCGCAGATGTCCTCCACGCCGGTAGGGTTCGATACGCTCCCGCGGCGCTACGGGAGCAAGGCCGCCGCGTACGCCGTCCATTTCCCCGTGTCAACCCCGCGCTGACGGCCCCCAGGATTGCGGCATCAATTGCCGCGGCTGTCGATGTGCTCGTCCCGCTCACGCTGAGCTGGCGGCTCTACCACATCACGCCCGCCGCGGTGCGCGCGAAGCGCTCGTGGCGCGACACGCTGGTGAACACCATCTCGTTTGGCGGCGTCGGCGGGCTCATGGGCGTCGTGCTGCTCGTCCTGTTCTGGGTGCGCCCTGACGGTGAGTACGCTGAGCGCTACTCTAGATCCTCCCTTGGGCGGCGGCTGACCGCACGCTCTGTGCAGTGTTCTACGTGCTCAGCCTGACGATGGGCCGTGTATATGTGACGACGCTGCTCGTGAACCTGCTCGTGAGCCGGCGCGCGACGTCGCCGTACGCGATGCCCGCGGGCGTACCGCTGCGCAAGCTGTCGTTCAGTGCGGAGATGATGATGACGTTCTGTGCGTGGCGTTCAGTAACATCGATCTCCAGGCCCACTTTCTGAAGTTTTTTTGTGCGCGCAGCGATGCCCCGCCTCGCGCGGGAGAAGCAATTGCCGCCGACACCCAGCGAGGTACGCCGCGTCGCATCCATGAAATAAAGTGCTGATGTTCCTTTTATTCTTTTGATGCATACTGTAAGGTCGAGGAGGTTTGACGCGCGTCTGTGCCCTTGGACCGAGACACTCCTTTCGTTCTGACACTCACTATTGAATACGATATGTGGACTGGACTCTCGAAGAATAATTTACTGTATCTTGCAACACACGAGCTCAATATTAAGAACCTGTATTTTTATGTACCATATACGTAGACAAAGAATGAGTAGACCGAAGCCGGGACTCGAAAAGAAACGACTAACTCACACCGTCTCAGCGACAAACGTGCTCTGTTAAGGACCGGTCAGCGTCGTAGAACAGCTGAAAATCATTTCGCGATGCCCACCTTTGGCTCTTTCGTTGGATTCAATAACGGAAAATTTCTAAATACTTGCGTTTCCAAACAAACCCAAAAATTAGTACTAAATCACCGGCTTGCTTATTATTACAATCATACGCAGGTCGAACTCAAAAGACATGATATGCGTGATACAAAACACCACCCTGCGCAAACACTCACACCTCAGGCCTCAGCATGCACCGCCGCAGGCCGCTTCGTCTTCCCATAGTTGTCCGCGTAGTTCGGCGACTTGGTGTACGCGCGCCCCGAGCCGTCCTGCGCCTGGCGCTGCGGCGGCGGCACCATGCGGCGCATCGCCTCGCCGTGCTCCGCATACTCCGGCGTGTCCTTGTAGTTGCGGTGCGTCGCGTGCCCACTATGGTGCTCGTTCGTGCGGAACTGGGGTGGTATGTCGCTCGCGTGCGCGCGGAGCGGCGGGTGCGGGAGGCCGTCGTCGGGGTGCATGTGCGCGTGATGGATCGTCTGCTCGACTATGTGCGTGGGGGGGTCAGACGGGTCGGGGAGAAGGCATAAGGGGGAAAGGGGCGTACACATGGGGTTGACGCCCCGCGCGGTCTCTTTTTCCTTCATGCGGCGCAAGTTCAGGTAAAAGCCGCCGAGGGTCATAGCGACGATGGAACCACCTATGACGAAAGCCTGTAGACGATGATATGGTGAGCGAATGTACTACTCGCTTTGAAGGGGAAAAGGGGCGCACCCTTCCGGCACCTGTGGGCACATTCTGCGGCATAGACGTTGCCATTTCAAGATGCGGACAGGATTATTGGAATTCAGATGTTGGTCGATGGTCGGTTGGTTAGGTCAAAGGAGAAATGATGAGATGGAGTACTTGGAAAACTGGGTTGGTTCTATTGAGAGTGCGAAGTAAAAGGACACAGGTGAAGCAGGGGCATCTTTATATGCAACGAGGAGGGCGCCTGACTCAGATTCAGGCGCGGATGACGACTCCGTGGGCCCTGCGAGTCGCCCCCCTCCAGATCGGGAAGTACTGCAGGAGGGGCCCAAGCGCGATCGTGCCACATGTACGTTGAGACAGTGAGACAGGATGGGCTGAATGGACGGAACGCGCAAATATGGACAGGGTACAATTTAATGCACACGCGGCATGGCTATAGAGCACACCGGACGCCAGAAGGTGCGTCTTAGGAGCGCTGCGCAGGCGCAATAGGCATTTCGGCACTTTTTGTGCGTTCTGAATGAAACCAAGGCAAGCCGCGTCAGTGTCCAGACCACGCTTACAGGTGGGGAGACACGCACTTGCTCTGTACGCGTCCAGCTCGGCCTTGCGCCGCGCATTGATACCCTGCTTCGCAATGTAGAACGTAACGCCCGCGACGACGAGCACACCGGCGAAACCCAGTCCCTGTTCCAGAGCGGCACGTCAGCAACGCATCTTCGCAGCAATACGGGCTGAGGAAAGAAGATTTACCATGCGCTGGCCAATCGTGTACTGACGCACAGGTAGCATCTGAGTCGCGCGGGGGTGTAGAGGGATACTATACAAGAATGAGACGGACGGCTACCGGGATATCGTGGTGCAGTTGTCAAGCAGTTGTGGTGCAGTACTTGTCACTTGGGGAGGTTCGAACTTTGGAGTCCGGACTCCGGACGGAACGGATTTCGGTGCACATCATCAATATCACGTGGCCTCGTTTCTTTGGGCTCGACCACATTTTACACTTTCAAGTTCCTCTAACCAACCTCAACTCCTCTGTGATCATCAAGCAAGGTTTATGCCGCCAGTGGCAGCAATCTCTCTGGTTGAAGGACTCTGTACGCACTCTGTATCTCTGTATTAAGTCTTGTGAAGATCCGTGGTCCGAACCGGAAATAAAATAGGCTGAGTATCTGGAGGGACGGGTAACGGCGCATCTGGAGCGCCTTCTGACAATGCTGATGATGTAGGCTATGGTTTTTGGGCTGTTTGCACAGATCCAGGGCCCATATATTTTACAGAGCGTGCCTCGGTTCAAGAGTATCACAGAGGGAGTGATGGCGCAGAGATTGTGTCAGAATATGCTTGACTTCCCAAAAGACGTACTTCCACTGTTGATGTACAGACATGCGCGAGACTCGGACGCAGAGGTGACGCTGCACTGCGTATGTGGACACAGAGGCTGAATAGATTGAAATTCACAGATGCTAAACATAGCCGTAGTATACTTGAATTATATTGGCACACAGATTCTGCATAAGTGTTTCGTTGTGTGCGTCGGGCGTCTGTCTACTTCCCTTTGTAATTTCAACACTTCCGAAGGGGTTTTTGCGTTAAACCTTGGTGGCGTCAGCTGTGCTTCTCTGTCACAGTCTACAGACATATCAGACGATACATACCATACTAGCTCTTGAGCTACTCGAAATCCTCTAGCTCTGTGCTGTTCCACGGCTGAGCATCCGCGTGTAGCAGTCGGGAATGATACGCTTGGAATATGGCTTAATTGTAAGTATGTCCAAGAGTGTAAAGATAAGAAAAATGCTTTAAAAAGGGGCACCCTGATCCAAAAATAATCCCAATAAGAGGCCCACTGACTTATTTCGGTGTATGTCCAGAAGAGTATTTCCAGATAAAATAAAAACGTCGCGGCGTATCTTTTAAATCCTTTTGATTATAGTTATATGATCCGGGCGTAAAACGATGCACGCCTTGTACAGACATTTTACAGCTCTTACTTTACAGACGCGTTGCGGGTACACAATACAGCACATACGCTGCGATTTCCATCCCGTATCGATAGTAATTGTCTGCTGTAGCTTGTAAAGTAGGTAGATTATAAAAGTAAGCGGCTTTCACCACGATCTGCAGACAGACTCATACTACACGACTCTAATGTCTTTCGCTCCAGAAGTTGAACCTGAATTTGATCAAGCGTTCTACGAGCGATGGCTCCTCGAAGAGGGATACACTAATCCTCCGGAGGAAATTTCGGAAGCTAGCGAGCCCTATGACCGTATCCCTCTCTTTCAGGTGAGCTGTAACTAGTCTTGTTTTCAAATTCATTGTAGCTCATGACAGTTTTCATGACTTGTAGACCACCTCCGCCGTCACCTGGGTCCACAGGAGGACAACTTCAGTAGGTTGTCCAGTAATAGGACGACATGGCGCACGAGTGTGGGTGGAGACGAGCATCGGTGCCAGAGTGCGTTATACGATGGACGGACTTGGTGCTGGCGAGTATACGCATGAAATGAATATAGCAGGCATTATACATGAGTATGCCGCTGGGATATGTGCGTGGGGGAGGTTTCCAGGCGGACGCTTGCTACGGCGCGGCGGCGGTTTGGAAATTGGCACTCAATCGCCAAGTAAATAGGGTTTGGGTGAACAGGGTTGCGTAAGGGTCAGAGGACGGGGAAGAGCAAGCGGGCAAGACAGAAGATGCACAGCGCTTATTTAGTGACTAGTCTGAGAGACTAACTCGAGGGACCACGTGTACGAGGACATGTCGACTTCGTAGAATTCTGCAGTCAAGGTCAGCGCCCACACAATTCAGAACGTAACGTCACGACGTACCCTTCGACTCAACCTCGCACGAGATATCCATCCACGGCTGCTGCCAGTGCAGCACAGGCGGTGCCTCCGCTGCGAGCAGGCACCGAAGAGCATGCTCCAGCAGAGCCCGTAGCCGATCGTCCACCTTGTTGACACCCACTCGATTCCAACCCAAACCCCTCTGACTCTGATGCATCCGTCGACAATGCTCTCGCGACCGAGGATTTGAAGGGTAGGTATTTGAGTGGGTTCGCACATCTCGCCACGCAGAGCCAATCCCGTGCAGACCCACAGCGCCTCTGGACCGCCACCGCCTCCGCGTGGCTACGTACGGTACCCGCCGCGGCGCCGGCGCAGAACCTGGGCATTGCGCAGATGACCATCGCGGACTCCGTCGCCGTCGGGCGGTGGAATATTATCAAGGCGGTGTATATGTCTTCGAAGCGGCGGTGGATGCCGTCAAGGCGGTGAATACGCAGCACAAGGATGCAGTGGGGCTTGCTGAGGCGGACGCATGTTGCATATTCCGAGTCGTCCTAGCTTGCGAACTTGATATCCTTCGAGAAGGGAAAAGAAGGACGCGCCACACGGCTTGAACTTGAACTTGAACCTAAAGAATATGAATGGTTGAACTTGAAGCGGCAGGGTGCGTCGGATACGGGCCTACGGCCGGCGCTGCCGCTCACATGCACAGCCGGGCCCCAGCATCGGCCCACTGCTATCGCTGACTCGGATACTCTTGCATCTCAGCTCCGAGTTGTTGCTACTTAGCTTCCTACCATCACCCACATCGCACGGACTGGTTGCTTTCACCCAATGTCGACAAACTCAAGTGAGTGAATCTCCACCATGACAATGAATATAGCAGTCTAATGTGCGCCAATCACACCAATCGTCCGCGCATTCTCAGCAGGAAAAAGTAAGCGCTTCTCTAGACAATCGCTGTTCATCGTGCTTTTCACGTAACCTCAGACATAGGTGATAAAGATTTCTTAAGCGCCCTTGTCGCGTTCTTGGAGCCGGTCATCCAAGGATATGCAGCATCATCAGGTAAGATGATCAGTATTTTATTTTGAAGACCAAGAGTAAATTGGTTCACTCTCCAGTGTCCACCAAGGCCAGCAATCAAAACCGTATAATATACTAGCATCAGTGAGGGTTGACCTTGTGCTGATTGGTTGTACTGTAGACCACAGTGATGCCGAGTTAATAAATGGTTTGGAGGGCAGGAATTTGCTGTCTGCCTTGACAGCATTTGCTAAAGCGGCCGTGCATGTCCCTCCAAAAGCTCATAGCAAGAAAAGTAGGATATTGTAGTCTCTCAAAGTCGATTTTTTTTCTGAAAAAAATCACTAGACAAACCGTCCAAACACGGAGGAGCCGTGCACGATAAAAAGATAGCTGAAGTTACGGCAACCCCGAATCTTCCCAAAGGTGGGAATTCTACCGCGCGCTTGAATGATATCAATCTCATCAATGTTCTGTCAAATAAAATACAGAAGTCCCGCGGAGTGAATTGGAGACCAAGACGCTGAGCGCGACCCGTGCCCATGTATTCAACAAGATGCCCATCCGTCTTCTGGCCTTTGACAAAAATGGATCCAATATTCAACTCATTGGACGCAATCAAATATTCTCCTCCATACTCCCCGGTGTACTTGCCAACATATCAAAGCCCGAGTTTCAATCGGAATGGGTGGAAGCCGAAGCATTGAAGGACTTTGAAGTCATGGTGCTATCTTCGCGACTCCGCCATAACAAAATGAAGCGCCTACTAGAGGAGGTCGTCAAGGAAAGTGTGGACTATGCCATCCTTTCACACACTTGGATGCGAGATACGCCCGGCGACATCACCTTCCATGACTGGGCCACACGCGAGCACGATCCACGGGGGAATAACAAGATTGTCAAGTTCTGTGAAGTCGCTGCACGAAACCATAGCGTAACCCTAGGGTGGATCGACACCGTCTGTATCAACAAAGACAGCAGCTCGGAACTCGACGAGTCCATACGGTCCATGTATAACTGGTACCGGGGCGCTTCTGTCTGCATCACATATCTTTCGGAAACTGCCAGTATCTCTGATGCGCACCGCGACTCATGGTTCACCCGCGGCTGGACCTTGCAGGAGTTGCTCGCGCCTGTCCGCAGTGTCTTCTACAACAAGTGTTGGAATGAATTGGGGTGCAGCGATGATTCCGAGGTCCAAACAGTCATCCAAAAAGCAAGCGGAATTACCACAAAAGAGTTGAACCTGAGTTGGAAGGGCTCTATTGCGGAAATCCCCTTCTCGCGCAGGATGCAGATGGCGTGCGGTCGGCAGGTTACGCGTGAAGAAGACACATCGTACTCGCTCATGGGCATTCTCGGTGTCGACATACCAATCGCTTACGGCGAGGGAACCAGGCGCGCATTCTTCCGCCTTGTCCGTGAACTCTTCAACACGAAAAAAAATGTTTTGGATCTTTTTAACCGGAGTTATGATGACGGCGAAGGCCTCCTACCATCATCGCTGGAATCTTACCGATACCGGTCTGTCCAGTGGGATCATCCTAATGGAGGTACATATCTGGACAAATTTCTGCCTGTCGACCCAATTATTACAACCCACCTGGGCTTGCGTGTTCCACTTCTCCTTGCTCCTGGACTGGTGATTGCTGGAACGGGTGATAAGCACTATCTGCCAAAAGGATCCCTCTCTGCAGAAATACCATCCACAGCTGTTTCCCGCAAAACTGGTGAAAAGGCCTTTCTAGACACCCTTTTGTGTGACAGCAGACTATACACAGGAGGCCTCACCGCCAATGCTGCGACATTACCAAATGGAATACCACATATACAAATGCTAGGAATAGTAAATTTTGGTGTCGACAGCAACGACCACATCCTGCTTCCTGAACAATGTTTTCCGTTGAGTTTAAACTGGAATGGACTGCAGGAAGGAAACTTCATTCCTACTGGAAATGTAATGATAAAACCTGGAATGCCATTGCACTTCAGCCTCAAGTCCAAGACAGGTTTTGAAATCCATAAAGCCAACCTGGAAGAACATGGGATACACCTTATATGTTTGTACTTATAATAATGTCATATAATTATATCTATTAGTCTCTTTTTTGTCATAAACATATATTCTATATTGTACTATTTCAGCTACTGTGGTGACACAGCACATTAAGAAGAGTATTCTCAATACTGTCTGGTGCAGATTGATCTCCTTGGCTGTGACGCTGATTCCTGACGCAGGACTGAGCACCAGCCCCGAGGCACCATATTCTCGGCTATCTTGAACCAATGCGCTACCCTTAGCCGGACATTAAGCACAAATAACGACAGACGCTTTGCAGACGCTAGGTTATAGGGCACGGACGTTGTCGTGAGTATGTCCGCGCTCGGGGACGTCCGCGTTGCATCCATGAACAAGGTCCCCGCCTTGGGGAAAGTGCCGACCGCGCTGCATAGGATTTCGGAGCGACAGGGCTGGCGGCCGCGCTGAGGGTGCGCACTCTATGCATTAGTGGAAGCAATGCCTTGCGATAAATGTGCCACTTCGAGTGGCGTGACGGCAGCGAGGGACCAAATACACCTGTCACTGGTATTTGGCGCTACCATTTTATGTGGCTGGCGTTGGCATCACAAGTGAATTGCACAGAGCAGGCCAACGAGGGACTGAGCGACTGCCCAAGCGTCCTGCTGTATCCTGGCCCCGACGCAGGCTACGACGGATACCAGCGGTGTCGGTGCCAGCGGTACAACCACGACACGGGCGCATATAGAGATGCCCGACAATTCCGGTGGGGAGAAGCACGTGTGCGCCGTCCGACTAGGCGGTCGATGGGGAACGAGGCGGAGTGAGGCGCGAACTATTGGGTTAATCGTTTTGGCTGGGATGAATGTTGGAGACAGGACTACTAGATGGTTTGCGTATACGTCATGTGGCAGGGCGGAATGAACGAGGGATGAGAGTCACTCCGGGTGTGTTGGAAGGACAGCGAAAGAAGTCAGATACGTAGGTAGGCTCAAATATTGCCGTTCCGTGTATTTGATTCGTGTCCGAGATCAACGCAAGCCATCTTGAGCGTGTGGGATGGCAGAGAGAGACCCCGCCACGCGGAGATGATGGGGCGCGCCCTGGAACGAAGAACCGTCGAAGGACCATATCTCTTTGGATATTTAAATATGCATAGGCCTGCGTGTTTCAGAGGCAGAATTATACTCACTACCAGACGATCTTAGTATGTTCTTGATGAGCTACCTATGCGCGGGACGGTTATCATTGATCCCTACTGACAGGGGATAGACTGAGCCGACATGGGTGGGCAGAAATGGCGGAGAGCGGGCTGGGCGGGTAGCGTCGTGTCGTAACTTGCAGAGTACATTCTGCTCGGGCTCCGTCAAGGCTCCGTCGACAGCACTTACACTGTGCGTATTGCGATGTGTATCGACTGGACACGCGGACGACTCGGAGGAGGGAGTCAAGGTCAGGGTATTGGTATGTGGCGTTTTCGGCCGCTGGGTTGTAGAGAGAGCTGGGAGCGACGATGGTCACTCTTCTGTGAAGATCGATGGGGTCGGGTGCGCTGCATGAGTGAGCCGCGTTGGGATAGTCGAGACACAAGGTTTGTTCCTAGCTAAAAGCCGGGACTTAGAAGGAAAGTGAGCGAGACGCGTGGGGCACGCGCTGCTGGTGGTTTTTTGAAAGGATGATGGGGGGAGACGGAGAAGCATAAGATGAATGAGTGCTTTCTGCCATCTAGCAGAAGGGGCTCTCATGGGTGGATGTGGGCGGTGGGCGGATATCTGGCGCACCATGTGCACGGTTCGCGTCCGGAATACAGGTCGACGACTCACGAAGGCATGCTGGAAGGTGCTAAACGTTGTTGAACTTGCTATGTAAGCTTATGCATTTTCAAGACAGACTCAGATGTACTCACCAGACAACCCGGTTTCAGCGTCTTGATTAGTTATTTTCACGCCAAGTCACTGAAATCTATTTATCCAACCAAAAACCAACAGAGATCAATAGACATAGATGCCAACGACACGTCGAACGAAGGCAGTCGGCCATTGGACGACGACGACCAAGGAAATGTGGGATTTGGCGCGGCGAGTATTCGGCTCAACGCTTGGCACGCAATCAATGTCGAACGGACGAGAAAACGGACGAGTAAGACAGAGCAGGACGGGCTTGCTGTAGAGTCACCGTGGTTGACGGCAAAGGCGTGTTGTTTGGTTGCAGTCGTCGCGGACGTTGTAAAATGATGTCGGTTGTTGACCTTTCCGATTCAGACGTTGTAACTGTTGTGTAGCTGTGCTACCTCTTCTCGGGCTCGTTATGTAGTAGTTTCCTTCCTGAAACAGCAGGCCATATACAACAGCCCGATGGAGCTTTGGTATCATCGCAAATGTTCAACGAAGTGCGAAAATGCTAGAAACAGACAAGAAATAGCAATCTCACTTTTTCCACAAACTATTTTTGGTGTCCCATGCTCAACCTATGCTAGAAACAACAATTGTCAGCAACAGCACTTTCAGAAACAGCAATTTTCAGAAGGTCGATCGCAATTGGTTGGTCCAGGCTGTACACTTTGCATAGGTATTTTATAACTCTGACATACACGTTGTATGTTCTACAAACAACTCATCTACACGTTCAATGAAGCATCAAAACAGCAACAGCACAACCGTTATCGTTTCAATCAAGTTCTCTGTACTGACAGAGGTTATCTGCTGTAACTAAATAGTACTATTTAACCTCAGGCCTCAGTCTCCGGAGCTTACAATACTCTCGATTCCAATGCCTTTCTCTGCCCCATTAGAATATAGTCAGTCGTCGGAGGGGGACAAGTTAGATCTCGAGTGGTCGGAGTGGGTCATTTTACCGGCGGAAATTTATGGATTCTGCACAACATTCAGAAGGGACATTGACGAGAAATATGTCTGTATTTTATTTTGGCCAAGATCGTCATAGTGTTCATTACTAACTTGTCTGTTTGTAGGGTCTGCATGATGCAACAATGGCTACCCAGTTCTTATCTCACAATGCACATGGCCTCGCAGGCGCTGCTACATTGCACCCACTGTTAATGCACACAGAATTCGAGCCCGGACTGGATGATTTTCCTGTGAAGATGTTGGGAATCGACGAGTTCGACTTTGAATGTGCCTCTATTCCTCAAGTGAGCTTACCAGCGTCGGCATTTTTACTCTCACTCATTGACATCCTTATTATCAGGGTCAAGCTTTTCAGCCTTCTTTTAAAGACGATGCTGGAAAGATTGAACTCCAGCATGCATTGGATATATCTGAAGAGGAAATTCCAATGATATGCACAGCATCTGATCGTTCTCCTCAGGTAGGCTCACCGATGTCTGTATATCGAGTATCAATTATTTACACATAACTTTTTGTAAAACGGATACCCAGGCCACATTTACTAATGATCCATATTTATTCGCCAAGTCCCCTCCTCTCGCAACAGCAAACAATCACCCACAGATAGCTAGTGCGTTTCTGCCTCACAATCAGCATGTCAGTGAGGCTGACCCATTGGCCCCGCTAGTGAGTCTAAGGATATCATGGTGTACATCACGACAGTTAAATTTACCTTTCAGCCTGCCTCTGACGGCCCCGCCGTGGGTTGCGAAGCTATGGACACCGGCCATTACCTCCAAATCCCTGATAAATTTACTCCCAATGTTCAGTGTCACAGTGAGGCCGCATCTTGGGCCATTCCAGTGAGTATTAGGCCAGATCTATTTCCGTATCCAGGCAGTGAAATCTATATTTCAGTCTGACAGCCACGTAGGTTACGCTGGGATAAGCGCTGGCCATCATCATGATTTGCACGCCTCTTGCATAGATCATCGACTGGCCCTCAATAACAGTATATCTAATAATACCCAGCGACTGCGAGTCTCTCGGTTGCCTCGAATGCGACCCACCACACGCAGCGGTAAATTTCGGGAGGCCTTGACCATTGCACTGGTAAACCGCCGCTTGAACAGTAAGTGTATCTGTGCAAACTGAGGGATTTAACATGGCTGACCTGGGCTACAGGGTGCAACCATCTTCTCTGTAGTGGTACATACGATGACGAACTCGTTGAACCCACACTCTCGCTGCCCACGAGATTCGACGAAGTCCGTAATTCGCGCGCCTCGCGCGACTTTCCCACGATTCACCGACGCATCGCCCGACACCGCCCCGCGTTTACGGCATATTCTACTCCATATGCCAAGAACATGTTTACATTACTAAAAGGCCGCTCCGACATTATATCACAAGGTCAAATACAGAGCGCGCTTGTTGATCCATGACAGCGCATGATGGTTCAACATTTGTTTAAATTTAGGCGCCCACATGCGGCGGTAAAGCACCGCCTCCCTTTCTGAAACTCGTTTCTTCATTCTATTTCTGCAAAATTCGGCGTAAAGTACACAATCATATATACATTATTCAAAGTATATCAGTACATAAAGAGTCTAGTCGAACTTGCTGTATAGGAGTCCAGGCCCTCGCACAGATTTCGAAATTCGCGCAGTCGTCCACTGCACGAGCTGAACAGCACTGTGCAGATGAGCTCCCATACTACCTAGTCTTCCACAGCGGGCAAGTTTTAGGCCCCGATCCCAGACGTTGCTGATGTATGGATATGGATATGGATGGAATAAGATGGAATAGGTATTTAAATGGAGGTACATGTAAGCAGTGTAAATCCGATGTATCGTGAATGCATGGCTGTGCACACTGCCGCGATTTATACATAGATGTGGAGTGCTTTTAAACTATAGATATACAGCAGTACAGCAGCGGTATGGCTGGGGGAATGGATGCAATAATGGACGAGATGATTATTTTCGATCGATGTGGTTGTAAATCTAATATATCGTCTGTGGTTGTACATACTGCTGTAGTTTATGCATAGGTGTAGAGTACTTTGATGGATACACAACAGCCGCATGGATGGGATGATTAATACTCTAAACAAGATCTGCCTCGCTTCGCTGCGGCAAAGATTGGATAAATCCAAGCATAGCAAGTCGTCATTTGGCTGTCATAATATACTTTCAGTAAGTGAGAAATACAGAATGAGGAAGCTTGGGCCCTCGAGCTCAAAAGGAGGGAAATATCACCGACAAACAAAAGCGTGTCATAATTATAAGTATATGAGTGATCGTAATGGATGGACCGCAAATCTGATGTATCGGTCATGGCCTGGAATAGGAAAAATGTGGCTGGGCAATGCTACTGATTCAATGTTACATAGCGTGTTCTATCGATCCATACTAAGTACACGCTTGCCTGTAATCTGTAGGTCCCGGAGATGAGTCGTCAACGCCCGGACGTGCGCTTTGTACCGATAATACTTTACAGCCCTCCCCTGACGGTACGCACCGTCCATTTTGAAAACAGCACACAGTTCTGTTGCAATTCTGTATCCTCCCGTACAGAAAAACAGCAAAACAGCACATATTGAAGTGACAGCAGAACAGCGCATACTTTCTGTTTCGATTTTTCTCTGTATCGACAGCCATTGTCTGTTGTAGCCAAATGTACTATTTAATCTCCAGTTAAAGCCATGACACTCTCATATCACTTTTTCTTTCAATGTCTTTCCCTACCCCTTCAAATTATAGTCAAGCGTCGGAATGGGATCCTCAGTGGTGGGAGTGGGTCAATTTGAGGCCGTATGATGATGCTGGAGGAACAATATCGGGGGACATTGGTAACCAAGATGTCCCTGTATCTATTCCTCCGGTATGCTTACTAGTGTCGGTATATTCACCATCACTTATTGACGCCATTATTTGTAGGGTCAAGCGAACTCGCAGGCCTTCACCGCCCCTAACCCGTTTTCCTGGCCTCCTTCGACACAATTATACAATGACCCGCAAGTCGAGGAGCTCGGATTGAGTGCTTTTCAAGGGGGATACCCGGATGTTAGCATGGCATCTGTTTGGCCTCCTCAGGCAAGCTCGTCAGTGTCTGTGTGTTCAACTCATTGACGCCGAATTTTTTAGGACCCGGCTACCCAAGCTGCATACAACGATTCACAACTTGGCGATGGTGCTCCGCAATACGTTCACCCGCAAACCCTCGGTGGTTTTCCCTTCTATAATCAGCAAGCTGGATTTCCAGTGTATGCCACGCTTGTGAGTGTTAGGCCAAAAGCATGTCTACGGTCGCGAAAGCTGAATATATCCCAGCCTGATATCGAGGCGGGTTTAGGCGCCGGCTATCACTCTACCTTTCCCTCCTATGGCGGCGAATGGGAAACAAGCTTCGGCGAGGCCGAATCGCGGGCCATGCCAGTGCGTGTTATGCCAACATAGCGTCCGTAGCGACAACTAAACCATATTGAGTCAGCCCGGAGGCCCCGCAAGGGACGCAAGTTTAGGCGCCGGCCATCACCCACACGTCGGCCCTGGCGCTCCCACCGATGATGTCCAGGCCGCGATAGACGTCGTATGGGCCGGGCCGGAGCAGTGGGCCATGCCAGTGAGTGCGCGGCCGTCAGAACGCGCATCACCGCGACGGCTAAATTGATATTCCAGTCTGCCAGCCTGGCAGGCAACGAAGGGACAGGCGGCGCCGGGCCGCACGGTTTCTCCCCTGCACCCTCGCACGCCACCCACATAGACCGACCGGTGAACACAGCCGTCGATGTTTCGAGCGCGAAAGGCGCCACGGCGCGGCGCACGCGCCCCGTGATACGCAGCTGCCCGCACTGCCCGCGGGAGTTCACCACCCTGCTCCGCTTCGGAAGCAAGTGGCCCTGCTCTCGTCGATCGTGTGCGCGCTGACAGTTTGACTGCTGCAGCGCACTGCAACCGCTTCCACGTGCGGCCGGGGGAGCAGAGGCGGTATGGATGCGCGAATTGTGGGTACAGCACGACGTACAAGGGGGACCTGGGACGGCACCAGAAGGCTTGCCAGAGGCGCGCGGCACGCACAGCTCCTGGGATCTGATATCTGATCATGCACGCCGGCCGCGAGTTTATTGAATGAGTGCACCCTTCCCACGTGGACCTATTTCTCAATATTTATAGCGTAGATTATCAGATTATAGATACAGTCGACTCCCTCTTAACCCATACCTCTCGGTGGAGCCGAAAGTATGGGTTATAGAGAGTATTACTTAGAGGAAGGTCGGCCAAAATGTTATTTAAAACTTCTTGTCAGCGGTGTTTGCTTTATGGTCAAGCCAGCGCACAGGGCGGTTTGCGTACTGAGTCTCGCTGCGATTTCGCTGACGTGGATGAACGGGGTCGCGGCGGAGACTGCATGAGAGCGAGCGGCCGTCGACTGGCGCCTCAGAGTGTTGCGCCGGATACCATGGCACGGCGGAGCAGGCGTCCGGGCCGTAAGGCAAAATACCGCACGCGTGGATGAAGACGCGCGCCGATTCGATGCCAGCGCGATGGGGTTATACGATGAGCAGGATATTCAGCGCGGGCTACATACATGATATGGATATTCTAGGTACTATAAGTACGCATATGTATGCCGCCGGGATATATGCGCTCCAGCGGTCGTCGAGATGTCGCCCTTAGTACGGGGAAGCAGCGGCCTGGCACTAAAACGTAAACAAACAGGGTAAGGTTAGGGTTAACAGGGGGGGGGCGAGCAGGGAAGGGAAGACGCACAGCCTTGAGCTGCTCGAGGTACCATGTGCACGAGGGCATGTCCGCCTTCTCGAGGCACCGGGTGAAGTCTACACACCGCCAGCAAAACCACATCAGCTATACGCCCAACAACAAACACATAAAACCCGACGTACCCTTCGCCTGCACCTCGCACGAGATCCCCGTCCCCTGCTGTTGCTGCTGCTGCACGGGCGGCGCCTCCGCGGCGGGCGCGGCGCTGCTGCTCCCGCCGAAGAGCATGCTCGAGAGCCCGTGGCCAATTGTCGATCCGACGGCGACGCTGCCGGCGGTGGCGGCCATCTGTGCGAGCATCCCCGGGCCCTGGGCGGGTGGGGCGTGGGACGCAGCGGCGGCGGGGAGCGCAGGGGGGTGCGCGGCGGAGGCGTAGCCTGATGGGGCGGCGGCGGTGGAGGCGCTGCGGGTCTGTGCGGGTGCGGCGCGCGATGCGGGTGCGGAGGCGCGGGAACGGGATTGGCGCTGCGGGCGGAACGTCAGCATATAATGGGGAGAGAGATAGGCAAAGATGGACGTACGGCCATTGGTGTTGGTGGTGGTGGTGGTGGTTCGGGGACAAGGAGGAGGGGACGAGAAATTTGGGCACTGACGCGTGGCGGCCGCCGATCGCTGCCGAGCCAACCAAATGCGGCCAAACGGTCACGCTGTTCCCGAAAATTCGACGCTCACAGGTCCGTCACCTCCCGCCTCCTCGCCCATGGCCCCCGGCATCCGCACCACGCACCACCTCGGCGCCGCCGTGCGCCGTGCCGCTGCCTCCTCCTCCTCCCAGCCCGCGTTCGCCCGCGGGTACGCCGCCATGAAGCGCAAGGCCATCCTCTCCGAGCGGGGCGCCGCACCGGCGGCGTCGCCGCCCACTACCGCCAGTCCTAAGGAAAAGGCAAAGGCAAAGGCCAGCGGAAAGGCACCCGCGCCTGCAGAGACGCCCGACAAGCCCAAGGCGCTCAGCGCGGAGGAGCAGAACCTGCAGAGCCTCGCGGAGATCGACCGCATCATGGCCTTCCAGCACCTCATGCCCACCGTCGACCCGTGGGGCCAGCCCATCGTCGACACACTCGGTGCGTCTCGGGCATAGCTGGGCGGTGCGCTGGTGATGGACCGTGTCGCTGACTCACAGTTGTCTTTTGAATGGCGCAGACGTCGCCGTCCCGCGACCTTTGACGCTCGCGCTCCTCCGCGCCCCGCGCGCGCTCTTCGAACATCTCAAGACCGAGGCCATCAACGCGATGAAGAACTGGGCATCGTGCGTCCTTCCCCCCCTTTCCACTCCGTGCATGGAGCTTCGATATCCTTTATTTCCTTCCTTTCCCACTTTAATCTCAGCGCCTCTGGTCCGTTTTTGAAGGTCGCGTTTTGTATTCTGAACGTGTCATGTACTTCGTGTGACTCCGTGCCACACGTTCATACACAGTTAGCTGCAGACAAACGAGCTTCCGAGCGGAGATGTCTGCGTAATCTGCAAAGACGATAGCCGCGTCGATGTCCTTCATTTCTCTCCTTTTCCGCTTTCATCTCGGTGCCTCTGCACCCGCCTCCCGTTCCCTTTCTTTTTGTTTCAGTGTTCCTATGTGTTGGTTGATGTTGCTTCATGGGTCACACACAGGCGCGCTCGGTCTTCCCGCCGGCTTTGGCTCCCCGAGCGCTTATTCTTCGCCCGTTCGCGCTGTGTTCCTCCGCGTTTCGCAATCTGAACGCGTCGTGTACTTCGAGAGCCGCCGCGCTTGCTCCCTAAAAACAACATCACATTTACATACAAATTTTTACCTCATTTATGTCCGTCGTCCACCTCCCATTCTGTCTCTTTTTGTTTCATAGTGTTCCTGCAGGTGCCCTCGGTCTTCCCAACGGCTTTGGCCCAGGGTGCTTCGGTTTTCGGAGGGCTTATTCTTCGCCAGTTCACGCTGCGTTCCTCGATCGCGTTGCGCACTCTGAACACGTAGTGTCCTGGGCCTGCCTCCCAAAATACTCGCATTTAATATTTCCAAACACATTGCATTTTACATGCGAATTTCTATCCCATTCATATCCGTCTCCAGCATCACGCGTTCATCCAAAGCTGACACACCCACGCAGACTCAACCTCCTAGCAGGGAACAACGCCATCCCCGGCGCGCACCTCAAGGCGCTCCCGTGGCACCAGCAGGCCGCCCTCGTCTTCCGCACCGGCGGCACGCGCTCCACGCGCCCCGGCTCGCTCCTTGCCCCGCTGCGCGCCCTCGCGGCGGACGCGTATGCAGAGCTCAACACGGCGCTCGCGCAGTGCGTTTTCCTTCCCCTTCCCCCTCCCCCTTCCCTCCTTCCATTACCGCACTAACCGAACCACCCCATATACAGACGCAACCCCAAGGACCTCGCACGCCTCACGACGTCGTCGTACCGCACGCACACGCTCGCGCTCGTCAAGGCGGCCAAGGCGCGCAACCCGCAGGCGGTGCACATGCGCTGGACGCTTCACCGCCACGTGTCGCCCGTCCAGGTCGTGTCGCTGCGCGCGACGCAGGGGTACATGGCCCCCGCCGAGCCGAGGGGGGGGCATAGGTTGTTGGTGCATGCGTTGGTGAAATTCGACACAGAGCAGGTACGTGCATATTTTCAGTTTTTGATTCCGCTCTGTATGGGGCCAGAGCTTTGGAATATGCTGACTGCCCCGCTCACGCCCACAGAGTCTTGAGATGTACACCGCGCGCGGCGTCCCTCTGCATACCCCCGCTGAGCCTTCGCCAAGCGACGCGCCTTCTTCCACCACCACCACCCCCTCTGCCCCCTCCCCTTCTGCCGATGCAAGGCAGCTGCAGGACGGAAAGCCACAATCGAAAGAGGCGCACGAGCCGTGGCGCGTCCCCGCGCAGAGGCGGCGCGTCACGGAGTACATCGTGCTTGAGAAGAAGGGCTGGGCGGCGACGCCGTGGCAGTTCCGCGAGCAGATGTGGTGAGCGCTGGGTGTATGCGTGGATGGAGCAGGTTGGGATGGGATGGGTAGATGGGTTGGGGGTAGACGAGGGGAGGAGGGAAGGGAGTGCGAGAAGGAGAGTAGCGAGGAGATGATGGGGAGGGCGGAGGGGGGGGGGTGCAGGGAGGGAGCGCTTAGAAGGGTGGCGGGCCGCGCAAAAAGACGCGCGCGGGAGGGGAGGGGGCTGGGACGCGTGCTTTCGTAAACCACTAAAAGTTATAATCTAATCTGCGCCGGATATCTGGCAGCCACCGTCGTCGGCGCGTGCTCACAGTTACTCTTCACCGTACAATCACTGACGCAGGGCGGTGGGGAACGCCTGGTTGGAGTTGCGCAGGCAGCGAGCTCTGTACGTTGCTGAGGACGGCGGAGGTTTTGGTAGAGGATTCTGCGCATTTGACGACGAAATGTATTAGAGCCCGCAAATCGCGGCGGGCGTTGGGGCCATATCACTAGCGCTGGCGCGGAGCGCGCAGACTGTACCATATATATATCGTAGATATCGATAAGTAGTTGTCTGCGTATGTCACAAACTAGCACAATGTGCGGGTTTGTGACATGTATATGTACTGTGTGTTCTACTCTGTCTGCCCGTTCTGCTCCCAGCCGCGCGCTTTTCGCTGGTGTAAAGGATATTTGTAGAGAAGGATTCTTATGAATAAATCGGGCGAAATGTATTCCCGCCTGAAAATCGCGGCAATGCATTTTCTTCTACTATTATCAGCCACTTTCGCTGGCAAATTTGCAAAGTCCAACAGGCGTGGGCGCTTGGCGTCGCAGTAAGTACATACGACATTCGCCCGCCGCGCAGACGGGCGCGTCGTATTCGAACGTGGTGGAGTCAGATCTATAGTGGTCAACGCTGTATGAAGGCGGACGTGTCTGATGTGCGACGCTGGAGGAGAGCCATCCGGCGCTGTTGTCTGCACGTTCAAGTTCCTCACGGCATGTTCCTGATACGGCTGCGTGCATCTGCATCCTCCGTGCTGCGCCCTGTACGAGAACAGCCCGCCATCCGGTATCTGTCCGTCTCTCTCGTGTAAATCTCTGATGCACCCGCACCCGTGCGCCGCCGCCGTCTCCGCCTTCAGCGTTTCAGCGCTCGCGCCACGGTCTTCGCCCATCAAGCGCAACTTTGAGCACCGCGTGCGTCGTCTGCTCGCACGTAGCACCTGGAGAACACGCGTGGAGTAGCTTATAAGTGTTATCTTTATCGCATGTATCTGAACACACATCTTATCTGCTCCCCCCGCTCAATATCAGACTCCGCGACGATCCCGGCTCCGAAAAATTCGACCCCAGCGGCGCACACAACACAACGTGCCCGATCCGAGCATCCATGAGGTCTACACTGTGCAGGGTCCTGCCCACAACAACCTACACAGCCCGAGCACGGCTCCGAAAACGCTACACCGTGCAAGACCGTGCACCGTGCGTGTCGCGTGGTGCCTGGCACAGCCCCGAGATTGGCGCCGAGGCAGCTACAGATTGCGATAGGCGCCCGAGGCCGTGCGCGGTGGCGCCGCCGGCGCCGAATAGAGTGGCCGCGTGATGTGGGTGCGGCGTCACCGCCGACCGCCGTTGCGTTCGCCAACGCTAGGGCGGCAGAGAAAGGCAGGCGCGTACCGCCCGCGGCAGGGAACGCGAAAGCGAGGGGTGCACTATTGACTCGAGGAAAGTGCTACTTCGGCGCGGCAGCCCTGCGCGGCCGGCCTCCTACCCGCTGGCGTTCCCATGCGATTGCGCGCACAAGGTGCGTGGTCGGTGCTACCAGGTGCGCGGTGCGCGTCCGGGTGCATCGAAATCACGAATACATTTTACCCACGCGCGCCTACAGTGATATAAGCGACGACGGCGACGCCCAGATGGGCGAGGAACAGCGGATGCGTCGTCTAGTCGGAGGCGCGCACGGCCATGATAGTTGTTCGAGCGTCCTCTCAAGCGAACGGATAAGAACTTGACGCAGATATCTGTGTAGTACTCTCGTAGCGCGGAAGGCGAGGGGAAAATTTGTTTGTGAGCACATTCGTGCGACCATGGCAGAGGGCGGGCAGTGGAGAGATAACCTGTTGGGAGTCAGTACTAGTCAGTCATGAGTCGCTTAAACTGGGAGTTTAGCTGTCCAAAAAAATGTGGAGAAATGCAGGCTTTCTCCTCCACCCTCAACCCAAGGCTACGGATCAGCCGCGGACATCGATACGTCCGTGCTCCGCGACTCGCTCCGTGCTTTCAAGTTCAACTCTAATAAAAGTCGGCCCCACACTTACACAAAAGATGGCGTCCAGGCCGGTATCAATCATGCCACACAGGTGACAAGCACAA
Source organism: Hypholoma sublateritium FD-334 SS-4 (assembly GCA_000827495.1). Lineage (NCBI taxonomy): Eukaryota > Fungi > Basidiomycota > Agaricomycetes > Agaricales > Strophariaceae > Hypholoma > Hypholoma sublateritium. The sequence goes on from KN817545.1 coordinate 303,324, forward strand.
ATGATAACACCATGGTCCGTCATCATGCATCAGTGCGCAGGCCGGAGACCGAGCAATCTTTCTCGTCCCATAATTGGATCCATCTATCATCTCATTACTCTGTTCCACCGGCAAAATATTCTGCATATTCTGCAGGCGGATATTCTGCTGCGCTCCGCTGCGACGCCAGCCGGTGACTTCGAGCCTGGGGTTTGGATCGCTATCGACGGTGATTATCACGCACCTGAACACTTTTCAAAGGTAATTTTTTTTTCTTGATGAACAAAGCATGATATCTGATACTGTCGGTTTAAATGCTAATGAAGACGTCGCCGAACCGGATCAAAATTGAGAATCGCTCCACACATACTGGCAGGCAACTGGCAAGGTCCATTTCCATTTCCACCACCATTTCCAGTTGGCATTACCATACGCACAACCGCAGAGCGAATACGAACAGCTACGGAAGTTGCCGTTTCGACAGGATGCCCGGCCTCTGAATATTTATCTGTTCACCGAGATCCCGCAGGCCACTACATACTAACACTTTGTAAATGATGTCATACGCACGCAGCGGCCCTGCCCACGACAGACACAGCCTGGGGATGGTTGCTGCACCGTACACGTCGCGTGGATACGCGCAGTGCCTGACGCGGTCCCGAGATTGACGCCCGAGGTAGCTCTAGATTGGTGATAATAGATAGGCGCCGTGCGCGGTGGCGCCGCCGGCACCGGGAAGCCGCGTGATGTGGATGCGGTGCCACCCACCGCCGACCGTGACTGCCTTTGGGGCTGTATTAACTTTTAAGCTCATATTCAAGAGAGGCCGATAGCTTCGCGGCGCATAGCCAAACGAAGCTGAGGACGAACGCGGGATGTGTATGCGAGCGCGAACGCCTGGGCTCTCGTTTGTACTTTTGCGCCCAAATCACCGCCCGGGCGAATTTCCCAGGCGCCTGGTCTGGTCCAGGTCCTTTGGAAGCTCGTAAGTAGGCGCCGGTTCGTAGACGAGGGTATCGACTGGAAGTATCGCGGGTGCATAGATGTAATATCAGGCGATCCAGACGCCATACCGCGCTCGAGCATAGCCGGTGTCCAGGGCGCGGACTTCGCATCTGACGAGCGCGGGGGTGTGCTGTTCAGCATCCCCGAAATGGGAAGTTGAAGAGGCCTAGAGGGTACAGCGCCTCGTCATTTGATAGGCGCCCATGATGATCGTTCAAGCCGTAATTGAAGAAGCCACCTCTCAAGCTGGTGGATGAGGCAACGAAAGCAGATCTATGTGTTCTCACGACGAGGAAGGCGAGAGTTTATTCATGAATCATAAATGTACTTCAGTGCATTTATCCCATCACAGGGGAACGCGGGGAAAAGCACCAGCCGGGATTCAATGCTCAATCGACGTTCAACTGACCAGCCAGTGACCAGAGAATTGCTGAGAAATATAGAGTCATGCTGGATTTCGCCTCCAACCCTAACCCAAGGCCCACGGATCAGCGATCGATCAGCCGTGCTCCGAGCCCGCGTCTCGCTCCTCGTTTCCCACCAACTTCCGACTGCAGCAAACCTCACGGTCCCACACCTCAAAGATGGTTCCCAAGAACAATATCAGGTATGCTGGGTAACAAGTACTTACAATGATAACACCATGATCCGTCGCCGGATCGCCCTCTTCCTGACATACCAACATTCATCACTGTTCCAACACTGTTCCTGTCAAGTTGCTGTTCCTAAATCTGCCCTCGAAACTCTTCAACAGATGGCGACCCAGCCTGCATCTTCCTACCGCATTATAGCATCGAAGACCTTCCTGGTGTGGCCGCTCCATACACTTCCTAAACCCCACAATTGATTTGGAGGAAGACAAAGATACATGGGCGCGGATTAACTTCGATTCAGCTTTGATCCAGTGAGTGATCCAACACACCAGAATCACCTCTCGGAATTATAGGAACAGTGAATGGATCGAATCACTAAATCAGCCCCGCGATGGAGGTGAATCACGGGCTCACCTTCAAATCACTTTTCCGATTCTCTCTGGACACTCCGCCCGTCCAAGGATACTGAGAAATTGTTTAAAACATATAGATTCCGGGAGGCAGAATCGAAAAAAAAATCCTTTGGTCACTGGGGCGGTCAAAGTTAACCCTGATTTTGGGACTCTTCTACTTCGATTCACGAGGGCTTCATGAGCGCTGATTCTCGTTCATAAAGCCCTGGTATATCGAAGAAGAATCAAAGTTGAATCACCCACTCTGACTGCCCACAATTGCTAAAATTACTGACAAGCTTCTGGCTTCAGTTCGCTGTGCATTCGCTGTGCACAAGCTATGTACATCATCAACATACCGAGAAGAAGACGGTAAGCGCTCCGCTGCACTTACGGCCCGTATTGGACTCGTGAGCGAAAAATAAGAGGGGACCTAGCTGTTGAGTACTTTTGGTACTGCACAACGTTTTTGATAATGCGTACAAAAGACAAATGGCACACCATATTGCACAATATTGCATTACCAGTTGCCGATGTACGTCGACGACTAAAGTATCATCAACGAGCGAGCAAGGCTACAAACCTCATTGATACAAAGATGTTCTCGAAATGTATGCGCCCTCGCACCGGCGTGAGTAAATGAAGACACTTTTCGTGGAAGGGCACCGGTGGGCGGTCATCGACATCAGCAGTGCCATGTCCAGTCCGGCCGACGTTCCCCCCTGTCCGGCACAGTCACACATTGTTCGACAGAACTCACGCCCATCCGACAGGTTGGACTATCTATCAACAGGAACAGGAGACGCCATTTCGGATGGGCGACAGGCTTGCTGTCGATGGGCCAAATTCTAGTCTCAAAGGTTTTATAGCCGCTCGGAGAAATAGCGTTAGTTACATCAACCTCCGTGTGGTCTGCAGATTCCCTGCATAACATGTCGCTGCTGCGTCTGATCCGACGATACGGACGATGTGCGTGTGGTATCGCGCCAGCGCCTGATTTGAGAGCGGGAACTGTAGGAAGCTGATATCTGTCAAATATATGTCACTATTCCTCTGTACCTCATGTCTTCGTCATGGCCATCATATGATAGACCTGAACATGGCATAGCTATGTATTAGGCAGATGCCGGTGAGTAGCTTCGCGGAAAGCAGACATAAGGATCAAAACACGACAACAATCATTAATTGAACACCACTACTTAGTACTTACAAGTCACTGTCATGTAAATGTACTTATCCTAAAGGCTCAATCATACTCGGGCATCGGTCATTTACTTTCAGACAATAAGCAGGAATAAATATATTTTTACAATGCCAGCTCGGAGCATTCCAGTAACGGAGTTAGATGAGGAAGCATGATGATGCATAGGATGTACGTATGTTAAATATCATAGGGGCAATTAAAGAATGGAAGTACATATTAGAAATGTACGGTATAAATAACGACAGTAACGCACAGGTCAACGTGCTGTATCGAACACAATAGCGAGAGACAGGGTGGGCGAAAAACGATGCAATGTACTGGATAGGAAGGCGCAAATCAACGGGCGCATTCGGAAATGTGGGAATAGGAATGGATGGCTATCCGGGGTATTAATAAAGAGTGTAGTAGTGTAATGATTCAGCAGGAAAAAGCGAACCGAGTGACTGAGCATTTCCAAGAAGTCGCTTCTAGGGCGGTAGATGATGATGATACAGACTTTTGGTTTCTTGAAAGCCAGGGTGCATGCAATACAGTGAGATGAAGGTTTGAGCCGGATGGGAAAAGAAAATGAACAGGGAGTCGAAAAGTTAAGGCGACTGGGTTGAGCTATATCAGACAACGAAGGACTCAGGCGAAAGCTATGGAACAAAATAAAGCAGTTTGCTGTAGAAAGGAATGTCAGTTTACCATGCTGCAGATAAGATCCAAGGAACATACAAATAAAAAGTATCACCGCCTTTGCGGCAGTAATTCGACAACGCGGGACGATTTCACTTTGCGACCAGATTTGCCGAAGTAGCGTTCACTGTCAAAGGACCAGTGGAGGGAACCTACAATCCAGTCTGCGAGGCCGTTGACGTAGACGGAGACGTCGCGGTCGATCTCCGGACCCCACGAGGGCAGGCGCGACCGTTCCTCGTTGAAGCGGTCGATGGATTGTTTGCACATATCACCGACAAAGTCCACGGCGCTTTGCAGATCTAAGCCCTCTTCGTTCATGACTACACAGATCATATTGTGCGTGTCACCCTTTGACTGCTCGACGTTGTAGGAAAAGATGTCCTACAAGTACATGGTTAGGGCGAATAGAACGGGTGCGTGATTATTAACTTACGTTCGACCATGTCACTAAGTCGTTGGCAGCTTCTCCCAGGTTGCGAATAACGGGGTGTTCCATGACCTCGTCGGGTATATCGAGATTGTACGCGTCTAGAAAAGCGAGAAAAAGGTTATGTGGTTGATCAAATGCACGGAGAAGCGGAGAACGACGCACATTCAATCAGCGCCCAGCAGGGCTTGCACCCGGAAGTGTCGCGTCGGAGAGCGATGTACGACTCGAGGTCGGGTATTACGCCTGCTGCACGATCCGAAGCTTGTTGGGTCACGCTTTGGAAGAAGAAATCAAACGTCTCAATAAACCGCTGCTGGGTTCCAGGCGAAGCAGTGCAAATGAGCCGCTTATAGTAACTTCAGGGCGAATACATCAGTTAAGGTATACCATGAGGCGAGGGAGAAGGAAACATACTCGCGGGTCATCTTCCCTACCCTTGCGGACGAGTTCCAGGTGCGCGGGTGGTAGAGGGAGTTGAGGACCTCGTCGGCAGTACTGACTGTCCCCCTGTTGTCCATGTCGTCGGAAAGGTTGTCGAGATGGAATAGGTAGGTGAGGTAGTCGTTGACCACGCGCAGCTGGGTATAGCCCGCGTCGGGGTAGGTCATCGAAGTCAGCAGGCCGCACTTGAGTCCGTGATACATCTGGCGCGATTTGCCCAGCAGATTCCCATCCTTGAAGAGCCACTTCTTGGTCTCCGTCGTGATCTGTTTCCGGTGTCTGCTGTGACGAAGCTTGAAAGTACAGTGCGAGACGAGATCGGGAAGGAGAATCTTGGTCGCTTTGGTCATTGAGGAAGGCTGAAGACTGAGAGCGCTAGGCGAGGACATCGTGTCGCCGGGGAGAGAGTGAGATAGACGAAGGAAGCACCGTGTGGACAAGCAAGAAAGGAGGAGGAGAGAAAGGAGAGCCGAGACAGAAGCTGGAGAAACTGGGGGAAGAGGCGCTGGGTTCAACGGGTTATGAGCCGTACGTTTTATAGGAGACTGTATGTGATCGGCCGGGATCTAATTTGGTAAATTGAAACCCTCTTTCGGCTGTACCGATTTATTTCATGAACAAGATTTCCGGCTTGGCTTTGCGGGATCTGGACGACACATCTTGGCCCAAGTTTCCGACAAGCAGCCTGCTTCTCTATGCGTTCGATACATTGTAGAAACGCGAATTCGGCGGGGTCTGTCTGTATTAACCAGTGGAGTGAATTCGAGAAGAAAGGCGTTCACTGTGCAGATCCAGCGCTACAGATCTCCATCACAGGGCTCCGGCATAGTCTCGCTTGACTGCCGTATCTCCCACGAATGAGGCGCGGCATTTCTGTTAATTGGGTAATTTTAGGTGAATGACGAGTCATGTTTTTTCCCGGATCAAGATTTCACTAACCAATGTCATTAACTGGCATTAGGCCATGGAACTATCCTCGCCATGTTTCATGATACATATGCGTGTTTATATTGGTGCGGTCCGTAGGTGCGGATTTGAAGCAGATGGTCTAAGAGTTGAAGCGTGAACGGGTGCTGGAAAAGAAGGTTGCTTAGAGATTGAATTGACGCCAGAGAAGCTGGGTGGCTCTGTTGAACGCGAAAATTGACTACACACAGGTTCAGAATACGGGCAAACTATGGGCGTCTGCAAGGCGTCTGAGGCACTGCAGGTTGGCAGGTGGAAGGACGGCAGGGCCGGTAGTCCGTGGCACGGTGGCGTATGTTCGTGTTTGCCAAATTGCCACGCGTATAATCCTGTATAATCCCATCACTCCGCTCGTTGCCCCGGAGGAGTTGCGCTAGAGCCGTTGGCAAGCCATTAAAATATACCACGCTTGCTTAAATCCGAAATGATAGAGACAAATCCTCATTGGTTCGCGGCACGTTAAATTTTTACCATTGGTGAGCGACGGCCAACGACCACGCTTGCCAGCGCTTGAACGTGGAGACATGAAGCGTACAGAAAATAAGCTCGGAGACGAGTGGTTTAAACCATGCTTTGTGGAACAGGACAGACCTATTGTAGGTACCGATAACGAGAGGCCATTCTGAATTGTAGAGGCTTAAGCTCATTGTCTTAAAATAAGTGTCTCTAATTTTGCTCTAATTCCTTCTGTAAAATCCGTGTTCGCGCGCTAGCCGGACTTCGTCATCATGGGCTTCAAAGTCTACATACGTTTCACTGATTATCACCAAAGTTGTACGGATCCATTGGCTAGAAAAAAAATCTCTACTCGATCAAGGCGCCCCTAAAAACGGCGGCATCCGTGGCAGGCAAGAGCCCATTGCGGTTGCGCCATCGGATATGAGAGCGCAGTTGAGGTTTAGATCCAATGAGCTAGTTAGCTGGACCGACACGTCAGTCTAGCAATCTTCCAATTTCAAAATCTTGCGTTGTACCTGCGTTGCGTATAGGGTATTTCGAAAAGACCTGCTCAAAATCGCGAGTGACTCGGATCGAGACTACCCAACGGATCTTACGGATGGTATCGAGAGGTTTGTTCGGGTAGGGATCAGACTGGATACTTATTATGGTCAATGGACATCGAGACCATTCACTGTTAGCTTAGGATTTGACATAGAAAGAGGCTCTAGAGCGAGAAGGAGTGCCGCAATCTGAATAGTTCGGGGAGACTCGGTCGATTCAATGCATAATTCTTGTTTTGAGAAACAGAAGCAGAGACACTAATTGTTTTTTGGCACCAATCTACCGTTTTTGATTTGTATTTTAGGTTCCCCACTCCAGTAGAGGGCACAAGTCATCAGGTAGAAAGCCGGACTGACGTCCCCAGAACCAGCTATTGTCTTTGATCGGTTGGATCTTCGGTAAATCCTAAAAAGAGCGTGAATGCGGCATGGAGAAAGACCGGCGCTAGTACATTATTTCGTTCCCGCATGCCGAGCGCATGAGGCAGCCTAAAAAACGAGGATATCACGGATATGTCCTCCCTTCTGTGCGAGTCCAGGCAGCGAGCAAAGTAGGATGGAAGAAAGCCCAAGTTCGGGAAATCGAATAGACGGGACACCGCGCGGTGCATTTCGGAGTATTTCGAGACTAGCGCTGCAGCGAGGTTGCGGGCTGGTCAACCGGTGACCGGTCATCACTGCAGCGCCAGGGACGACGGAATCCGGCCGCATGTTGGGAATGCCGTCACGGCGCGCTGTCTGGCGGCGCGACTAGTCCAGCCGTGAAACCTTCGGACCCTAGGGGGTGAATTTAGGAGCGCGCAGACCGAGTCCACAGATTTCATGCCGATGTTCCAGATGGATATCGATTTCGCCTTACTTATACGCATGCGTCGGTGTCCGTGAGTGCCACATCCACGTATTCTAGCCCGGAGAGCAATCGACTGCGACGGCGGCTTCGGAGACACAGGGAAGCCATATTTGTTAACCTCGCATGTTCAAGCAGCGGCATAAAAGACTCGCAGATGATTGTCGGCCGTAGAGGCAGAAAGAGCGCAACCATAGTTGCGTTCAAAAGTGGGTCGTTGAATCACTGGCAGGAACGAAGAAATGGTGTCGGTTTGTTTGGCAAACAGGCGACGGCCAAGCAAGCGCGAGGGGTGTGCAATGTTGGCACTTATAAGTGGATGCAACTTCAACCGGCCGCGTTCTCCACCGTCCCGTTCAGCGTCGAAGGCCATAATGGACTCTCGGCGGCCTTCAACTCACACCAGGTCGTTTGGATCCCAGGAGCCACTCTCGGGAGATACGAATCCAACACCATCGACCGCTCACCGCATACTCGGCAGGATATCATTCAGCAGCCTGCGACGGGGCCGCCCAAGTTTCTTGACTCCAAGAAATGGCGATTCTCCTTCGACCCCAAGTACGGAACGACCGCCAATACCAACCATGATGAATGGCTCTGGAGAAGCCTATATGACCCCACTGCCGAAGCTCTCTATGGTTGTACTATCTATTGTAAGTTCTACCCCTAGCTTATTCGTTTGGACCAATTTTGAAAAGGGCTTAATGACACAGTGTATGCTTGGGGAATTTCTGTCAGCTAATGTATCAACGCCGTTTCTGCTGAACATGGTCAGGGGTGAGTTATTGGAATGTGCTGCCAGACTCGGGCCGCTTAATCTGCTGCAGACTTCGGAGAGTTCAAGGACGAAGCAGAAGTGGCATTCTGGACAGGGACACTAGGTACGTCTTTCATATCGTGCATTGGCGGAGAACTTCATGCTGTCCGCTAGTTTCCACATTTTTCCTGACACAATTCCTTACTTCGCTCTTGTGGGTACGTCATAATCAAACTGTAAATGAATTTCATCTCAATCTCTTGTCATAGGCTACCGTGGCCGAGAAACATGGGCAGCGGGTAGTCCTGCTGATATCTCTGTTGGGTTCTGCTTTCACATGCCTCATCTTTGGAACAGCAACAACGCTACAGCAGGCAATATGTATACGCCTTCTCCAAGGCATTTTTGGCGGGGCAGTAGGCGTTGCCCGCGGATGCGTTGCATTCGTTACAGACCCAAGTAATGAAGGCAGAGCATATGCTATCTTGGGGTACAGTGCTTTTCCCGATTATTGCCCAGCCGCTCATTGATATCCATTCTTAATAGGTTCTGCTGGGGTCTTGGAGGAGTTGCCGGGGCTATCATTGGAGGATCATGTAAGTATATTCATTTCGCAGCGAGCACCCTGTTTCTGAGGCTCTATCAGTCGAACGTCCTGCGACGAAGTGGCCTGATATCTTCGGTGACGTACAAGTCTTCAACACCTACCCCTACCTGCTCCCATGCGGACTGGCTGCCTCGGTAACTCTGCTAGGTAAGTGGCCAAGGCACCGCCCTGACCATGTCTGATTAGCATCCTGCAGGATCGTTTCTCAGTTTGTTCCTCGGCCGCGACGGCGGTCCTCGCGAAGGCGCCATACGTCTTCTGCCCGAGAAGATAATCACTCATCCCCCTATCCCAGAGGAAGAGGACTCCCCGCAAACACCCGTGTTCGAAGACGACGATGAACCACGAGGCTTCGTTGGCATCCAGAAGAAACTTTCGCGGCGTTTTTCGGACTACTTCGCCAGACGCGTACCTGACGCACACGAGAGGTCGGGGTCCCCAGCTGGAACCCCCTCATCCCCGGCGCTCAATGCGCGGCCAGACCGCACGAGGACGTTTTCGAGGACGAGCAAGACCAATGGGTCTGCCTATGGGTATAGCGGTGCATACCGCAGCCGACTGGCAAGCAATGCAACTATTAACGCGCGGCGAGGCAGTCTAAGTAATTCAATAAGACACAGAAGGGCGACTCATACGGACGGCCTTCGAAATTCGACCTCGGAGGCCCCAAACTTTGCACAGAGGCTGCTCTTCGCCAATGAGAACTCTGCGACCAACATCGCGAATCTATGGGTTGCCGCCGCTATGAACGTGGACAACGAAGACCCATTCGAATCAGACGCCGAAGACGACGAAGATAACGAGGAATCGATTGATCTTGGCGAACCGCTGACGAGGGCGGAGGACGGTGGCAGAGGGAACACTGAGATGGGTGCAGTAGGAACTCCGCTGGGGGCAGGAAGTACTGCATCCCCGCTTGCACGCCTTTCCAGATCGCATAGACCGAGTACAGCGAATTCTTTGCACCCGGCTTCGTCACTCCGCAATATTTCACCTCTTCCCCATCGGACCAATTCTGTCTCGTTCTCACCGATGATACCCTCTTCCCCCCGCCGACTATCAATGAATGTGCCCACCATTTTTTCCCATCCCGGCGTCAAAGCGCCCCCCGCTGTGCTCGATGCACAACACCTCCTCTTGGGAGCAGCCGTCGATGGCCCCGTTCCGTCCCCGTCGCAAGACGCGCTGGGCACCATCAACGAGTCGCTGCCGCTCGTTGGGGCCCGTTCCCAACAGGACGTCGAATCGCTAGCGATGACCGAAAAGGCTCCATCGCTGATGTCGCAGCTGCCCATCATCGTCATCATCCAGTACGGCGTCATGGCGCTGCACACCACCACTCACGACCAAATATTCATGTCGTATCTTGTTTCGTACGTGTCTTTGAAGCAATCTATTTCTGCTACTTACGAGTTGTTGCAGTGATTATAAATACGGAGGATTGAATCTCAATGCAGGTCACTTTGCTCAACTCAGTATGTTCTTCCGTGCATTATGTGTGCGGTGGCTGCTCACCCTAACTATTTTTCTTTCCCTAGTCGCTCTCATGTGCCTAGCTCAAATCGCATATCAATTTTATCTTTATCCGTACGTGTCTGAATCACTCACCGGCGATTGATCATTACTCGTACTTATCGAATCCGTGCAGAAATATTGGGTATGTCCGACTGTCACATCAAACTTTGGATAACTGACTCTTTAATATTCCAGTCCTCCCCGGGGACGCTTTTCCCATCTTGCTATGTTCCGTATTGGCACCATCATGTTTATCCCAGCCTATCTCACTGTTGTTCTCTACCGCCCTCTCGCAAACAAAAATTCTGCCGACGATTCTAACCCACTGCTCATGCTTGGTGCGTTGCCCTATAAATTTAGCGCGCACAGCCTTGATGGAACGCACTTTTCTGTTTCTAGCGCTATCTGTCAGCACGTAAGGGATAAATCAACCTATTTCACCCAGTATCTTATCTAAGTTGGTTTTTCTCTAGGGCTGTGCGGTACTGCGGTACTACTTTTGGCTACACGGCGATTTCTATTTTGCTTAATTATAGTAAGTTCACTCCGCTCTTTGAGGATACACAGTTTTATAACGGGAGCAAATAGTGACTCCTCCGAACGCCGTTGGCTATGCCAACGGCATCGCGCAAAGCATCGTTAGTCTCGCGCGCTGCGTGGGCCCGGTGATAGGAGGCTATGTATGTCCACGTTTCCTACCACAATCAATCAATGGTCACCCTAACAAAAAGCCCCTTGTCGTGTAGCTCTGGGCTGTCAGCGTGAAGGATGGCCCATCGGGTTACTACTTTGGCTTCGTTGTCTGTGCAGGTGTCTGTGCGCTGACGGTGCTGCAGAGCTTTTTGATTCGCTAGACTGTTATATTATTGGAGCCCGCTCCCCACATACATATATCATCATCTGTACCACCATCGGACGTTATCTGCTCAGTGCTTTGGAGCGCAACCTACTACTATAGTTCAGTTTAGAGGGGACAGTTTAGCGGTATGAATTATTATTTTTGCTAAGGCGGTGGTCTGCCTCGACGTCTTCCCGTTATATATCTCATATATCAATGTGGAGAGAACGGCGTTTTGATATGACGCGGGGTGCACGAGGACAGAACATGGTATACCAGGAGTCATACTGGAGTCATACAAGCATAGAAAGCCAATATAAAGAATATGTACATATATCAAGAACGAAAATGGTTAACATCTAAGCTGTTAGAGGCATATGCATAGAATTCCCTGGGAAAGCATCTATAGAACAAACAAAAAAGGGGATCAGGGAGTCCGAGTATGTAGGGCCAAAATCCAGGAGTCCCGTATCAGATACCAAAATGAACGGTTCGAAATATTGTCTCGGGCTACGGAGATGAGAGGCGTACCCAAGATTTGGGTTCCACGACCGTGAGTTGCGCAAAGTATCTCTACAAGATATAAAGTAGTCAATAGTTCGAACGAGGAAATTTACACGCGGACGCGATTAAGCAGCGCTTCGGTAGCTAGGAAGAGATTTAGAGCTGTCAGACGAACTGTGCCGTGGAGCGAAGAAGTTGAACACTCACAATCGTAAGGAGTCTGGAACAGCCTTCCAGCCTTGTCACAGAAGCGGACCCCGCGGATGTTCCACCGCCGCCACCAGAAGTTGAGCCAGATGCTCTCTGTGTAAATGCCCGAGTATGCACCTACATTCCGCACGCGGAGCTCGCACAGCTGCGGCGCGAACATCCCCTCGAGTGTCTTGAGCAGAGCGTCGAGCGGGTCGACGATCGCGTGCTTGAAGACGCGCAGCGGTACACGGACGGCGACATCAATGGTCGGGACGATGCAGATGCGCCGCAGCGTAGGGTGAAAGCTGGGGACATCGACGCACTCGGTGCCCTGTGCGAGGACGAGCGTGTGCAGGTCCGGGCATAGCGCGAGCGCGTGGGGGAGCGCGTGCTCCGCGGACGCTGCCGCTGTGCGGAAGAGGCGCAGCTTAGGGCCATGCATGTAGAAAAATGTTAGAGTACTGAGGGGGAAGATCTCGCACTCGAAGCGCGTGAGCGCGGGGAGTTGTTGCGAGTGGAATGATATATAGTGAAGGAGTGGGTCCCACGTTACCGCGAACTCGGGCCTGTAGTCGACTGGGCGCGGGATGGTGCCAAGAGAGAGCGTTTTGAGTTTGGGTAGGATTATCATGTCCGGGATACCATCGCTGGCCTGCAAGGGAAATGAATAGATGGCGACGAGGCGCAGGGTAGTCAAGTGGGGAAGAGCGTTGCAGAGCGTGGCGAGGTCTTGAAACCGGGGTGACTCACCTGCGCCGCTCCACTCCACCCGGCGAAGCGAGTGAGCGCAGTGAGTCACCAGGGCGCTTAGTACTTCTTGGGGAGCAGGACGCTCCGCTACGGTGGCTGGCCCATTTCTATTATTGTAAATGAGGAGATTAGGCGTACATTGTAGGAGCCTTATGACGTGTGGCACGCTGTAAGGTCCCAAGATTTTGAAGTCGACGCGCAGTGTCCAGTCTCCGAGTGTCTTTCCAAAGCTTTCGCCTCCTAGGCTAGCTTGGTCTCGCGAAGCCTCAAAGAGATTGACCAGAAATATAAGTTCGGCTGCCGTGTAGATTGTCAAATATTCACAGCAGATTATTCTAACGTCTTTTCGCCACTGGGATGACACTCGCATCAGGTTCGCGCGGTCCTCGAAGACACCAGATTCGATTTCGGGATATTCTTCATTTTGGCAAGGTGGTAAAAAGGCGTCGTCAAGGTCTATAGCATTAGCTCCTACTAGCCTGACCGTGAATGCGATGATTTTGCTCCATACTTCGTGTGGAAGAGTCGGCAGTACTGGTGGAGTATACGTCGGTAGGTCTAATGGTCGTCTAGGATGTAGTTTCGGTGATTTGCATTTAGGTCTGGGGGGCCAACTCAGACTGAAGCGGTTCATTGTCATTAGTTGAAGATTGTAAGAAGGCTCTAAAATGGCGGGTTTAGAGTGGAGTAGTAGTATTATATGCCGTCTAAAGTGAAGAAAGGAAGCCCGTGAGGTAACTTTGTTTATCATTCGTAGGGTATATAATCGCAATGTTGACTGAGGCGCACCTTTTCTCCCCGAATCCTACCTACACCTACAGCTCCAGCACCACGTCAACCTAACCGAATGTAGGCGAAAAATGAAAGGACCGGGATGAAAGGGCATAGCGCAGTTTATATATGTAGCCCCCAATTTTTTTCCCTTGACCTATATGTAGACGTGTGACAGTTGTAATTGGAGCCGGCAAACCGACGGTACTAAGCCTATTCGGCAACCACTCAGGAGAAGTTACCAAATATAGACATCATTATGTATAAGATGATTGGGGCCTTTGTCCCATGCCTCGCATTCTCCCCGAGGCCTCCACAAAGCCCAAGTCTACTAGACTCTCCGTGTATGGGGGTTGGTATGTCACCTGTATAAGCGATGCTGACCTAGCTTTGCCCTGATTTTGGTCACTGCTTGGTAACTGTTCCGACATGGATTCGTGAGTCGTGTCGGATTCTATTGATGACCTGGCATTCATGTATGTACTAGATTAATTTCAAGCCCATAACCATTAATATAAATAATTCAGGCAATTTATCTTCCCTTGTGAACGTTGTGAACATTGACACATTAGGTTTTTCCGTGAAGCCACGAAGCTTGAAAGTATATCATAGTATTGGTATCTTATTTGGTGCCTATCTTGATTGAATGATTGGTTTGCCAGTTGGCTACGCAGATTGGAACACGTATGAAGTACTATGAACTGACAACAGAGCTTGTGTAAATGGAAATGAGGGGCCTTTCCGTTTGCTGGACGACGAATCCCATGCAAATTCCACATGCCTTTCAGATTGTCAAATAGGTATACTTGGGAGCCACTTGAGAATAGCTCATAATGTTTGTCTGAGGAAGTTCATAACTTGAGCGTTTGTGCTATATATATCCATTTACATTTCCGAATATTCAAATCTGTGCTCCGGACTATATCAGCAACTCAGAACTGACATCAAACGGCCCAAGTTTCTGTGTACGGTTTCCTATTCGGAAAACCATATACAAGGTGGTGTATGTAGTAATTACTGCGGCTTTGCGTTGGCTTTGTGACATTTTTTACCCTTATGTTCAAGGGGTCTTATCCTCGTGTTTATATCTTGCCCCAGGAAGTCACAGCAAATCCACCATTTAGAGAAGGACCCGTGGTTAGATAAACGGTCACCACATGAGCCCTCTGGAGTAGAGCTAAGAGACCATCAGACGAAACCCGTAGTGAAGGCCGTAATTTCCTTTTGTCGTGAAAGAGCATGCGGCATGAGGTTCAACGTTCAATAGTCACCGTAACACGTAGCAACTCGGGCCTGCAATTATCACGACACGTTACCTGGGCGTTGGCCTGAAACCCAGCCCTGGAGAGTATAATTCTTCCAACACGCATAGTCTGGCCAGCAAGATTATTACAACCCTTCAAGCGGGGTCGCGCCTGAGTATGGTGAGGTTCTCGAGTATCAAAGCTCTGAGACCAGGAAAGACGACCCAGAATCCGGCCTCGACCTTTGGCCGCGGTTTCCCATAGTAAATACGGCATGTCACTTTCTCTAAACAGGGACCAGTCACCAGGTGTTTCGCAACCAGCGGAATCCCATGGAAGCGCAGCGCTACAGCGCCCATTTTAAAAAACAGTGCAACTGTGCAAGGCCTTTTCCGCAGTTCCGATGACATCAGCAGCCATGGTGCCAGCATAAGTACCCTTTGCAGGTTGAGGAAGTATTGCCAAGTATTGCGAACTGCAGAAACCAAGAATTGAGTTGTAATTTCAAACAAGCCCATCGCATTCACTTGCTTGAAAAGCCCGTCAGTTTCCCATATTGAGTGGGAGTGGCGGGAGGCCTCAGTTTCATCATTGATCGAGTATGCGAATCGCATCCTGGGGAACCAATGCTGTCGCCAATCCATTGGGAGTGGCGGAAGGTTTCAGAACACATCAGTTCATCGCATTGGGAACTCTTAGTCCTGTGCACCCGGCCTAGTCAAGCAAGCATTTCTCAGCCTCTGGTCACAGATATATGGGGAGAGCCTAAATGACTCGTCGCCGGTGTAAGGTCGCCTTCTCACATCTATATAAGACCCTGGCTTTAGAGATAGATATCCATTACGAGAACTTATTCTGTCTGTCTGGGTCGGATGAGGGTCAGCACTCTCCCGACTTCCAACCGGTCGGCCACTCGCCTTCAGGTCTCGGTCCGATGGTGAACCCTGGAAAGGGTTTTGCTAGCACAACACTTGGGTTTCAAGAAAGTCTGCGACATTTTCCGCTATTGTAGAAGTGCAGTGCGGGTGGTAACAGAGGTCGTGTATCGTTGTTGGCTACGTCTGCCATGTGTGAAGTACTCTGGCTGGTCAACGAGGCCCCGTGCGGCAGAGGCTAAGTTGCAGTTGAAACGTTGAGGGTTGATCGAAGAGCTGAAGGGATCCTACAGGCAGAAGTGCTTGTATTATCTCAGCCAACTTACCTGAAGCCAATGAGTCGAATAGCAAGTTAAATGGTTGGATGACTTGGAGGAAGTTGAATATGAGCAATGAAATCAAGTAATTATGTCGAACCTCCAATTGGCTGCCGGTCGGCCGGTGGATTCCGGGCCGCACAGATCGTCAACTTTTTTCTAAACAGGTTGTTGCTAACGGGTCGCTTCCGTCAGTTAGTTCACTTTCGTGGAATATGGCGTCTCTGAACATATCGAAACGGTCTTCCGCAAAGCGCAAGATTTCATTGCCTTCTTCTTCTAGGAAAAAGGCTAAACACCAGCATCGCAATGCGGACGAACTTCCCTGGAAGTCGGTTTCGAGGCCGTCGGTTGCGGGAATGGGCGGTGATGAAGGTATTCTAGAACTGGAGGAGGTAGAAGGTGTCGAGGTCATCTATGAAACAACTGAAGGAGGACGTGTTGTCAAGTTCAATGTGAGCCATGTCTGCTGTTTATGTCGGGCGCGAGCCCATAGAACTGTATCTCCTAGGTTTTAGATGCCCCCTCCGAATCCGAGGAACCTCCTGTCGATGATGCTTCGGAAGAAATCGAGGAGCAGGTGCGACAGGAAGATCAGGAAGACGAACCGGTGATAGTAGAAGAAACACCAACATTCGATAGCAAGCATCGTTTTATGACAGTCCAGAACCGAACATACCTACTAACATAACTTGTAGCCGAAAATCTCCTTCCAAACTGGCACAAGTTTCCTCTGCACCCCAAGATTATGATGGCATTGCATGAAAAGGGCTTCACGAGCCCTACTAAGATTCAAGCCGCAGCCTTGCCTTTTGCTTTCGCCGGACGCGATGTAGTTGGTGTAGCTCAAACTGTAGGACCCTCTAATTTGAAATGACCTGATTCAGTTACTCAAGAGTCGTTGATTTTAGGGATCAGGTAAAACTCTTGCATACGGCCTGCCCATCCTTCATCATCTGTTGTCCCAACCTCGCCCATCCCGAAATCGAAAACGTCCTGTTCGCGCCCTTGTCCTTTGCCCGACACGCGAACTGGCTTTACAAGTGTCTTCTCATCTCAACGCGCTTTTGACCTCGGTGGAATTCTCCCCAAATACCAATGTCACTGGGTCAGGAAATTCATCGCAGCCGAGTACTTCTACTCAAACACCCGTTCCGGTTGGAAAGAAGCCGCCTCCGCATGTTAGCATTGCCGCCATTGTGGGAGGAATGTCTGCACAAAAGCAGCGTCGCATCATCGACCGAGGTGTCGATGTTCTTGTTGCCACTCCCGGACGACTTTGGGACATCCTGGAAGATGTGCGCAGTCATATGCTTCGGGTTTTCGTTTTGATGTCTAATCTTTGAGTCAGGATGATGAACTAGCGCAAGATATCCGTGATCTAAAGTTTCTCGTCCTCGACGAAGCAGACCGAATGATCGAAGCAGGCCATTTCGCCGAGCTAGAGAATATATTGCGCCTAACACTCCTGGAGGCAAAGTAGGTTTATCCTTTCCTGTCTTAGTTTCCATCTTCACAATATTCTCAGAGACGAGCCAATTTTTGACGACAACTCTGAGTCAAAACTAGTCAGCCAAGAAGATGAGGAAGAGGATTCAAAAAAAGGAATCAAGGATGGACTGCAAACCTTCGTGTTTTCCGCGACCTTGAGCAAAGACCTTCAACGTAACGTGAAGAAAAAATTCCGTTCCAAGGGCAACAAAAAGCATTACAAACGCGATCAACAACCAGCTACCACTCTCGGTGCGCTGCATCTTCGGCTTTAACTAGTACAATATCTGATATTATAGCCTTCACTAGACGATCTTCTATTACGCCTGGACTTCCGCGATCCAGACCCCGAAGTTATTGACCTCAGTCCTGTAGGCGGTGTAGTTTCCACCCTCCAGGAGGGCAAGATCGAGTGTTTATCAGGGGATAAAGTAAGTTTTTGCAGCCTCTTCGTAATTACGCCTTTAATCGGTGCCGCTTTACTAGGATGTCTACCTCTACTATTTCCTCCTGCGATACCCCGGAAAATCCCTTGTTTTCCTTTCTTCGATCGATGGGATCCGACGGCTCATGCCCTTGGTCGAGCTGCTGAACATTAATGCTTTCCCCCTGCACTCCCAACTGGAGCAACGCCAACGCTTGAAGAACCTTGATCGGTCGGTCGCTCTTTTTCATCCACCTGTTACAAGGACATAAGTAAACTCAATCCAAAAAATAAATCCAGGTTTACGAATATGCCGAACTCGGTGCTCCTCGCCACAGATATCGCTGCCCGCGGTCTTGATATACCTGCCGTAGATCACGTCATCCACTTCCAAATTCCCCGCTCTGCTGATACTTATATCCATCGTAATGGCCGAACGGCCCGTGCTATGCGCAAGGGGTTCAGCATGATCATGGTTGCCCCAGATGAACGTCGCGTTGTCCGCGCGCTTCTAGGCAATCTCGGTCGAGGTAGGCCGCATCCCGCTGATTAACTCCTTGCTGCCGCCGGCTAACCCGCCTCCGATACAGACGAAGCCGATATCCCTGAGATCACCATCGACCTTAACATGCTTGACAAGCTCAAGGCTCGCGTCCAGCTTGCGCGCAAGATCGAAAATACGCAGCATAAGATTAAGAAAACAAATCACGATCGGAACTGGATGAGGGAGACCGCCGAGACGCTCGGGGTCGATCTCGATTCTGACTACATGAGGTATACGCCGTTCGCAAGCCTATCATTCGAGCCTAGGGTATTAAATCTATCATTAGTGAATCAGACAACGAGACTAAGTTGTCGACACAAAAGCGCAAGGCGAAGGACCAGAAGATGCAGGGGATGAAGGCCGAGCTGAAGCATCTCCTTTCGCAACCTCTTCTAGCGCGGGGCGTCATCAAAAACTATATCACTTCAGGAAGTGTGTCCATTGTGGACGACTTAATCGCCGGAAGTCGTACGTCTCCTCGTTTATTCCAGAGTGAGCTTGTATTGAACGGTTATCCAGTCAATGACACAATGGTTGGTATGAAGAAGGCGGAAGCCGGTAGTGAGATGACCATTGCGAAGAAGAAGAAAACGCCACTGGTTGTGGCGACGGTGAAGCCAGAAGAATTCGAGGAGGAGTGGACTGGAATTGATATGGCTGCGTAGTAGGCTGAGGGATAATCAAACTGACAATCTGCAATTCATATCGCAATACTCTAACCCTCAATGTCAATCATACAATTCGATGTTTATAACTAGAAAGGTACCACGGTGGCAGGTCACTCATCCATTAATTCTAGTCTGTCTTCAAGCCCCATAACGGTGGAACACAGATGAATTTCAAACTTATACCCGATAAGTGAAAGTTGTTGGGTGCAAGTTATAACCCAGATGAAGACGAGACGTAGGGTATTCTTGTACTACACAGGGGAGAACTGTCAAGTACTACAATAGTAATTTGAGGTTGAATATTTCTACAGCGAAGTTACGGGCCAATTCATTGGTATACCCATCAATTCAGCAAAGGCATTGTATAAGGAAAATGGGTCGTAAATTTACGCCAGACTATTTTTTAACGCAATGAGTATGTGCGACACTGCCGGCGGTCTTGTCGGCTTCAACAAAACCTTGGAGGACGTCTACGAAGCCGCTCTCGATGCTTCTCTTGAAAGGAGGGCGAGAGTATATGCATGGCGAGCATCCACATTGCAACGATGAGTTTCCGAACGCGGTTTCCTGATAATCTTTGGCCGGAGATTCTCGCAACGGGCGTATAGACGCTGGACGACAAGGTCGATGTTTGCCAGATCATGACGGTAATAGTTCGAATACGACGATATTTGGAATGTGGACTGGATCGTAGGGGAATGAGACTTGAAGATGCTAGATAAGAGCACGCACTAGCTTTTACAGTGCTCTCAAACGGTGCATATATGCCACCGTCACTGCTGCCACAAACTCGGGTCAATAGTACATTTTGAAGTTGAAACCGCCGCCGCCAAGACACCCGGTATAACAAAGTTGTAGAGAGCCAGGCATTCCAAATGCAGTAGTTCACTTTGCAGCTGCACACAGTCAATGATTGGGGGTCCACAAAGAACCACAAAACGTGGTTTATCGAAATAACTTTTCTCAAGTTGGTTAAGCTGTACATATGAGAGTAGACCCGGCCTATGCGGGGCAAGGGTGAGGAGGCTTGGAGGAGGTCACGGTTACGTTGAACAAAGCGGTTGAATTGCGGTTGAACGTGAACTTGGACAGGGACTAGTACTCACTCACGGTATCTCCCGGCTGCTTGGCTCTGTTTGGATAGTTATATTCGACGATCGTATGTGGCTGTGCAATAAAAAGATGAAGGCCAACTTCCAGGTAAAGCACATTCTCTGTGTTCGAATTCAGTATTTTGCTAATCTTACTAGTAGTTTTCCAACATTTGCGGTACGGTATATAGACAAGGAAACATTCTATTCACACGCGATGGAAACTCGCTCTATAGCCCGGTCGGAAATCGCGTGTCTGTGTTCGATCTCGTAAAGTAAGCATGATAGTATTCTCTCTTTCTTTCAAATGTTCCTGCTGACTTGTGCTCTGCAGCAACAAGTCATTTACTTTCGCATTCGAAAACCGAAAAAATATTGCTGTTATTGCCCTGAGCCCGGACGGAAATGTGCTAGTGTCTGTGGATGAAGGTCAGCGGATCCGCGTTTGAATTTGATTGAATTCTCACCGGTTTTCACTCATCTATCAGATGGACGGGCCCTACTTGTAAACGCGCGAAAAGGGGTTGTTCTACATCACTTCAACTTCCACAAAGCCGTCAGAGACATTCAATTCTCGCCGGATGGGCAGTACGCACAAATTACGTCCGAATGTTTTTGCTTTCTGACTGTATTTCCTCCAGATACATCGCTGTCACACACGCTTCACATATACAAGTGTGGAAAACACCAAATCATCTGCTGCGTGAGTTTGCTCCATTTGCACTGCACAGGACATACACAGGGCACCACGACGATGTACTGAGTATACAGTGGTCACCCGATTCCTCGTGAGTCCTGGTTATTTTCTCCAAAAGTCGCAGTAATTTACTCTGTCGTTAGCTGTTTTATTACCACTTCGCGAGACATGACAGCACGACTCTTCACTCTCAATCCTGTTGAAGGATTCCGACCGAAAACTTTCGCTGGCCACCGAGATGCCGTATTGGGCGCGTACTTCTCTGCGGACGGGAGCACAGTGCGTCATTTGAAACCTCGGGTAGTACTCTGATACAAACATTTTATAGATATACACTGTGAGCAAAGATGGTGCTGTCTTTACCTGGAGAGGGAAACAAACTTCGGATGACGAAGATTCAAACGATGATGAACCCGTCGCATCAACTTCGACAGACGTTCTGCACCGGATAGCGAACACGCGATGGGGAGTCCACAAGCGCAACTATTTCAACCAACCTGGAACGAAGGTCGTATGCTCCACCTTCCATGCTGCTTCCAATCTCCTTGTAATTGGCTTCTCGACGGGTGTCTTTGGCCTGTGGGAAATGCCCGGATTCTCGAACATCCATACGCTGAGCATATCACAAGAAAAAATATCGTCAGTCGCCATCAGCCCGTCGGGTGAATGGCTGGCATTCGGCGCGCGCAAGCTGGGACAACTGCTCGTCTGGGAGTGGCAATCGGAATCATATGTCCTGAAACAACAGGGCCACTATTATGATATGAACACCCTTGCGTATGCACCTGACGGTCAGACCATTGCTACGGGGGGCGACGACGGCAAGGTCAAGGTCTGGTCCACGTATTCGGGTTTCTGCTTCGTCACTTTCGCGGACCACTCAGCGCCGATAACGGCTGTTGCATTCGCGAAGCAGGGCAGCGTCCTTTTCTCCGCTTCTCTGGATGGCACGGTCCGCGCATACGATCTCATTCGGTACCGGAACTTCCGCACGTTCACTTCCCCTTCACCCGTCCAATTCTCGTGTCTCGCGGTTGACCCATCCGGCGAAGTGGTCGCTGCTGGTTCGACAGACTCGTTTGAGGTGTTCCTATGGTCGGTCCAAACCGGCAAACTTCTCGACGTCATGGCAGGCCACACGGGCCCTGTTAGTTCCTTGGCATTCGCACCATCAGGCGCTAACCAGCTGGCCAGTGGTTCTTGGGACAAAACGATGCGAATCTGGAATGTGTTTGGACGATCTAGCGCGGTCGAGCCGTTTTCATTGAACTCGGATGTCCTGGCCCTTGTCTTCCGCCCTGACGGCAAAGAAGTCGCGGTTTCGACGCTGGATGGTCAAATAACGTTCTTCGATATCCAAGAGAGCAAGCAAAATAATGTTATCGATGGCCGCAAGGACGTATCGGGTGGCCGCAAGCTCGACGATCGCGTATCAGCGGCCAACAACGCCTCGGGGAAGTCGTACAACAGCTTAGCCTATACCGCGGATGGTGCATGCCTGCTCGCAGGCGGAAACAGCAAATACGTGGTACTGTATGATGTCAGGGAAGGCGAGGGTGTCATGGTCAAGAAGTTCCAAATCTCGGAAAACCTTTCTTTGGACGGCACGCAGGAGTTTTTGGACAGCCGGAAGGTCAACGATGCGGGGATGAACGTAGACCTTATCAATGACCGAGACGGCAGCGATCTCGAGGACAGGCTGGACGTCAGTCTACCGGGTGCCAGTCGGGGCGCGGGTGACATGTCCATTCGCCGCTTCCGACAAGAAGCGCGTACGAAATGCGTACGATTCTCACCCACCGGACGCGCATGGGCGGCGGCGTCCACGGAAGGCCTACTCATCTATTCGCTGGATGAAAGCGTCACCTTCGACCCCTTCGACCTCAGCATGGACCTCACGCCACAGTCTATCCTGGGGGTCCTCGGCGAGCAGGAGTATCTCAAGGCGCTCGTGATGGCGTTTCGCCTGAACGAGAAACCGCTTATCCAAAAAGTCTACGAGAGCGTCCCGCCGGCTGACATCCGCCTTATTGCGCGCCAGCTGCCGGTGATGTACGTGCCGCTGCTGCTGCGCTTCGTGGGCGAGCACTTGGATAAGAGCCCACATCTCGAATTTGACCTCGTGTGGGTGAATACACTACTCATGGCGCACGGCCGCCTCCTGCGCGACCGCTCCGGGGAATTCGCGAGTGTCTTCAGGGTCCTTCAAAAAGGTCTCTCTGACTTCGAACAATCCATCTCAAAATTGTACGCCGATTTTACTTTTTTTTGAGTCTCATCTTCGTGGACTTCTGCGTTCGTGCATCTGTTCTTTCTCTTTTCGTTTATTGGCAGCTCCTTGAGGACCGCCGGCCAATACAGTGCCGGATGTGTGCAGAGCTCCGGTTTTTCGGGGACATTTGTTACATGATATCTTCAATGCGTCGTTCGCATGCTCATTTTTGCGTCATAGGTGCGACGAGAACACATCGACACTCGCTTACTTGATCGACCAGTCTAAGGTACATCAAGAAAAGGATATCGATATGGCATCATAGCACCCTGCCGTCCCGCGGCACTCCCAAACAATCAGGAGCTAGGCTTTTTCGTGGTATATATGCTCGTTAATTATCGAGCATGGTATCGTTTTATGACATTTACTTGATGCGATGACTTAACTAGTAAAGAGAATAAGACGGGGCTGCTCCATCACTTGGCAATGGCATGCTACTGCCAGTTGACGTTGCTCGATGCAATTTATGTTCTTGGATTCGAGACATACTCGGGTGTTCGTATAGCGTGATTCTGGGCGCTGTCGCAATTACCACTCTTTCAGGACTTCAACCCATATGCACATTAAAATCATCGGTGTGTCATACTAGCCTAACCTGACGATGTCGCTCTTGTTGCTTCCACTTTGTTTCCAGATAATACATCTCCGATAATAAATCACAGTTCGAAGTAAACAAGACAGCTGTTTGAATAATCGTACAATTGTTGGTTCATTTACAAGCCAAAAGAAACAGTACAAGTACAAGTTAGGTGTTACAGATACATCAGAAACATACGTTACAGTGCTATAAAGTTGATTGTGTTTTGCCCTAGCTTGCGGGATTGCCGTTTTGCTGCAGTAGAGTACGATTAGTCTACAAACAGCACTGATAACTCGTGAGATAGATCCTTGATAAATAAAAATTGAAACTTACTAGTCTCTGAGATACTTCGCCTACCAGGCTCAGCGGCGTTTTTATCGGTGAGAAAATATGCCAGGCTGCCCAGTGCCGTCATTCCGGCGATGCTGAGGAACTATCAAATTCCCTCAGACGGGGTGGTCGCAGAGTAGACTGACCATAACTACGTACCATAGCTTTATCACCTGCCTTGGTGGCCATTCCGGGCATGTTTTCCCATGGCATGCTGAGTCTGCTATTCCCAAACGATGCAGTAGTACGGAGGATGCGCGAGGCAAACATTTCAGCTAAATGGTTGAGAGTGGTTGGATCGTGTGTAGTAAGATGCCAGAGTGAAGCTTGTGTCGTTGGCAGAATGGGGACCTGTGGTATATTTAATACAGAATGTGGCGTGTTGATGTCATTGTTTTATCCACTTGGTCTCAGAATTGAATTATTTGAGTTAGACCCTGTTTCCACTGCGGTGGAAAATGGAGGAACGGAACTATTGAGTATATTGGTTTAGGGACATAAGTGTAGGATGTTCGGGGTCGTCCCCCCCATGCAGCTACTAATACTCGGCGCCAAACAAGTAAATTCCACATTCAGTAGCATTCGTTACCATACTGGGCATTGGAGTGTCTCGTCGTACAACCCGAATACGCATTCGGACACATATGACTTCATTCCTATTCTATTCCCGGATGTGCTCTCGGATGCATCGAATTATTGTTGGTTGTTTAATTCGCATTTACATGACAAAACTTTTCACAGCAAGAGTAACAATGTTGTTCTCGTATATACTTGACACCAGAGGACGGTGTCGATCTGGCTAAAACGCTCGGCGCTCCGCCTTAGTATAAAAGTTATAACCGCGGACTCACATATATTTTGGACCACCGCGCGCGATGATGGACTCTCTGGCACTTGAAACTGGCCGTTTATTAACACGAGGAGGAGGTTTGGCATTTTTTGATTTATTTAACGTGGATTTTTTCACGTATAAGCAGTACTTAGTACCATGGCAAAAATCCTCTGGAAAAGCGCGCGCCTAAAATAATTATAAATTGATCGTCACAAACCATCTGACACTGACATGTGACCGTAGCGCGTTTTTCCAAAATGATCACGATCATTGTGCAAATCGAACTGAGTCGGAGGGGTTCGCCTCAAGTCATGGTACCTCTTGGCATAGGACTACCTTGTCAGTCGCTAGTCACTGTTCACTTTGTCTTAGGGTACTAACAAAAGTGCATTGGAAATTTTTCTCTGCCCATTTTTCGACTATTACTCTTTCTACCCATTTCGTTCGCAACGTTGGGGAATTGTTCGAAATTGAGGATCTCATATGTCCATGAACATTAGATTTTGAACGCTGAGTATCGGGCGCTGAGCTGATATTAATTGGTCGAAATTCAACTGGTAGAAGAATATAGACTGACTCAGTAATCTCCGGCGTCCGTCACGGTAGTACATCATTTCTATTTCTTCATCTTGATGCAAGCAAACTTTCCAGTCCGAGTGGATAAGGTTTAGATAATCTGTCGGAGTTCATAGCAGGGCTACTAGTATAGCATAAGATCTTGCGTTTCCCGATTACCAACCGTTGCGTTTCCGTTGGCACCATCCCACTCTCACAAGAAGTGATAAGTGAAATCCATTGCCCACACCATCTATCGACCTCCATCCGAACCAAGAATATAGGCACCGGGCTCTTTCTTTGGCCCACACAAAATACCCTGGCAATAATCAGTCCAACAGCTCAACTGAGAACCGACATAGCAGGGAGGAGCTTTAGATAAATGCAAAGATGATCACCCTGGGCCAGTGATTAGCAGAGTTCTGGTGTATTTAGAAACCAATGCCTCGGATCTTTTCAAGCTTCTGGCCAAGTTTGTGACACCGACATGTGAATTTCCGCTCACTACATATGCATCGAATCCCAAGTGGTTGCCAAAAATAAGAATAAACCCCCGACACGGTTAATCAGTCCGTTGTCAAATCATCTAAGTACTTATGCTGTGTCGATGAGGTCATTCAAATAGCTTCTATGACAGTTGCGCGACAAACGACAGAAGTCTTCATCCCAATCCGCCATAAGTATTTCTGTGATAGCACATACTTAATATGTTTGAAAACATATCTAATCCGTAATAGTCGCACATGATAAAATCTCGATGAATTCGTTGACAGAGAACTACCTTGTCTTTAATCTTTAGTTAACAAACGGTATATAGAATGATTAATGAGCTCAGATGCTTTCCAGCTCTGTTGCTAGTGAGCGTGATGGAAACATCTTCGACGGTGCCCATTTAAGTCAGCCTGCCATTGGTTACATTAGTATGCCCGTCGATCCGCGCTCAAATTAGTGATCATTGATAAACCAATGAGACCGTCCAAAATTTTCTCTCACAGAGCAGCTCGAACGGTAGACAATTCGACTCATCTTTGACAAATCCTGTATGGCTCATCCACCCCTCGAATTTAAAATGACCTCGACAAGTACTGCTGCAATCAATATTACTGGCCCATCGCACTCAGAATGAAATTAGGCGTTCGTGGCAAGGCCCCGACGAGACCATTGGCCCGGCGGCTCGTGCGGTCAACATTCTCCGAATCCACAATATTTACATCTCACCTGATGTTACTTACCGTGCCGTCTACCAGTCCATAATTAAAGAGAAATGGAATACACATCCTACGAAATACGTTGCTGAGAAGCTCTTTTTTCGTTGCATCGCAACACTGTCATGTACTCCACTGACTTTAAGGATATCAAGAACTCGTCTCGACTCGCTTTCAGAGGTTCGTCTTATTGTGTCCGATTTATTGCGTCCGTTCTATGATTATGTTCTCTATACAACGGACCATGCTTGTCTCAAAATGACCATGCCTGCTTGCCAGGAATGGTTAGGAAATGTTCCGCTCTTGTGCTATCACAGCTGCACTATTTATACACGCGTAGATCTCTAGGCTTTATCGATTATCAGCCACACATCGTCGTTATCTACCTAAGTATGTCGAGAAAGGACTTCAATGTTGCTTCGATGAGGATTGTTCAATTTGTTGCGACACTTGTGCGACACGAAAGATATGTTTCAGAACCTCAGAGGCGTCCATTGTGATCATCGTCTTCTCTTTGATCCTCAGTCCTCGTTCCCCGCACTGGTTCTTTTATGGTCCTATGTCGCACAGGCGGATCACGAAAAACCTGGGGGATTTCATCGTCCGGAGGTTTCAATCACGCCGTCCGTCCGTGATAAGATGTGACGTCAATTATAACGGCGGCTGTGCCAGCAGCTATGAATAGATTGACCCACGGTGGGCGCAAGGTGGGCGAGGTCTTCCTAAGTATAGGACTCGTGTAAGATACTTATATTGCCACTAAGAGCCTTAATCTGTATAGAGGAGGCGAAGTTCCTCGATATTCCCATCTTATTATCTCTGTATTTCTAATGCATCCGTATAACTAACCAGGAAAAGCGGCGTCTGACAGAGTAAGTGGAATTAGTGATTTTTGCGAGCGTGCGATTTGTTGGCGATTTGCTCTAATAATGCCCTGTGCGCTGGGTGCGGCACGCTTACTTTTGATCGGATATTGCGCAAAAGTTGGCGAAGGCCATTCGGCTGAGCGCATTGGCTGTGAGATGGATTTGCCACTTTCGGATGTACTCACTTACGGACTCGGAGGATGCCCGAAAACATAGATCACGGAATCGATTATCAGAATACAGTTTCAACTTGCTATGAACTTCGCATGGGATGACGCACATTGATCAATCTATAACACAGAGCTCAGGGCTTCTCCACAACACGCCTCTTTGGAGAGGAAATAGGCGCACTCCGAAAGTTACGATGGATATAGTTCTGCATATGGCTGAGAGCGCTAACTTGAATTTGTGATAGCTGAGCATCCTCTCAAAGCATCTATCACATCACATAAATCTTTCTTAGCATTGTGTCTCATCAAATATTCATGACAAGCAAGGTCGAATTATCAGCAGGTCATCGATTGGCTCGCCGCTCGTGTTGCAGATGCCGTAAAATACCTCGGGAACGGGCGTGGATCGATGATCTCGCCTCCGAGTTCAGTCTGAGCCGGCTTGCTTGAACCAGTTGGTACGACGCCCGGGATGCGGCCCCAGCAATATAGCAAGTTCCGTGAAGCCTCTTGAACCCATCCTGGCGAATGAACGTTGAACTCGCCGATGCAGCATCAAGTGATGGCGATCCCACCATGACGCACTATAGTATAAGTGCCGGGTATGTCGGTCCGCCTATTCCCCGCCCCCCCTCCGAGCAGTTCACTGCAAGGCGATGCGCGAAGATTCTCAATCACACACGCGTAGCTACTGCGCGCAGGTGAGTGTGTACATATCAAACAGACAAAAGGAAGGTTCTGATTTCAACGAACTTTGTGCTGGCATCGGCTAAGATGCCCGTTCTGCTCCTGTGGGTTGTAATTTTGGCACACCAGGTGGTCCCCAGCACGCAGAGGCGAAGGCTGATTGGCAGAAGCCTTCGGGGAAAGAGGGCTGTGGAACACCCGGAATTGTTGATGTTTCGAAGTTCCCCCGCCCCAGCAAATTGCAGTCACCGTCGACCGCGCGGATAGCCGGCTTTGGCACCTCGCACCCTGCTGGAAGGCGAGAGGTACTGCTGCTACTTATTATTAGCGCCCTCGAGTTGAGTCTATATCTCAGGGTTTAATTGAGTCTGACTTCAGTGGCAGATCGCAGTAACCAAGATGTTATAATGCACACATTCTCTGGCATCCCGCGATTGAAAATTATCATAATGGGAGATTGTGGGAGATCTATGTCTTATTTAAGACGCGTGCTTTGGGAATACTCGGCAGAAGCGTCTATTTCCGTTCTTGTGTCGAAGATCCAGCTCACTCACTCATGAGTATTTTGAGGTATTCGGCGAATCGGCGAAGCGAAGTGCATCACGGAGACGTCGTAAACTTACAGAGCTCCCGTTATCTTTCCCGTCTGCTCTATTCAGTGCTTGACGTTTGCATAAATGATGAATTCTACTGTGCGGGTCACCACTTGAGCCATTGCTGACGGCGATTTTACGCAGGACCGACACTTAGATTAAATCCGTCGGCGTAATGTGCACGATCGTGAAAGGTGCCCATTGGTACGACATAGCCTATAGCATCCTTATGCTTCCATACATGAGAAGTGCGCGTCCCCGATGAACCATGCGACGGAGTTAATCACCGACAACCTCGCACGGGCGTCAATCCAGAGGAACGGCTTCCTCGATTAAGACCCAACTCCGCGACGATTGTGTCCTATGTACGTGCTTACTCTGTCTTCTACAATGCCGTCAACAAAATCTAGCTGGCCTGTTTAGCTTAGCCTGGGGAAAGCTAACATGCCTCCCTCGCGAGCTACGCTTCAGAGGGTTGCTCACATGGTGTCGCAGAACGCACGGACGCTATAAATCTCCGTACACCGCGACTCCCTTGAGCATTGAGAACTCACGGCAGCTTCTTGTCTATTTTGTTGTGTTCATGACCGCGGCTTTCGGTGTAATGCGAGCGTATGCTGGTGTCTTCGACCCGCGAAAAGTGTCGTCCTTTAGTACATAATGGAAAGTTTGACTGTACAGCAGTGCACACCTCTGACAATGGAGTAGTACGTACACAATGCCGCGCGCCCTCGAGGAAACGACTTTTCCTTTTATTATTGACGAAGTGCACGCGCACGTGCACCAGTCAATATTGCTTTTTTGGCCCTATAAAATTCATTGCGCTATAGCGCTTCTAGTAATTAGTAAAGAAGTTAGATATACCGAAGAGTGTCCGCGTGTCCGCGTTTGACTGCGAGTATTGTCATGACCTAAGTAAACACAACCCCAGAATACGCGTCTTCACGCTGTCCCTGCGGCATTAAATATCAATCACACAGAACAATTACAATAGTCAGTACCGTGTCAGCGGTACGTTGAAGCACCTTTAAGTACATTAAACGCTAGTGTGGACACTCGTGTGCCCGCACGAAGCGCTAGACAGATATGTCGCGCGTTTCCCGCGAACGCCGACTGTAAATATAGGCGCGCATAGGCGCCCCCGGGCATCCCGATGTGGGGACGCCCGATGCGGCATAACAACGTGTCTCTAAGCCGCATACAGACAAGCGCCAGCTGCGGGAGCGCGCTGTCGAAGGCTGTCGTACGCCAGTCTAGACATTTTTGGCAGACTTGCCTGTCCCAGTGGAAGGGAACGGCGCGTCCTCGTGCGCTTCTCGTGCGATTGTTGCTACAAAATGAGCACGTCAACAAGACAGACGCCGAGGATAAGCATAGGTCATACTCATGTATGTACGCAGAATTAACCGGAGTGCCGGCGCGCCAACCCCGCGCACATTGCGCACCATATATGCAACCGTGCCACCGTCCGCCTCGCGACGCCTAGCAACGGGTACAGAACTCCACAAGCAAGCATCCTACCCAGACGTGTCGACGTCATATATGTCTCCTCCGTGACCCGTCTCGGAATCGCGCGCACGCCGCACGCTTAACGAATTGAATCAGCAGACCCAGGACTGACGACGCCCGCCACCTACTGGCGGGTACGCATAGCAACCGACGTCTGCTCAGCCGGCGCGCCGGCGTTCGCCGGAGCGTCGCTCCCGACGCGCGCCGTCCCTGCCACTCCCGCACCCTAGGTGGCTGTAGTGTGCAGGGCACGGCGGTGCTAGTGCGTGCGAGCCCGGATCGCGCGTCGCGGTGAACTGGGCGCGGAGGCGAACCGCCGCGCGCAATGACGCACGCATGACGTCACGCTGACGTCGCCGAGTCGCGCCGGCGCGTCGCGAGCTGTTGCCACCACTCATGCATGCATGCAGTGCAACTGCGGGGCGGCCGGTGAGTTAACTCGTCAGGGGGCTGTGAGTGTCCTAGATAACAAACAGACTGCCACGACAAGCATAGATAGTTGAAAGCACTTGTAATAACTTAGGCAAAAAGATGTATGTAGCGCTATGTATTCAAATCGATAAATATCCCCCTCGCACGCGAGTGTATGATGCTAGATCTTTCACGGTCCGAAGGGTATGTGAATGAATATGCGAGTTCCCAATATCCCAACAATAAAATTAAATGAACCACAAAAGCCAATAAGTAACGAGGGACATAAGGAGAAAGACGAGAGACGTGCGATGATGACGGGAATGGGAATGGGTGTGAAATGCGAAAAGACCAGCAAAGCAGATTCAAAACAGTGATACCATGAGTGGAGCCAAGATATGAGAAGAAGAGTGAGGTTGCGAAGCGCGTCCCGTGGCCGGTGTCAGCATGCGGTTGGAAGTGCATTGCTTTCGAAAGGGTGGCACAAAGGCATCCGGCGAGGAGAGCGAGAGATAAGACGCGATGTTGTCGTGAGCGATTGCCCCCAGGCATGGCGTCAAGTTCCTCCGGGGAACATCCATCTGCGAGGCAAGTATCGATCCCTGCTTTTCGCGTGTCGGGTTTGCGATGGCTATTTGCGGCACTCGACGGAGCATCGTTCAACTTTCAGTGATCGACATCCGAAGTGGCCGAGCATGTGTGGGGTGGTGGCTTGTGTGTACATGAATAGTTGGGATATGTGAGATAGGGCGAGCGGCAGTGGTCGTAGCGAAGATGCTGGCAGAGGTGGTGTGAAGCTGGACGAGCGATGCGGGGATGATTTAGGCGTGCTGGGGAGCAGTGCAATACACCGGTGGTAGTGGATGTGAGCCGTCGACTATCTCCTCGTTATGTATCGCCAATATGAAGCGTTTGGGGGCTATACGGATGGAAGCAGGCGATTAAAACTCAAAAACGATGACACCAAGGATATGACTACACACCTGCGTGCCAACTGTGGAATCATCTAGAAAGGACACAAAAAGGACACCAAGAGTCAGACGCTCGTCTAATCGGACCCAAGACATGATTCATGACACTCACGGTCGCAGATGCACTCCCAGATGTCAACGCCGCGCCCGCGGGGGTCCCATATGCCACATTGGCTGTATAGAGGCCAGTGGACGTTGACCTCCCAGATACGGGTGGCGTTCCCGACAGCGACGCGGGGCATTTTTGAGGATGTAGGAGCGGGAGCGCGGGTGTTGTGGTAGGACGCCATGGATATAGATGAGTAATGGTTAATGAAGGACAGAGGCTTGGATGAGGGTCTTTATATTCGGCGGCCCAGCGCGCAACATGGCCCCGATCCGATCGTGAACCTGGTGAACCGGCTCGTCTTACGATCCATATCGGGGAATTGATCTTGCTGGGCTGACATCACAGTTAACGAGGCTTGGAGTACGACTCCTGCTCCCAGCCGCTGCTCTCACAAATGATGCTCGCTGCACGGCCCACCGCCGATCTTTGTTGCGAATACTCGCGAGCGGGAGAGGACTGCCTGCGCGTATGCCTATGTTTTCGGTGCATACCTCATTTTCTTCGATATGGTTGGTCATGTGCTCGGAGATGGCGAGCGATATCGCTGTGATAGAGAATCAACGGAACAAAGAAAATCGCTCTTTCACACTCGTGGCTGCGATGTGCCTGCGGTGAGCCTTCACTATCTCGGATCGCACCCCGGACGCGTTCTGCTCACAGAGTAGCGCGCACGACAGGAACGACCGGAGTTGCTCCGAGGGCGATAGTGGGCCTTCAAAGCTTCAACTTTGGTTTTAAACTTCGCCTCGGACGCAGAGCCTATTAACTGAGCGCTCATTATCGCCAAGTTGTCAAACGGAGAGCCCGTGGCATTGGCTCAACCTCCGAGCTCCTCCGAGCCAAAGTTGACTCGAATACCGCCGACCCTCGCCGACCCGTCTCGTTAGGCGCCGTGGGCCGCCGATCGTTGCTCTAGGTTACGCGTGCCACATATGCATGCCACAAAATTAGGCGGAATTATTTAATCTATCAGTCCAAGTGCATACGTAGCAGCATCTTTCAGTAGATATAATTTTGTCTTTGTTCACGGAGAAGTGAAGCCGTGGTATAACGTCGGATGCGGGACAACAAAGCGCGGGATCTCCAAGCTCTTCCAAGCCATCTGCCAACAGTCTCCTTCACAGACCAACACATAGCGATGACAATGAGCGATGACAATGGAGAAATGCTGCGGCGGTCCGGGCCAGCGAGCGGCCGGTACCGACGCGAAATTGATCGACCAAATAATATATCGCCCGCCAAACCAACGCCAAACACCAAGATCTCTCTCATACTTACACCGCCACTACCACCACTCAACAACGCCTGGGCCAGCAGCAAAAGCCTGACTATGGCTGATTATATGCGCATACACTCAGCTGTAACTGCACGAGATCCAACCTACGGCGCCTCTATCGGCTTCGGCGCCGGTATGGGATACTTACGAGGCGCATTGCTCTTGCTCGCCGCCTCGGCGTGCCCAGCCACTCACAGTCAACAGCCGATCACCTGTTTCCGCAGCGCGCCCATTGGCTTCTGGCTCCAGCGGGACGTGTGTTCGACTTCTGGTATTTTGTACCAACCTGCACCGGTACCCCTGCTGGCTGGTGCTCTGGGTTTGGGCCCTATATTGTCACGGCTATTCATCTTGTGCCTTGCAAACTCATCGTCTGGGCTGGTGCCTACCGTCTTATAGCTGACAGGCCGGAGGAACCTCACCCTCTATCATTGTCACATACTTCAGTTGATGCGCCTCACCCCGTCTCCGCCAGCAGCTCTATTCACCGCCGGCCTGCCTTCCCTGCGACTATATGCGCCATTTTGCCTTTGCCCCTTTCATCGGCAACCTCAAGGTGGACTGCACTTCGCCCACGACTAATATGCACGTCTGTATGCGTTTGCATGTGCATATATGCTACCCTCGGATGCATTTTGCTCGCAACCATATCCGCTCATATGGGTCTATATGCGCACATTTGCATTCCTCACGCCAAAACACGCCGCATTCGGGCGAGATGTACTCTACGCAAATACTCACCCCCACTTCGCGACACAGCCTGCTGCTTCGTGCTTCTGGGCTGACATCTAGTATGACTTTCGGCGACGGGTACGTGTCCATCTGGGACAGCACGCTAACCTTTGGCTGGCTCTCTGGTCCCTTGGTCTCTCGGTCCCCTGATCCCTGTCTCTGGACTCGATTCAACATCCCGTGCGCTTGGCAGATACAGGTCGCTCGAGGTGCTTACATTTGACTGGACGATACAACCTTATCCGCAATCACTGACACGATCGGCTCAAATTCTTCTTGGTGCGTGAAGTATTGGCCACCGCGCGGGGTGCGTACAAAAATAAAGCGCCAGCTCGCTGCGCAGAAATAGCCCGCCTCGAAATATCCGCGCTCGACCTGGGTTCGTACGGTCCTGCCTTCTTATGCCTTCAGCTACGATTTGCGGAGGAGGGCGCAGTGTGGCTCGGGCTGCAAGAAGAAATATGGCCCCTTACATTGTCCCCGATACCCACCGCCCAGTGTCGAGGTAGTACGCGAAGACCTGTCGTGTCACTGGGCTTGGTGGGAATTGGGGACATCGCCCTGCTTGGAGCAGCGTTCGACTCATTCTGAAATTATCAGACGGTCGTCCGTCATTCTGGCCAAATCTTGTATTTCCTGTGGTTACTTTTCTGGCAGCTATGAGCGAGACAGTCCACAGTTCTGTGGGCGCTGATTTCACGGCTTTGGTGATGCGTGTCGCAATCCCCGGCCTTCAACTCTACCGCACACAGCGCCATTGCCACCCCCGCTGCTGCTACTCGACGTCACGCTCGCACGCACAATCACACGCATGTCAGTGCCACTGTCTTTCAACAAACTTTGTGGACCATTACGGGACGCATTGCGTGCATAGCCCAGGCACGCGCTGTGATACCGGAAAATATGCGTCCCCGCTTGTCGAGGTCGGTTTCAGCGCTGATCATAATAAACCAGATCGTCTTCCCCTGATGGCGGGGCGATGGCCTACAGATGATCAAGACCAGTTGTTCGCGTCTGCAGAAATGAATGGTGAGCCGCGGGTAATCTCGAGGATGGCACATCCGGGGGTATCGACGCTCAGCTGACGACCGAGGGTTCTATAGTAAAGCTGTTCTTCTTATAGGGTGCACTTGTCCATATGGACGCTTTATATTTGCCACGACACTCGAATTGACGAGATACTAATCTGTCCGCCGACTTGCGCGCCCATTCGCTGATACCAAAAGAAAATAGACACACTTGCTATGTATTCTTTCTCCGGTTCGTAACTAGGTGCGTCTGCCCAAGCGAAAGGCTCAGATTAACACTCATATCCCTGCGTGAGCCGACGTAGTGGAAAATAAAGACATGGACCAGGTGCGTCCAGATTATATCAGCCCGCCACATTACGAGCGCGGCGGGTCATTCCAATTTCGATCCCCGCGAGACAAGCAGCCCCGGCTCTACACATAATCTGCGGACACCTTGTGCACCTCCTGCGTGCCTTCCTTGAATAAATGTGGCGCACCCGCGAGGGCGACTGACGCCTCTCTATGCCCGCACTGTCCCGTCGGATTCGCGCACGGCGATAGCGTTTACAAATTACACATTAACATCACATAACGCGCTGGCCCTTCATCTCCGGACGCACGGCGCAGGTACATTATACCTCTCATTCGAGGCGCCTGATGTGCGTGGTGCTTCGCCCACGTTGCCGGGCACCAGAGTGCCCGTGCGAGTCGACTACCTCGCCGCCGCGGGCAGAGTATTGCCGTGCAACGGCCCAGACCGCCGGAACGACCAGTGCGCCGAGCGAAGCACGCGGGAAAGTTGGATATGAGGCCCATGAAGCCCAAACCCGAGGGCACGCGACTCGGCCAGCTGGCGGTAATATTGATACGGACCCCAATAATTGGGGTGCGAATTGGTGAGCATGGCTTGCTCAGGGCCGCGCGGAATGCGTTGTATGGATCTGGCAATTGTATATTATGCAGCCAGCTGGGCGCCGCGGAGGCGCGCCGTGCGTGCCCGGCGGCACTCCTCCAGCACGGCCGGTATCTAACTTCATTCCGAGGTCGGAGGGCGAGACACGGCCTGGGAGGCTAAAAATAGAAGACGTGTGCGCTGTGGATCACTGTGGATGTGAATGCCATTCTATACCTCATGTGGACGATCGCATTCACTGAATTTTGGAAACGGTCGCACGTCCAACCAGTTACAACACCGGCGTTTCAACGTTCAACGATCAGATAAGTAGACTGAGTATCTTTGCCGCTGCAATATACTGCGTATAATATTGACAAACTAGGCGGTTCCGCGTTTTGCGAACGAGCTCCAGAGTCGGTCGAGGCCCTTTTATTAGTAGGTACAGAAGGACTCACCTTTCAAAGTTACCTACGCGCTGGGTATTCTTGCGTACTTGGAATATTCTGAAAATAGGTACCGTCTGGGGGGTGTATCGGCAGATTTGATGGTTCAATTTGTGTTTCGAACCTGTCGCTGGAGGGTCGCAGCACAAATCGACCGGCGCAGCCTGCACCACACATTGGGTATATTCATACTAGGTGCCTTTTAGAATAACGACTGCGAACTGATCGCGCGCAGTCGCGCGCGCTGCATGTGCAAGGCTCGAGCTCCGCCCTTTCCTTGTGTTCAAATAGATAATTACTCAGCCTTTACCGGCCCCGGATGGTAATCAAGTTGCGCGATATTGCAGCGCTCATTCCCGGTGACCGTTGTACGGATTGAGGCGATTAGTAGGCGTAATGTCGGGCGTCACGCAACAATTTAGGAGAGGTTGCGGGGCAAGTGCTTCTTGAATACCGTCGCCTTTGGGCGTGCAAAGAGACAAAGAGACAATACAAGTATTCACGTAATACGAGTACAATGATTTGTGTTAAACTTTGTGGGTATGAGCCATCGGCGAGTAACTGTAAAGCTCCATTCAAAGGTCCTCTCGTCGGTTCAGAATTCAGACTGCTAATACTGCAGTGAGGACTTGTCCAAGATACTCTAGTAATAACGTAACAAAAGGCAATTATTGATACATAACCTTTTGGATCGACTTTTGAGTGCAGTTTATCTTGGAGTAAACCAGTACCTTATTAGACTTATTCCCCGGAAGCTGACATCTTCACTGACGATTTGGAATAGCATAGGGCCTGGGCCCTAGCGAGTATAAATAGGCGCCCGCCGGTCGTAGATAGTCCTCGTTTAGAACTCAAAACGAGGACAAGTTCAAACTTCAGAAGCCGCCTGCCGCTGTCAAGCCCGTCGTACAGGGCGGTAAAAAGCGCAGTTTACCGACTTTATTCTATTATTGGGGTAATACACTTTATATGCTGCCAGTGAACAAGGCAAAAATTGAGATATAAATGGGTAGACACGCGAAGCACGCACGCTGCGAAACTGGCGAACCGATCAATATCCACGGCGGACGAACTGGCCAGTGAGCCTAAATGCACATACTTAGCCCATTAGTATCTTGACCTACCAGTGGAAGAAATTGCCAACGGGGAATAGAAATCGATTTTACGCTACATAATGAAACACACGTTGTATTACTCTGGTGCAGAGAGTCGAACTGTCGGAGAACGCTCGGGGAGTTCGCGGGATGGCAATCAAGCTACCTGGTATGAGCTATGAAATATTCTTGGCGTTTTGTTCCAATGGAACGTCCGATTTCATATCATGTAGAAGTGCGCGCCTGCAAAACAAAAGCTAATCCAGGGTAATTCATGTGCATGCGCTCCAAGTGGCACCCTAAATGCAGCCGGTTGAATTTCACCAGTCGGAGATGACGCTGTATGCACATTGAGAATGTCGATGTTCGTAATCACCCTTTCACAGCGATACGGATTTAATTCATATTGCTACGAGAAGGCCCTGTTGCCAATTGTATTTTTGTCTATGACCGATGGAAAGAAACTGGCGGCTGTTCTGGAGTGATGCCTTCCCATCCATTAGACAAAGGACAGAGATAGAAAAGGTTTAGACAAGGTGCATAAAAGTGCACGAGCCAAGGCAGTCCAAGTCACGGTTGACTTGTTATCTGGTCAAGCAAGACGTCAAGGTGGGACGTTGAGTCGTTGACTAGCAAAGTCAATTCCAGCAATTCGGTAAAGTTAACTTGTCATCCGGTGAGAATGGTCTGCCTCTCTTCGTGCGTCGAGTCGTGAGGGTGGTCGCTAGCTCGAATCCAGATGGAGAATGATATGATGAGGGTAACTAATGTGCTCCCTGAACATGGCCTCGTTCAGTGAATCCATCAACACGAGTCAAGACAGCGGGTGAAGATCAGACGATGTGAACGGTACCAGAAGATAGCAGCGCATGCCTATACAAAAGGCCCAGGCGAGAACAGAAGAAACTTCTGCGCTTCGTGGCCGAGTGAAAAAGCAGACCGTCGGAGATGAGTAGCGAGTAATTCTGGGCTCTCAGAATTATAAGCCATCCATACTCGGTAGCCAATACTTTAGTAAGAACCTAAAGCAGTGGGTTTTAGGGCGTTACTAGCATAACCAAGTCACGGATCTCCGGTGGAAGGGTCGCCTGCAGTGGTAGTGCACCAATCGGTGAACGTGAATTCGATAGAATCGCTTTCGACGAGCAGCCTGGGATAATGAGTAAGATGCAAGTTTAGAAGTATGCGGAGCTATTTAATTATTCCTGCTTCGACTAGATTTGCGCGTAATGAGCTGCATCACTGGAGCCTAGAAGGAAGAGTGCAACAGTGCTCAGATTCGGACGGTTCCTATAGAGAAGGTGGTGAAACGGCGAGGTTGACTTCCGCGTAGGATGAGATGCGACGTACCAGCAATCCCATACCAGTCATATATTAAAAGATGCTTACAAAACTAAGGGAACGAACAGGAACGTGCCTAGGGCCTGCGATGTTCTCGGGGCTGAAGGCGGCGTTGCAATTTGGAGAACTGACCCCAAATCTTGCACTGATCTTGAAATGTTACCAAACTTCCAGAGACGCTTAGAATCTTCTTTTTTGGTTGTATAGCTGATCTGGGAGGTAATGGTGCTTTGAGGGCAAACTCAATAGGCTTGTCACGGTCGGTTGCAAACAGATTGGGCTTTGGTCAAGTTTTGGTTGAGTTTAGAGTAGACTGTCGTGAATCGTGTGCACCCAAGCGAGTCGCCGGGCCGACAGCCACGTGTTTTGTACCCGAACTGTTAACTTTCCAAGATGTTCAAAAGTCAAAACTGATGTAATAACAGCTCAAGCGCTCAAGTTGCGCACTGAGATGACATTGAATACTACATAGACATTACAATAAACAGTCAGACGCAAGTCAGACGAGCATCAAATTAGATCACTTCGTAAAATCCTCCTCAAATAGCAATCGTGCCTGAAGAACCTTTCCCAAGTGCGTCGACTGGAAGCTCATACCCTTCCTCCTCAAGCCGAGCAGCTTCTGAAGGACAAGCACAGGGCTCTTGTCAAATAGGCACACCACGGACATCTCCGCCGTCCTCTCCCCACTGGGGACAAATCGATCACGCTCTATAGCCTGACTACCATCCGCCGACTCACTCGACGAGATACCAAGGAGTAGGCAGGTGCGGAGGTACGCCTCGTAGTTATCAAAGTACAGTTGGCCCGCCCAGATGCTGAGTTGATAACCAGCGTCATTGAGTAAGGATCCCTGGTTCATAGGCTCGTGACCCAGTGGCGGGAGGCAATAGAATGCGAGGTCATCGAACGACTTCATCGACTGTGAGGTGCGTGGGGCGTAGACGTGCAAGCGGACGTGGCGGCTCTTTCGAATATCTTCAAGCAAAATGTTGACTTCATATGGACTCATCACAACCAGAGTCAAAGTCCCATCTTCACCTCTATGGGAGACAATCCAGTTGATGGGCCGGAGGTATTCGGTGAGGGTGGACCTCTCATTTTTGCTCAGCGTTGTCGTCATAAAGTCCCTAGTGCCCAAGAGTAGTTTACTCCTTGCACTCCAGCGGCCCAGATTCTGTGAGAACAACGGCGATAGCAGTGGTTGGAAGGCCGTGGAAAAGGGCGATATGGCGCCGCACTTGACAAGTCTCTGTACATCCGGATGCAGCTCTTGCACAGCAGCCGGGAGCTCGGGTGTTCGTTCCTGGTGAGGCTCCTCCTCTATCTCATGGCTCACTTCCCGTTCCTGCTCTTCTGCCATCATTGTATTGTAAAATTTCGCGACACCGAGCATCTTGAGGCGGTCAGTCACGTCTGGAAAGTTCTTGGCCGCATCCATCATGCCTGAATCCTCGGTATCGTGGCCACCGTACATGTCATCCAAGTCTTGTGCCGCGGATTCAAGCCAAGTACTGCGTAGAACCTCGATGTTTTTATCCTGGGAACTGGAGAAGGTAGAATAGGCAGCTTGTCGCTTGTGATAGTGGACTCCCTGCTGAATAAAATGAGGTATGTGGTCTTTGATGTCAGTGCACGTATTTGACATTGCCCAGATGAGGATATCGACGACTTGAACTGAGGCTGATGATTCAATCATTTCGAGCCTTCGTATGCGCCTATCGACTTCAGGAGGTGCACAAAACATAATGGACTGGCCATGCCCCAAATTTCGCATCCTCATACAGCCTATCAAGATGTATCAAATTATTAGATTACCAACTGAGACAAACTGTGTTCAACATACTTACCCTGAACAAGTTTATCCTTCGTGACCTTAGGCCCGAGCGTTACCATGGCCCGAAAATCAAGGGGAAGCTTGAGATCGGTGCCTCTGGTGTGCGCATCATCGAGATATATGATGCACTGATGTAGTCGTTGGATGAAAGGTGACAAGTGGAGAGGTTGGACTAAGCCAGAGCGTGTGAGGACGGATAAATTGTCCTCATCATCGAAGAATACCCCGGCGACAACATCATCCGCAGAAATCAGAGATAACCAGTATTCAACCAACTGTCGGTTTGTCATCTCCAACATCTGCCATTACGACTTTCAGTTGCTGGTCGGACTGTGACAAAAAGAACTTACCTGTGCGCCGACGTCGAGCAACACTCTGATTTCTATTGGTTCTTCAACCAGTACGTGCAAAAGCTCGAACGCAGAGCACGGCTCCCCATTTCTGCCCTGGATACACAGATACCTGTCGTTTTCAGGTTGTAGTAAGAATGCCAGAACCTGAGCATTTGTTCGAAGCTGATTAACGGGGTCACTATGTGTGATCGAAGTAGGCAGTAGGTCGGAGTTGTCGTTCGTTCCACTGAATCCAGTGGTGAAATTGAGTTTTGATTCAGCTAAGTCCCAACCAGTAGTTCGTAGTTTGAAAGGAAACTCTTTGGCCTCTTTCGGAAACACGACGCGCGAGAGATAGAAATCGATAACACCTTTGTTGTGTTGGAAGACGGGAGCGATTTGCGTGGTGAACGTATCAATATCCATCACATTAACCCCAATGATTTGCCGAAATGTAGGAGGAATGCTGTCCCCGCCTCTTTTGACCCAGGTTTCATACTCGAGTGATGGATTGTCGAGTTTATTAAGCAATTCAAAGCATGTATTCACTTGCTCTGATGTGAGACCTCCATAATAATATGTCAAACAAGTCAGGCAGACAATGATATCGGGGTGACCAAAATCGCTTCGTAAGCTGGGTACATCCTACAAGTGATGATGAGCAATGATTAAGCATAGAAATATTGTATGTACCTTAGCCCTGTATGGAACAGCAAGCAGTGAACGCTTGAGATCGAGACCATAATCGACCCGCCAGCGCCGCGAACTTAGAGAATATTCCAGGATACCATGCGCGAGGAGTCCACGAAGTACAAGAAGGCCTTTCCAAACACCAGTCTTCTCATAGGCCTTCCTCACTGTACGAAGCGCATGGGGGTCAACATCACGCATTGTTATAAAACTGAATAGGTGCGACCGAAGCGCAACCTGGAAGCCGAGGCCAACAAAAGTGATGTTTTCAAGTCTTCCGTTCAAAGCATCCCGAGCAATCCAAGAGACGAGGGCTTTTGCAGCGGAGAGCCCTAGTAAGCGAAAATGAGGGAAATTCATGCCACCTGCCGTGCGACGGTGCCTAATCAACTCGACTTCCTCGGGATATTTCCGATGAAGCAAATCCATGTATTGGTTCACGAGATCAAAAACCTTTTGTGTTGTAAGCCATCGATCTGGGCTACCATCAAGAGGCCTTTGCTGATCTTTGGTGTAGATGAGTTGATATCGGACGTGCAGGAGTTCATCACTCTCATCGAGGATATCGCGAGAGGCTGAATGAAGCCATGTCTGGGTCGCTTGCAAATCCTGGGCATTTTGGTCATAATCTCCTTCCAAAGTGAGTGTCCGGTCAATGACCATTAATCGGAATGAAAGGATATGTTCTGGTTGAGCAACCAGGATCCCTCCCACACGGGCACACTCTTCGAATAACATTCGAATTTTCTGCGTGGTTTCAGAGGATGTTTTGACATCGACATCACGCGAGAACGGGAGGTAGAAGACGCGACGATTAGGAAGACCAGAAAGACGCTCAACAAGGAGTTGGAACATTTGCTTCGCTAATGGTTTCAAAACAACGACGCGAACGAGCCTT
Source organism: Hypholoma sublateritium FD-334 SS-4 (assembly GCA_000827495.1). Lineage (NCBI taxonomy): Eukaryota > Fungi > Basidiomycota > Agaricomycetes > Agaricales > Strophariaceae > Hypholoma > Hypholoma sublateritium. The sequence goes on from KN817545.1 coordinate 345,786, forward strand.
CGAGAATCTGCCAGAGCAGCTGCCACAAGAGGTACGATGACGTAGGACTTTCCCTCGCCCATGTTGAGCTGTAATAATGTATTCTTGTCTGAAGAGGGTGATATCATTTCGTGTGCAACTTGAGATTGAAGTGGACGCGTTATGAAATTCCCTTGTATCTGAAAATATGTTAACACTCTGGACGAGAAATTGTATTTGGTTCTTACTTGTATCAGTAACCAAATGGGGTATCTTTTTGCGTCTGACCAGTTGAACGACGTGTTATCAAGCTCTTTGAAAAAATTGTGGACCTCTGATCGAAGGGAAAATTCGACGAGGCGTTGTGAGTGCTGATACTCAATGAATGCTTCAGCAAAATAAATTAAGATATTCGGCCAGTTTCCGGAAGAATGAAGGCACGCTGAAGAGCCCAACAATTCGAGCACCGTACGTCGCGAAATGGACGGCCAGAGCCCTGCACTCCTGAGGATATGTTCAGCGGGAGTGATTGGCATAAGAGCCTCACAGATCAACGAAAAAACGTAGGACAAGCGATCTTGTACCCTTGTGCGATACTTCATACAAACACTAAGGGCGGGTGCGCACTCATTGGGTATGGCTAATGATCGTTGACCACGTAATTCATTTCGGCTGGTTTCGAGGCGGTCTTGATACATGTGATGAAGCGCAGTGGTATGGGTGCGTTCAAAACGTTTGATAAGATTTCCCAAGGCAGAGGTATCAATTGGTAATCCATGTCGGCGGGTAAGTGCATGGTTTTCCATTTCTCCAAATTTGTGGGATGCAGGTTGGGCCGTAGGTGCATCACGACTTCGCAGAAGCATCTCGAGCGTAAGGATGGGGTCGGAAATCTGCACTGCGTCCGACTGCGGTAGAAATTGCAATTTAGGAAGGGTGTGCACGTTTATAGCAATACTAGGCGTGCAACTCCTCTGAAGAAGGACCGTAGAGACCCTATATGCAAATAACTGAAGCTCCATATTGGCAAAACAATTTGCAAAGTAATTCCTGACAGTTTTCATGATCATCTCGATCTGAAACCACTCGTTTGAATCCGCCTCATCGAATGGTGATTGTGGATTGTTACATGGCCACTGGTTCATCAATCGAACTACAGCATCTTCGATTTTACGTTGGGACAAAGTCACATAAGTCCTGCTGATACGGTTCCTGTAACCTTGGTGGTCTTCGTATGGTAAATGGGCGAGACGTCCAGCAGGGCTGCTTTCGATGCTGAATATGTAAGAGCCGACAATCGATGATACATTGTTTCGAAGTGGTTCATATCCGTGGCTCAGATTATAGGAGGTATACATAGGCGGAGGAGCCATCAGCAACGAACTGTGGATAGTAGCACATGCGAGCAAGACGGGTATGTGGAACGCGAGATCGGGTTCATTTCGAAAAGCCAGAGCAGCGAAAGAAAATATTAGCGTAAACTTTGACCGAGGATGGGTAGATTTACGACAGGATTCATAAATGCTGAGCCACTGCTGGGAAAGGTCGAAGGAGAGCCAGTGGTGTGAATATGTTAGCGATCTTTGTGGGTCCAGTCCATGCATTGTACCCCATTTTTCGAATATGCCGTAGAGATTGGTGAGCGAAAGAGATTTGATGGTGAGACCCACATGCGACACATACGCCAAACGCGAGGTTTTCAAGGCCTCCATTTCAGCATCCGGATTCCGTACACAATCTCTGGAGTGATATCTCCTGTCGGTATCCGATGAGCAGCCGATGTCTCTTTGATAGTAGATGGCATGTCGTCCAGCGCGCGCCGCCAATATAGGATCACTGCGGCTCTGCCACCGGGATGTGACTGCTTGACACAACTCCGGAAAGATGGACAAAGAAAGACTATGATCTATGATTTTGGAAACGGCGCTGTCGAACAATCTATGCTGGGATAACACCGGCAGACGCGAAGACCATTCGGTAATCTGCATTGCGCGAAGATGCGGGGGGTAGTAGCGCCGAATCGGACTGATTTCTGCAATGAGTCGGAGAAGCTCGATATCCGCTTTTCCCAACTCCTGAAATGAGAAACATCCAGCACCCTGCAGCTCTTGTAGCGCGTGATCGGTGCCCGTCTGAGAGGTTAACGGGTCTGCAAGGGAGTGGCTGCACAAAGCGTGGAGGTAAATCTTGAATAGGCGGCTTGTGAGGCTGAAATTCCCAACCAAATTCCCGAGGTCGGTGTCAATGTCATACTTATACCAAGTAATTTGACGCTGAGAATTGCAATCGGTGTCGATACTGACGGAGACATGATCCTCGTTTGGGTGGAGAGTAAATTGAACCTTGCCATGGGGTATTATCACCAGGCGCAACCGCGGAAGACTGGCGAAGTTGACGTCCTTGTGGCGAAGAACTAATTGATTACGAAGCCCAATCATAGTCCCTGTGCACTGATTGCTGTCGACGATCATATTGTGCATATTGTTCGATTCCATTTCACTGTTTTCGTTCAAGAAAAAAGAAAGCCCGAATCGGGGCAAATCGATCAAGATGCGAATTGGTTGGCAATCCAAGTCCAAGACAGCTGTGAGATGTTCTAAATGTTCCAAAGGATAGAAACGATTAGCAATGCTATGAAAGGTCAAACTTCCGAAATCGATAAGCTTTTGTCGTCGCTTTTCTCCATGTGACATCGTAGAAGCGCCGTTCGGCCAGAAGTCGAGCCGCCAGTCCGAGGAGGTGTGCTCCCACATCCGATTAAGAGGACGGAATTCAATCACACCAGTAGCAGTATTCATCCAGTGGGTATAATCCTCAGTGAAATGGCGCGGGAAATCCTTGGCCAATATAGCAGGAGGAATCAGTTCGAAGATATTTCCCGACTGATCTTGTGCACGGATGATCAGATGTTTGACATCATGTTGCAGGACTGCAAAGAAAACCTGCCGTTTTTAACGTCAGAACATTAATTAATGATGAAAAGGGCGGGCTGGAATAGTATACCTGAAAACCGTGGATCAGGTGTCTTGTTGCGTAATCCATGCCGTGTATATTGGCTGGAACAACATCAAGAATTTTCTGGACGGAAATTATTAGCTATGTCAAGCGGTATAAGATACATACGAACCCGACCAAAAATTCTCTGGTAAGTAGAATGTGCAAGCATCTGATTAGGAAGGCGGCCCAATGGCTTTCCGTCTATCAAGAGTCTACCAGAGAGTAGGTTGTAATGAACCTGGCGCGAACATTGATTACGCTCTGGGTTGGTGAATGACATTACCCAACGTGCATTCGGCTCGGGCAAGTGCCGCCACTGGTCACGATCGCCGGGTTGATACGTCGGCCAGACCGACGCAATAGCAGCGTCCAGGCCACTTCTATTTGTGCGGATGAGTGTTGCCAACCTCGATTCCAGGAAATGAGCTAGCCTGCAATCACGGCGAAGAAGCTTCTGAAGATTGAGCGACAAGGTGCTGGATGGCGGGGTGTAGTCATGGATCACGATGCTGCACTCGACAAGGATGGCGACGTCTGAGGAGGAAGACAACAGCGCGCTGAGATGGTTCCCTGGGTCAACGTCAAAGGTAGCTCGACAGATGGCGGCTATCTCGCAGGCTCGTATTTGCAGTTCGCCGATAGTCTTCTCCTTATCGATGATGGTTTGCAATTTGTACAGGATCTGGCGCATCCACTCATAGGTTATAGTCCGAGCACGCCGTAGCAGAGCATACCCGTTTTTGATCACTCGCGAATCAGTGGCGGAGACGAGCAATCGGCTCGCGAGATAAACTGCGAGAAAATTCAGGTCTATGAATGCAGTGGAAGACAAAAACCGACGTACTGAGAGTTTTGACTGTATTCCCTTCCATCCAATTACTACCGACTTGCGACAGAAGATCGGCACTCTCTTGAATCAAAGTTAAGCCAAACCCTTCAATCTCAAGTTCCGAGTGCCAGATTCGGAGACGGCCGTCGCTCGCCAAGGGCCCGATTTGCCACGCTGCTTGCATGAGAAGGATATGCACCTCTTCGCGCGAGAATGTTAGCGTCTTGGTGCGCAGCTCGCGAACGATGTTCATCCACTGAAGTTGGGCTCCGCAGCGCAGATTGGAGAATGCAAGCTGTTCGTGGACGCTAAGGGAAGTCGGGCAGTCTCCTTGCTTCACAATTGTCGAATTGTGCGAGTGCGTCGAATGCGAGACAGCGTATTGCAGATGGCTATAATCGCTCTCCTTGTCTGGGAGAAGGAGCGTACAATACGGGTGGAGGTCAATGGCGAATGATGTATGCGCCGGTTCCATGAGAAGTTTGTCGTACAGCCTGAAGTTGAGGGCGTTGTTGACACAAACGTGCTGATCTGTGTTAGGTATCTTGGCGGCGCGGTAGTGTGATGAAAGGAACGACTTTGTTATTGAAGCAGACGTGATTCTGTCTGATGTCGTGCGTCCATTCCACGCTCGCAGTCCCGCGTAGTCCTCAAGTGCGTATACAACGGTGGTCTTCGGGCCGATGTGCGCCATGCCAATGTCGCGTAGGACCTGATATGTCATAGTTCTCCAGATTGAAAACGCGGGTGGGCAGTCGAGTTCGAAAATGGTCGCAGCGGCTTCCAATCGTCTGCTTGACAGCGGCCATTCATGCACGCCGATAGTCATGGCCTCCGCTCGCTTTTTCAGCATGCACTTTGCACAATTATTCCGGGCGTGGGTTAGCCGGGAGTATCCATTGCGATCGATGTGGTTGTTGAAAGTGCAGTCTAGTGTAGCAATCTGGTGTAACAGCTGACCATGCTGTTCGTTTCGATCACGCAATTGCGCTAGCTTCACTCGCCGCTCTTCGGTAGCAGCGAGCTCAATGGCTGATCTGAGATCGTACATCTTCAACGACTGCTCAAAATAGCGCACTGCGAACGACGTTTCTGTGATGTCGGTGGCGTATATAGAGGTGAATGCGCTGTTAGCATTTGCGATGGAGTGCCGTTCGCGAAGATGCCGTGCTATTGCAGCAGCACGATTAAGAGACACCGAGCTGCGAACAAGGAGCGGATCCAGAATGGTGGCCGGGATCTCAGGAGAGTACGAACGAAGAAGCGGGTATTGAGCACACACGACAACGTCTAGAGCAACCCACAAATCAAGAATCGTCAGGATCATTCTCGATTGGTCTTCTGCGTTCGATGCATAATGTTTCTTGGTGGAAATCACGTATTGGTCGATGCAGGACTTCAAAATATGGCTGGCCAGTTCGTTTCTAGAGTTAGCTTGAGCCCAGGCACTCGACTGGGCCTCAACGATAGCCTCGAAATCGGCTAAGGCAATATAAGGATCGGCTTTAACGGCGTGGATGAGGACATCGGGATAGATGGCGGAAATGGAGAAGTCCCGCAGGCGAGGCGGCTCGTTCAGTGTAAAGGATTTCAGGGTGCCACGGGTAGAATCTCTACGCAAGACAGCAGTGAGATATGTGCGAGAATTAACAAGAGAAAGTACAGTGTCCCTTTCTATAGCCAAAGGGTCTACCGCAAAGGGAAGAGAAAAGGCCTGGATACGCTGTTCATGAACCCATCTTTCTTGAAGTCGAAGCTCGACTGCTTCGTTAACGTCCTTCACCGTCTGCAAGAGGAGCGGAGACGCTGGGTGTCTGAGTTTATAAGCGCGGCGGCTCGTCTTGACCCTGGCGGTTTGTAAAATATCGCTGGAGAAATTGTTGTCGAGAAATTGTTGCAGAAGACGAGCATGCAGGAAGAGCATCCACTGTTTATAAACGTCGGTAGATCCAGACATCCTTTGCGCAGCTACGCGAAGCACCAACCAGAGTGGTGACCTTCGCCAGGGGTTCAGGGCGTTTTTCCAGCAAACTTCATCGGCAATACGCTTGGTGATGCGTTGCACGTTGGCCTCCCGACCCATGCCATGAAGAATTGCGATAAGAAGTTGAGTGATGTATTTTGGATCGTTTGTCCCTCGCGTTTCTTGCACCGTAGAACCGGCCTTAGTTGTTGTCTGTGCCGAATCCAGTTGATCGACGTCCATGTTGCCTATGAATGAAACAAGCTCCTCCACGAACAAGGGGTCTTGAGAAGTGACGAGGGGAACCTCAATTGCAGGGCCAGGATACGAGCAAAGCAATTTTCCTGCTTCGCTCATGACGTGCTCGGGAGGGGGTGACACCTCGAAGGCTTCAAAAACAATGTATTCTGAGTTCTTGCGCAGTAAAAGACCAGCATTCTGGGCGCGAATGTTAAAAGCCAAAGCATCTATACATATCAATTTGGTGAGCCACTGACATAATCTTGCCTTGAGAAAAACCAACCTCCAACGCGCATGTTTAGGATCTTATCAATCTGGTCCTGCTTTTCGAAGACTCTTGTAGTATCCAGCAGGTGTCCGAGCATCTTGATCACGACAGCCCATTGCAATTGGTACTGTTCGGAGAGGTACTGTGGGAATAGAACGGCGGCGTCATACGCTAGCTCACACAGGGTGATGGCACCCAGGTCGGCCCCAGGGCCGGTGTCATGCTCTTGGGGTAGCTTTGGGGGCAAAAAGACATGATTCAGCACGTAGTCGAGCTCTTTGGTAGACGTCTTCTTGATGTCCATGGTGGTCGTAGATTGAGTTGGAAAGAATGAAGGGGACCGCAAACGGGAGGTCCGAGTGGCACACAAGCGTCATTGCAACAACAGTGGGCCAGATTACAAAATACCGATCGGCATTTCAAAGGCATCATAGGCAGACAAAAACAAGGATTCGCGGAAGCAATGCACTCCAGGGCCCTGCCGAAACGTGCAGGTAGCACCCTGATGACTGTGAGTACATGCATTATGACTTTATCATACAAGGCCGTTCTCACCAGGAAAAGGCCATAAACACCGAATAGATCCTGGTAAAAAATAATGATAACAGGACTGTCGAACAGCTGTCCCGAAACTATGATTCGTTGGACGCAGGTCGGATATATGTTATCCATTATATGCAGAGCTCCCAGTTCGTTTTCACGTTGTTTCCTCTGAATTAACGACGAGTCGAGCCGCTTCTTGTCGTGTCACTTGTCGATGTGAAGAATCCTTGAATCCAGTGACGAATTAGTTCCGGCTTCGGGAAGACACTGTATGGGGTCACGTTGGCAGCTGGCTATGTTGCAGTTACTGAGCATTCTCGTTGCATCTAGGAGTCGTCGACCAAGCGTACAGACGACAGTAAGTTTGCAGTAAGTAGTTCACAAGCACTGATTGATGGCAAGCGTCAAGCAGGCAAGCTCCGGCAAAGCCCGAGGGTCGCCGGCGCGGCGCTCCGACGCCGTCAACGACTGGCAGCAACGCGGAGTCCGGACGCTGGTTGGCTTGCTGCGCCGACATTCCACTTCTCCCTGCCTTCCCAGTGAACTCGACCAAGATTTATGAACTTATAGGGCCCTCAGCTAGTAAGAAAGTCTTTTGAGCGTCGCATCATCTTGCTAAAGTGCAAACGTCCCTAAAGCACTACCTCCGATTTCCTTCGAGAGTCAAAGTGGTGCACCTGCGCCACGCATAGACAATATCTCAACATCGTCACTTCGCTCCCCACGACCTAACAGTATACGAACTTTGTAACGAAACCTGCTGAAAACCAAAGTTCAATCACCATAATGTCAAGAGCAGGGGACTATGAGCGCCTACCAATGTACGCCGCTTCTGCATCCTCGCAACGGCGGCGTTCATCATCATCCTCACCGACCCTCCCGCCAGACTCTCCGCGTTCCAATAGGCAGCACGGAAACCCCAATTCTAAAAGCAGCAACCGCTTTCTACTTAGACCACGGCACATCTATGCCTTCATCAAGGTTGCTCTGCCCGTCATGTTCTTCCTCCTTCTCTTGGGATTTTACTTCTACGAACCACACGTCGAATTCGCGTTCTATGACCGGAACTGGGTCTCGAAACATATCGACCCCGTTGAACCGTTGGCAGGGTGCTTCGACGCCACGAGCGTCAGCGCAAGCTACAACGTATCGGAATATGTATATGGGCCGAAGTTGACAGAGGTGCAGGCAGGCATGCCGATGCGCATGGGCATGGACTGCTACAACTTTGCGGGGACGATCAAGGCCGCGCCTCAGCTCAGTGGACAGTCGCTGGCCCCAGCAGTGCGCACACAGTACCATACATACTGGCGAAACGATCTAGCGCCGTTTGGCCCACGACAGGAATGGATGCTCAAATCCTTTTTCGCGACGCAGGACACGGCAACGTCACGGTTGACGTTGTGGTCGAATGGTGACCTGGGAATGAACAACGAGATCCTGCAGACGTACCTGAAGCGGTTCCCAGATGCATTCGCGATCGACATCGTCGACATTCCCGCGCTGGCAAAGGGCACCGAACTCGAGGGCAGTAATCTACTGCAAAGCAAGGACGCGAAGGCGTGGGTCGACGGCGACCTCATCCGGCTGCTTCTTCTGTGGAACTTTGGCGGTGTATGGGTGGACATGGACTCGCTCCTCACGCGCGACCTTGCACCACTCTTTGAGCACGAGTTCGTCACGCAGTGGGACTGCTACGACAAGCTCTATGTACCCCTCAACGGCGCGCTGATGCGCTTCCGGCAACACTCACCATACCTCTGTGAAGCATTCCACGTCATCGCGACCGCGCCGCCGCCGCGCGCGGGCTCGACCGATTGGGGCGCGACGCTCTACCTCAAGCTCTGGCGCCGCCTGATCGCCGCAGGTGTCCCGCCATTTAAGGTCCTCCCATTCTGCTTCAGCGACGCGCGCTCGTGCCGCCTCGATAACCGCCTCCCGGACCCGTTTGTGCCCGATAACGCCAAGGGCCTGTGGACCGGCGGGCTCGGTCTGGAAGCGGGTGGTGGGCTGGACAAGGTCTTGAGCCAGATCTTCGGCGTGCATCTGCATAACCAATGGGAAAAACCGTACCCCGCCGGCGGCTGGGTAGAGAGGTTGCTGCTGACACGGTACGATGCAAAATTAGGAGGTGGGGCGTAGTTATTTGTCTTTTTTTGCGTTTATCATACACCTAATGCTTAATCCAACTAAAATACGCGCACACAGGCTACTAGAGACCTTCGCCGGATTTTCCTTCGTTCTGCACGAACTGATCCTGATTGATTCTCAAAGTCAGACTTCCGCACGCTGCGGAGTGCCAATGTTGTGCCAATGCTGATAAAAATCTACATGCACCGGCCGACGATCACTCGCCCGCCTGACCGACGCTGCCTCGAGCTGCACCAATAGGAGGAGCTGTAGCACGCACGTCCGTCTACTTTCACTAAGACTTCAAAAGGCAAGAAGCAATATAGCCCCGCAGCCTTGTAGGGGCTCTTACACGCTCGTACATCAGCTGACTGCGCAATTACATTGTCCCCAGAGCGCGTTGGCACTGTCAGTCGCTCCTGGGTCTGTCCTGAGTACCGTGGCCCATTTCGGCGCGAGCTGTACATCTAGCATAAAGGTAGAATTACCAGACAAAACATACTTTAGTCTTCTAACAGCGGAGGTGCGGCAGCTCGCCAACGCGTTTTTCTCGGTGCGTCGCTATAAACTACATTGGGTTGCGTTGTCTGAAAACTGATGTCGACTGCGTGTCTTACAGAGCTCATCAGTCAAAGGTTTCATCAGTGGCGCTGTATGCCCGCCCGCAGTGATCAGGGAAAGGACGGACTGCGTCTGGGATATGACGACTGCCTCGCACTAGATCTGCGTATGCTGTGCTACCGCTTCTAGCGACGAGGCATTAATTGAAGATGACTGTCAAACTGCAGACCCCTCGCGCGGGGCGTATAAAGGCGCCCTTTTTTCAGCTCGAAGTCTCTATTCCAAAACAACGAACACCTTAATTTCTTCTAATGCATATCCACCGCTCTCCAGCAGCGTGGGTGTCCGCCGTCTTCGCCTTCCTGGGAACTCCCGCGGTCGCCGCCGCCCTCGTCCCGCGCTGGGGCCCCGCCGTTGTACACGAGCGCCGCGCCGTGCATCCGGGCTGGGAAGATTCGCACCGTCTTCCCGCGGGCGTTCCCGTTCCTCTGCGTATCGCGCTTACACAGCAGAATCTCCACGCGCTGCCGGACAAGCTCCTCGCCGTGGCGAACCCGGAGTCTCCTACATACGGCGCGCACTGGTCTGCCGCGGACGTCGCCGCGGCGTTCGCACCTGCGGACGAGGCGCGCGTGGCCGTCACGGAGTGGCTCATCCACGCAGGCTTCGCGGCTGAGCGCGTGAAGGCCAGCTATAACAAGGCTTGGATCGAGGTGGACGGCGCTACGGCGGCGGAGGTCGAGGCACTTCTCGAAACTGAATACAGGATATTCAAGAGGGACGATGGCGAGGAGCATGTTGGTGAGCTATTTCTGTATATTTTCTCTCTGAAGGCGCACACACTGATGCGGTTCGGTATTTGCAGCGTGCCATAACTACTCTATCCCGGCCGCCATTGCAGCGCACGTCGACTTTGTGCTGCCGACAGTGCAGTCGAATGTCAAGCTGGTCAAGGTCCAGAAGCGCAATGTATTAACTCGCAGACAAAGTGTGGATCCTACTACCATCGGTGTTAATGGCTCGTTAGTGGGCTGTGATACCCTTGTTGTTCCTGGATGCCTGAAGACGTTATACAATATGACCTACAAAGCCAAAGCCACGGACCGCAATACCTTCGGGATAGGTGCTTCTTCTCGGATGTCATATATAACGGAATGTCTTCTGATCAATATGTTCAACCACAGTCAGTTACTATTCCAACACATACCTACAATCTGACCTAGACACATTCTTTGGCAATTTTTCGCCGGCACTTGTTGGGACTGCACCAACCCTAGTATCTATTGACGGAGGCACGAATTTATTCTCCACTTATGTTATATTGTTCTAACGCCTTGTCTTTTTCCAGGAACCATTGCGCTCGATCCAGACTCCAGTGTCGGGGAGGATGGCTGGATCCTGGAGTATGCTATGACCCTTGCCGCGCCTCAGCCCGTGCAATTCCTGAACGTCGGAAACGAGCAGATCGGCCAGTTCTTCTCCATGAACGAATGGCTCGACGCCGTTGATGGTAGTTACTGCACGTCCGGCGGTGGCGACGACCTCACCTTCGACCCGCAGCTCCCTAACCCGCTCCCGGGAGGTTTCAAGGACCACTCCTGCGGGACGGCGAAGGTGCCCAACGTGGTGTCCAATTCTCAAGCCGTCGACGAGCACGCATACACTGCCTTTTACAGGCAGCGCCAATGTAACGAATTCGCGAAGCTTGGGTTGATGGGTGTCACGGTTCTCTACGCCGCGGGAAACACCGGTACATCGGGGACCAACACCGGCATATCGGGGACGCAGAGTGGATATTGCATCGACGACAATGGTACGTGTGCCTTTCATACTCTTAGAACAGAACTAAATAATTATCAACAGGTTCTGTTAATTTGAATGCGACGAACTTTAACCCTGCCTGGCCCGCTTCGTGCCCCTGGATTACCGCGGTGGGCGGCACGCAGGTGAAGGCCAACGCGACAATTGGGAATGCGCCAGAGGAAGTCTGGAATCAGGATATGACAATGGGCTTTTTCGTGTCCGGCGGGGGCGGTTTTAGCAACCATTTCCCTACACCTGACTACCAGAAAACGGCTGTAGCCAACTATCTCAAGTTCCTCGCCAAGAACGACCCCACCACCTTGCAGCATTTCAACACCAAAGGGGTGCGGATAATTATCTTGTTGGCGATACACCAGGAGCTAACACATGTTCACAGCGCGCGTATCCCGATATCAGCGCTAACGCGTAAGAGAGTTCCATAAATTTTCTGGACAATAATACTCATGCGGTGCTTATAGAAACTCGTTCTTCAACATCGGGGATGGCAGTGTCTCCGTAGACAGTGGTACATCAGGTGCAACGCCCACCGTGGCAGCAATCATCACCCTCGTCAACGATGCCAGGATATCTGCAGGAAAGAAGCCTGTCGGTAAGTAGACTGCTTCCATAAGCTTTATTATTCGTGGCTTATGCATCCTACCACAGGTTTTATCAATCCCATGGTTAGCCTTATTCCTGGATTTTTTCACACATGACATAATTATGTCCCTAGATATACTCCAGTGGATTCGCCAGTGCTTTCAATGACATAACGGACGGGTCCAATTCTGGGTGCAAAGGCTGTAAGTGTCCACGAACGTTGAGATTTCAAAACTAACCAGCCCCTCTATCCAGTGCAAGGTGTCCGTAATGGCGGGTTTAAAGCGTAAGTCTGATTTAGCATTTCAAGTTCCTTGTCTGTGGGCTTTCCTCATCGTTGGATTTACAGAACTTCTGGATGGGATCCAGCGTCAGGTGTGGGCTCGCCTAACCTTGGCAAATTGATCGAGAAGTGGCTTGCGTTGCCCTGAACAAATATCTGCAATGTGATACATGGAGACTTTACTCCACCGGACATTCTTTATTACTATAGCATTCCGCTTTACACTGCCAAGTTGGAGGGCGGTGGAAGGTTGTGACATTTTCTATATTTAGTCAATATTTAGTGCTTAATCAAATTGGATTAGGCGCACAAACTTTGGCCTGCTCGCGAGCCGAAAGTTCCTGTTCGAATGATTTGTGTCATACAAGGGCACGCTAGAGCAGACATGTACCGTGTCAATTCTGGCCAAGCATTCTCCTTTTTGATTCTCTTGAAATCCGCACATCGGCTACATTAAATCTGTACTCCAAATTATGCCCTAAGTATATGAAAATGTGTAAGAAGAATTTACGAGTACAGGGAACAGAATATGACGCGACCGTGCTTATTGAGTCAAGATTGAGTACTATTTATGAAGGTACTACTCAGTGACATTGCGCGCGAAGCTGCGCGAAGACTTAGATAGGCGATGGCTTCATTTAATTTACACCGACGTGCCGCGGCATCTAAATATGCCGTTTTTTGCCGCGGCTGCGAACATAAGGTAGAGTCGATCACAGGTTGCTTACTACTTTCTCCAACTTTCCCCCAGTTTTCAAGTTCCCTGTACCTGTCCCTTGAACGACGCTAACAGCGATGGTAATGTCTTGCAGCCATGTAGCGGGTCGAGCATGGCTGACTGCGCACATAATCATACTCTAGATAATTTGTCCCAGGTTTGCGGAGGTTCGCGGCGCGCGCTGTCAATCTCAAACAGCCATTCATGTCGAACTGTGCCATGTGGACCTTGGGGAGTCGTGATTAGCAACCCTCAGTAGCAGCTGGTAAAGGCTGCGCGTGTCCAGCGTCGATGCTTCAGATTCAGCAAATATAGCGTTTTCACAGCGGCGGAGGACGGTAGCCACCGGCGCGTTCGCCTCGGTGCGTCACTGCAATATTCATCGTGCTGCGCCTGTCTGGAGCTGACGTCTGTATTCTAAGTTTTGCTGCGTGTTCTATAGGTTTAAATCAGTGAAAACCTTTTATCCATCCAATGAGCGGGGCCTTATGCGCGCCCGCTGCGCAGATCAGGGAAAGGACAGACACCGCCTCGCGCTAGACTTGCGTATTTGGCGTAGGCTGCCTCGTACAGCTCCCAGAAACGAAGCGGAAATTTAAGACTCGGATGAATATCAGACTACACACTGCTCAGCAGACGCCTATAAAGGCACCCGCTCCTTTAGCAAAAAATCTGTGTCTAAACAACGAGAAAGACAAATTCCTGCAATGCATCTCCATCTCTCTCCTCTTTCGTGGGCGTCCGCCGCCCTAGCCGTCCTCATTACGCCTGCCGCTGGTGCAGCCCTCGTCCCGCGCTGGGGCCACGCCGTCGTCCACGAGCGCCGCTCCACACACCCGGGCTGGGAAGACGCACGCCGGCTCCCCGCTGATGTTCCTGTCCCACTGCGTATTGCGCTCGCACAGCAGAACCTACACACACTGCCAGGCCACCTGCTCGCCGTGGCAGACCCAGAGTCCCCCACATATGGTGCGCACTGGTCTGCCGCGGACGTGGCGGCGGCGTTCGCGCCTGTAGACGAGGCGCGCGTGGCCGTCGCGGAGTGGCTCGTCCACGCAGGCTTCGCAGCCGAGCGCGTGAAGGTCAGCTATAACAAGGCGTGGATTGAAGTGGCCGGCGCTACGGCGCAGGAGGTCGAGGCCTTGCTTGAGACTGAATACAGGATATTCAAGCGTGAAGATGGCGAGGAGCACGTTGGTGCGCTATTTCTGTTTATTTTTTCGAAAGGATGTTCACTGACGCTATTTGCAGCTTGCCACAACTATTCTATCCCGGCTTATATTGCACCGCATATCGACTTTGTCCTGCCGACAGTGCAGCCAAATACAAGACTGGTCAAGGTCCAGAACCGCGATGGATTTGCTCGCAGGCAACTTTCGCCAGCTCCAAATGTAAACCCCACCACCATCGGTCTTAATGGCTCGTTGGTTGGCTGCGATACTCTAGTTGTTCCGGGATGCCTTAAGACTTTATACAATGTAACCTACACGCCCAATGCCACGGACCGCAATACCTTTGGGATAGGTAATTTTTATCGTTTTTCATTGAAAGCGGATGTCTTCTGACCGTTTGTTTGATTATCATCGTCTTCAGCCAGTTTTTATTCTAACACATACCTACAATCTGATCTGGACGCATTCTTCGCCGACTTTTCGCCGGCGCTTGTTGGGACTTCTCCAATCCTCGTGTCTATCGACGGAGGTATGTGTGCTCAGACCGATTCATACCGATTCACGAAATCACGTTCTGACCTCGCCACCTTTTCGCAGGAACCATTGCGCTCGACCCGAGCTCCTCCGTGGGCGAGGACGACTGGATCTTTGAGTACGCGATGACGCTGTCCGCGCCGCAGCCGGTGCAGTTCCTCAACGTCGGCAGCCAGCAAACCGGCCAGTTCTTCTCGCTCAACGAGTGGCTTGACGCCGTTGACGGCAGCTACTGCACTTCCGACGGCGGCGACGATTTCACTTTCGACCCGCAGCTCCCTAACCCGCTCCCGGGCGGATTTAAGGACCACTCTTGCGGAACGGCGAAGGCGCCGAACGTAGTGTCCAATTCGCAGGCTGTCGATGAGCACGCGTACACTGCATTTTACAGACAGCGCCAATGTAACGAGTTCGCGAAGCTCGGGCTTATGGGTGTTACTGTACTCTACTCCGCTGGCAACACCGGGACATCGGGCACCAACACCGGTTTGTCAGGGACGCAGAGCGGATATTGCATCGACGAAAATGGTACGTACGCTCTTCGTTTTCTCGGAGCAGAGCTGAGTAATCATGAACAGGCTCTGTTAATCTGAATGCAACGAACTTTAACCCTGCCTGGCCCGCTTCGTGCCCCTGGATTACCGCAGTGGGCGGCACACAGGTGAAGGCCAACGCGACAATTGGGCATGCGCCGGAGGAGGTCTGGAACCAGGATTTGACTATGGGTTTCTTCGAGTCGGGTGGAGGCGGTTTCAGTAACCATTTCCCCACACCGGACTATCAGAAAACGGCCGTAGACGCCTATCTCAAATTCCTCGCCAAGAACGACCCGACAACTTTGCGGAATTTCAACACCAAAGGGGTGCGGATATTTTTGCCTCTTTTTCAAGCCTTTGGACATTGAAATATATTCATAGCGCGCGTACCCTGATATCAGCGCTAACGCGTAAGAGCGAATCAATACCTTGTGCAGACGGTGCTCATTTGCTCCTCACAGAAATTCCTTCTTCCACACTGAGAATGGAAGTGCCGCAATAGACAGTGGTACATCAGGCGCGACGCCTACTGTGGCATCAATCATCACTCTCGTCAACGACGCGAGGATATCCGCAGGAAAGAAGCCTGTCGGTGAGTGGTTTCCACTGGTTCGCTTATTTGTTGCTCATGGATCATGTTAAAGGGTTTATTAATCCTACAGTCAGTCTTATGCTTTCATCGTTTTCGCGCGTTGTGTAAAGCCATCCCCAGATATATTCCATTGGATTTGCAGGCGCTTTCAACGACATCACGGACGGGTCCAATACAGGGTGCAAAGGCTGTAAGTTTTCATCGGCGTTGAGATGTACACAGCTAACAACCAGCCTATCTTTCTAGTACAAGGTGTTCGTGATGGAGGGTTCAAAGCGTGAGTTCGACTCATTAAACTCTTTGCCCCTGAGCTTTCCTCATCGTTCGATTTACAGAACCTCTGGATGGGACCCAGCGTCAGGCGTGGGCACGCCTAACCTTGGTAAATTGATCGAGAAATGGCTAGCGTTGCCCTGATCAAATATTTTGAGCTTACTTTTTTCTGCACCAAACTTTTACTATAACACTGCCTGTTACGCCGATTTTTTTTCAGCATGTTCCTGTTGTGATCTCTCCTGCGTCACCGTGTTGTCCAGGGTCCTTCGATGTGTTTGTAGCAATGCGACTATACTCCCGCTGTAAGAATTGTAATCTATGCCTCAGGGGAAATAGACGTAAATGGTCGGAGGCATGTAAAGAGATAATCGAGTCTGTACACATTTCGGAACGGCTCTACGGGAGCTCGTATGCTTGCGAGCGGCAGGCACGACCCTGGTATGACATTACCGGCGGCAAATTGATTCAGACTCGACTCGTCCCTCTTCCAAGCAATCAAAAAGTCGTGAACACAAATATTGTGTTTAGATAATTTGAACAGAGCGACGGTAAGCAGCAGCCTAAGATTCGTGATGAGCGTCTGACTAGTCGAGTCGTAATATTTCGTATTAGCGTCCGACTATCTACATACTTTTCGCAGTAATATTGCGGGGCGCTCACAGAGAAGGCATCTTGCGCACGACCTTCCCTTCGTTGCGTGCATGCACCGAGAGCTGCTCGAGTAGCGGCGACCCTGCCCAACGCTCCGGGGGGGTCCGCTCGCCCGTCGCCCAATAGTAGATGTCCCAATCCGGCTCGTCCAGTAGCTAGTAGATATCGCACCGACCGTCAGCTAGCCACCACATCGGCACGCCACACGGTGCAGCAGCGAGACGCACTTTGTCGTACTCCTTCATCTCCTCATGTGTCATCTTGCCAAGGAAGTCGCGTGCGAATGTGCTCAGCAGCAGGTCGCTCTCCAGTGTGCCGCGCTTGCGCGACTGGTAGACGAGCCGCGCGCGGAGCGTGTCAATTGGCTCATTGGGGCGTGGTAGGGGTGGCATGGGTCGCGCGTCGGCCGGCGTTGAGGTTTGCGCGATGTGCTCCGGCGTATGGGGTAGTGGCCATGGGTCGCCACACCGTCTCGAGGTTGACGATAGCGCCCGCCTGAATGTAAAAGCGCTTCGGTTTAAGCATAGCGAACGTCGGGCGAGGTGTTGTAGCATATTGTAAGATGCTTGGGTGGAAGTTGGGTGGAAGTCTGGAGGGTCTCGGGATCACCTAAGCGACTCAGACGCGCACGAACTCATCATAGCCGGACCGGCGAACACCGGCCGTATGGCACACTGCAGCGGCTTTCGGAAAAACTGACGAAAGTACTTCAAGGCATCAAGGAGTAAATCTGCTATGAAATTAACTGCCAGCTTGTCAAGGCATACTAGAAACACAGCAGCTACTTTGTAACGGGATCCTCTTTAAAAATTGTTTTCTTCAACTGACCGTCCACCTCCGCATCATCTCCAATCTCTCCTCTTCCAACCTTCGGCTATGTGCTTTCATCATCACCACCACCATCAACAGAGGCTGCCACCGCAGTCTCAACAATACGAAAACACGTCAAACAAAACAGAAGAAATACAATCAGGCGGCTTCAATATGGAGTTATAGCAGAAAGATTAGAGTAGGGTCGACAGGGCCCCGCCGTGTGGCCCCCTGCAGCGGCGGACAAGGACATGACTAGACGAAGGATAACGCAGGTAGGGCAGGACGGAGGAATGGTCGTTGTTTAGTGGTTCAGGAATGGAACTAGAGTCTGGGGGGGGGGGGGTTGTATTGCAGCAAGTGGGCGGCAAGCGGTTGCTTAGGTGTGATATGGGACAGGATGGAAACGGCCGCGGAACAGGTGGATATATGTATTGCGGTGTGTGGCGACGATGGGCTGGTCGCAGCGGGTGAGATGATAGTTGTGTGGTTTGCTGGTTGCGTGCGTGCGTGGATTGGGTTGCTTAGTAGCAAAATACGGGCCAGCGAGCAGTCGGCCAAGAATAAGTACGAATGGGTAGCTGGACGGGTGTAGGCACAATGAGCGCCAATAAAAAGAGACAAAAGACAGAAAATGAATAGCTCTCGCGGTGTTCTCGTTCGTTCGTGCTTGCGTTCGTTCGTTACGGGCAGGGCAATGGGGTATGCCTCGGTTCTTGATGGGAATACGGTTTTCGGGTCGTCCGTTGGTTCGTTCAGTCTACGGAGCAGCCGGACGCGCGGTAATGTTGGGATAGATGGGTGAATGGGTGATTGTGTCGTAAATGCTGAATGTTTTTAATTCGCCCTCTGGGCACTTCTCTCTCCTCTCCGCCGCCCTATATCTTCTACCAACCTCTGGCGGCACTCCTTTATCCCCTCTTCTCTCCTTTCCCTCTCCCTCTCGCGCCACACTCATCGGTATACAGGTGCGCGGTACTGCGCGGCAGGTGCACCGTTCTGATACTGAGGTAGCTGCTGCTGCTGCTGTTGCTGAGGCACCTGTTGCTGATGACCATTCCTATGTGATGACGCGCCCTGGGCCTGCTGCCTCTGCTGTGGTGCCGGCTGGGGATGAGGCTGCTGCTGGAGCTGCTGCTGCTGTGGTGCCCTTTGCACTTGGCTCTCCTCGCCCCCGCTCGGCGCAACGTACAAACCGCGATCGATGCTCTGCGGGATCGGCTGGATCTCCGTACCGAGCTCCTGTTCGATCTTGTAGAGGTTGAACCGGTCCTCGTAAGTGACGAGGTTGATCGCGAGCCCCAAGTGTCCAAAGCGACCCGAGCGACCGATACGGTGCAGGTACGTCTCGCTGTTCTTGGGGAAGTCAAAGTTGATGACTACGTTGACGGCCTGGATGTCGATACCGCGAGTGAGCAGGTCCGAGCAGACGAGGTTGCGACAAACACCGTTGCGGAAGTCGTGGAATACGCGGTTGCGGTGCGACTGCAGCATTTTCGCATGCGAGTAGAAACATGAGTAACCGAGCTCGGTCACTTTTTTGGCGAGGAGCTCGACACGGTTTGTGGAATTGCAAAAAATGATGGATTGGTTTATTTGCAGCTTCAAAACGAGTCAATTTGGTTCATGAGAATGTTAGAGTTG
Source organism: Hypholoma sublateritium FD-334 SS-4 (assembly GCA_000827495.1). NCBI lineage: Eukaryota > Fungi > Basidiomycota > Agaricomycetes > Agaricales > Strophariaceae > Hypholoma > Hypholoma sublateritium. Next base: position 364,894 of record KN817545.1, read on the forward strand.
GGATGCACCTTTGAAAACAGGGTATTTAGGCAGTGCACTTTCTGTCGTTCTTCTACGTATGCGTAGTATTGAGTAACACCACGGAGAGTTAGCTCGTCCATGAGATTAATCTCGTATGGCGATTTCATGTGTTTCTCCTAAAAAAGAACATGAGTAAACGCAGGGTCAAAGCGATACATCACACACCTTAAAGTCCTTGACAATCATCGGGAAGGTAGCACTAAAAAGCATGACTTGACGGTCATCGGGGAGGAAAGAGAGTAACTGCTCCATAACGGGGGCAAACTCTGGGGACAGAAGCTTGTCTGCCTCGTCCATGACGAAAACAGGGCATTCACTGAGATCTGCAACTCCCTTGCCGGCTAAATCAAGGATACGGCCGGGAGTGCCGACAAGTACGTGGACAGTCTCGGACAGACGCAAAATGTCGTCTTTTAGGGTGGTTCCGCCGGTGGTCACCATGACCTGGAGTCCCATGTGTTTGCCGAGAATTTTGCAAACTTGGGAGGTCTGCAACGCGAGCTCACGGGTGGGCACCAGCAGAAGTGCCTGGATCTTGTTTTTGCTGAGGTCGACTTGCTGAAGAGAGGGAATGACGAAGGCGGCTGTCTTTCCGGTACCATTCTTTGCGCGCGCGAGGATATCGCGCTTAGCGAGGGCGACGGGGATGGCTTCCTCCTGAATGGGGGATGGTTTTTCGAACCCGGCTTCGAAGATGCCCATGAGCAGCTCGCGCTTGAGGGACATGTCCTCGAATTCGGTGCCTTTTGTCGCTGTTACATCTTCCGTTTGTGGGCGATTATCTTTTTTGGGCCGTTGCAGACCTGCTTTCCATGAATCGTTGGTTAATGCCGGTCTGTTTATGGAACCCCCCGTTTTTAGCATTCGTGGCCCAATATATGAAGTCCAAGCTGAACACGATTACGCACGTAGACGACGAGGATGTTGCTTGAGACATGTTGTCGGACTGCTTTATCGGCGAATGTCAGGGGGTGCAATAGACGTGGCCAATTGATTGTACTGGGGAGAAATGCAGATGAGTGTGGATATCTCGCAGTATGGGCGGCGATGAGCAGGTCAGTAGGGTGGTATGTTCAGGTTCCGGGATTTGGTTTCGAGTTGTGAGCTTTGCAAAGCTGGCAAGGTAAAAGTAGAAGGACGAGCAGCGATGGGGCGTGTTGTTCGGACACAAAAAGACATATCCCTATTTCACACGGTCCAAACAGTCTTGCCAGTTGGCCACCAAACGTCCTCATTCTCTTTTGTTTGCAGCGATATTAGATATAGAAAAAACCGAACAATATACGTATGACTTCTCTTCGATCGAGGCTGTGATACTCACCAGCTCGACGGAGTACCTTGCTCGACTGCTTGGCGGCGGGCACAAGAGCCTCCTATTCCCGCTGGTTTCAAGTTGCGCGCTATAGCCATAGGCTCACCGTGCGCACCCCAACTCCGAATCTCTCTCTGGCGAGTAGACTCTGCCGCAATCCGAGAAGAATATGGTCGCGTCTCCCGTGCCCCCGCCAGGTCTGGCGACGTCCCTGAGGCGCCCGTCGACACTAGGTGAAATCAAACCGTGACCATTGAACGAGCTGGCTTAGCGGGCTCATTGTGGTGTTGTGCAGTGCGGCGGGGCGATACATTACGGGCTCAACCCTCTTAAGGAAGGTGCACATTCTCTGGGAAAACTGGCAGTATGTATGGTGCAGGTGGTCATTATCGGTAGGCGTTTCAACCAAGTTGCAATAAATCCATGGAATTCCATTCTTTCTTGTTGAAACACTGGCCTCCAAAGTTTCGCAATAGAATAACGTGAGCGAGAACCCACATAGCTAAACCTTCATGTTGACAAGGCCATGACGTAGATACAAAAATGGATGGATACTGGGCGTCGTCGATAAGTGCTCGGCAAAAGAAGGTAGCGAAGCGAGTGTTCAAGTTCAATCTCTCTTCAACATTTGTGCTATGCTACATTGGATTTTATATGGCTTCTGTAATTCTGATTTCCAACTGCTTACCCGCAATTACAGGGACAACGGAAGTATACTGGGGATCGGACCCACAGGTACGATACGTGTAGGGTTGCTCTAAAGTTGATGAGGATTCGTGAATATTATATTATACTATGTTTCGACTTACAGACTGTGGCCAGTAATAGCCCACTTTGATGTGCTCGAAATTGGTCGACTCCTTGAAGGAGGAGTTGTTCCAGTACAGCTTGTGCAGCCAGCTGGAAGTGGAGACTATTGAATTTTGTTCAAATCGACGAAGAATCAACCAACAGACCTGTGAATAGCTGGGTAACCACTTCGAATTGTACGGAAGTTGCATTTGAAGAGGCCGTGATAGACTGGATCGAAACGGATCTGATAGACAAGTGAAGTCAGCCATGCAATTCGCAAACACCGATCTCAGATGGAAGATTTGACCCACAATGGTGACCCATAGGCGGATATCGGCTTCCGTGAGTGTGTTGCCAACGAGGTAATCTTTGCCTTCCAGCACCTTCTCGACTTTGTCGAGCGCAGCAAATACATCGTTGACAGCGCGCTCATATGGCTCTTGGGCAACTGCAAATCCCGCCCTATAAACACCATCTGTACGGGTAATTTAGTGAGCATCGAACAAAAACAATTAGACTTGTGCACTTACTGTTGATATTGGGATAGATCCAGTCATTCAGTTCATCAATCTGAGCCTTCAGATCTTCTGGGTAGTAGTTGAGCGCCGCCTTCTCTTTCGGGAGGAATTCATTGAATGCAGTGTTGAATATACGGATGATCTCCGAGCTCTCGTTGTTGACAATTGTGTGCAATTTCTTATCCCACAGGACGGGGACTGTGAACCTACGTGAAAGAGATAAGCCATTAACAACTCGGCGCGAGAGTAGAAAAATGGTTGGGTACAAACCTGCCGCTGTAATTTGGGTCGGCTCTAAAGTATAGGTCCTTGATATGCGCCGATTGGTAGAGCGGGTCTTCCTCAGCGCCCTCAAATCTATCGACCGAACCAAACGCCCATCCATTTGGTCCAATGCGGGGAGACACGATCGTTACAGCTGCGAGCTCCGTGAGTCCAACGTTACATGTTATTAATATTATAAAATATAGAACGTACGAATAATAGAATCCAATCCTTTCAATTTCCGGACTATGAGTGTTCTGGTGGCCCATGCTGAAAAAACAGTTGAATATTTGTATTAAATGAATGAGATGAATGAGCGAAGGAACTTACGGCACGAGAATGCGACATAAAGATGGTAGCGACCTGCGGCGGATAAATCGATAAGTTCATGCAATGCAAAATCTGCGGGCAATGAGCAAGTGCGACATGCCTTCCTCCGGTGTAAACCTTCCGCCTTTCTCGATGACATCCCTGAACGAGGAATCTGGGCGTTTGAACGAGCCGTCGGGCTCTCTCTTCATTAAGCCGACATCTGATTGCGACACGGAGTCCTTGGGGGTTGACATGATGATGAACGTTTGGAAAAGTGTTGAGGTGCTTCGAAAATTGGGGCTTTGCAAGGTCTTTCGAGAGAATAGTCCGCTACCAGTAATACCAACGCCAATACCCTCTTTATAGAGGGTGGCGAGGTGGCGAATTTGCACGTGAAATGACGCTCAACGTTTATGAGTAATCCATTCTTCAGAAGGGTATTGAATGATTGAATCGTGGTGGAAGTTAAAGTCAGAACGCATTAATCAGAATTTGGCGTTAAGTACTGCTTACATTCCAATGAGTCAGTCTCCAAGAAAGTGTATCTGACTGGGGCGGCTGAAGGTAAGTTTCCTGCATTGAACCTGGAGATGCTTTTTTGTGCTATGAATTTGCATCGTGAGGTGATGTTGACTGCCAGGACCGTCGTGGTCGCTTTCCAACTGGCAACTTGTTTCCAACACATTTCCAACATCTCGTAATTGGCGCTTACATAATTCGCGATGACATCTGCCAATTGGTCACCGTGATCGTTCAGCTCACCCCATTACGACATCGGACAGACTACGACTCAAAGCAAACTCACAGGCTCAACAATTCAACTTTCTTGTAACAATCTTATTATTATAGGCTTTTCTGAACATCAGCATAGCAAAGTGCAGCTTCTCTAAGAGCTCTTTATCCTCTCCATTGGCAAATGCCTAGATTTTTCGTCGTATTTATTACCTTGGTCAAACGCGGCACGCAATAGTAAGTATCCTAGAACACGGATTTACTGCTGCGGGCGCATCAAACTCACTATAGTTTTGATATTCTGGACGCTTGTTGGGCGCATGCAGACATTTAGGTCAAGTCACTAGAGCCTGTGTAAATCAGGCTAAAGGAGATAATCCGATTGACGCGACTCCGAGTCCGCCAGGCCCCATAGTGCCCCAAATCAGGTTAGAACCTGGCGCATGTGGAGCAGCGAGTGCATCGCTTTCAGGCGACGTTCTTTTAGATGAGTCCAATTTTAAATAGGCATTTACGTTTAATGCTCAATGACCGACTCTCAAAAAGTACTAAATGCTTGCAGAGCGCGCGAGGCAGATATATTTATATCGTCACAAGCAGACTACCATTACTATTCAGTATACTTTTCAAAGACAAGTCAGGTAGATATAAGCAAATTACGACCAGAATTACTAGGAATGGCCCTTTTCCTGATTTAAGCGCCCACTACGAGCACCGTCTGGGCCAAGCGCGGGACTTCGTAGAACTCGGTATCTATCTCCCACGGACGGGTAAAGCTTAAAGCCTCACTGACGCAGTTTGCTTGATGCGTGGCGACAAGCGATGGAGTTCCCGTCGACGGTCATCTTCAGTGCAGAGGCTGGATTGATTTTTCCAGATGTTCGAACGGTAATCTGGGTTCATACGGTATGAACCCGGGGCCTGAGCCTCCCACTTTTCAGACTGCTCGTACACCGACATTTTGACTGGCGCAACATTTTCTTCCACGGTATTTCCGCAGGCCCATTTTTTATGTTCCAAAAAATAAAGATCGCAAGCGGATATATGTAACCTCCCGCACATATCCCGACGGCGAACTGAGGTGTATGCCAGTGGACATCAATTGGCCATCGCCGAATTGTTCGGCGATCAGAAAATGCGAAAGCTGGCTTTCGGTCGGCGTCCCCTCTCATTTTCCCATTGCAATTCAGACTATTGGAGGGAGAATGGGCGCTTGTGCCGCCAGTACATGCGAGGTTCAGGCAAGTTTCGCAGCTCCAGTGGGTAGTTATAATTTGAAAAAAGCTTTTATGTATCTCCTTTGGTTTTTGGGGTGCTCAAATGTTTTATTCTGGGAGCCACATCTATAGTCTTCTATAGTCCTAAACAAGCCTGTACAGCCAACTTGACCCGACCATAATGAGGGTGCTGTTGTGGTGTTGATGATCATCAATAACTCTAAATATAAGTGTTGAAGTCATCATTATAGATGTCTAGAGGAGGTTGCTTCTTATTTTAAATAACTGTATGAGCAGTGTTCATGTAGTAGCGGAAACATCTACCATACCGGTGCATAATATGCTTTGTATCTATGTAGGGAACTTGAACATGCCGAATGATTTTATCTCATAGCATGTATATGTGGACGAGCTAATGACGTCTCGAAGTATCGTACTGCCGTATATCTGCTGAGACTATATATATTGTGACCCATAGGTCTTACATACTATATGATGATAGAGAACCTGACACAGAGCACAGTATTCTTGAAACGCCCGAGGCGGATCCTGCCGGCACTGCACTGTAATTTACTGGAATTCAGATCATTGAGCAAGTATTGCAGTAAGAACGAAGTTGGCGGGGAGAAAAAATTGAATACATGAGCTCATGTGCGTTTATACGGGCTTCCTAGTTCTTCTACAGTGACCCAGAAATTACTGTGTGGTGAAGTTGCGTGGAGAGGGCTTTGGAGAAGCACTGCAAATATGTGGCATGTTGTTGAGCACGCGCGTCAGCCCGAGGTGATCGATTGATGAGTGATGGTACCTATCATTTGCCGATAGCCGGTGCTCCCAAGCACTCGGTAAACATTTCTATTGGTGTTCGTGACTACTGCGTTCTATCAGACAAATCAAAAAATATACACTCACACTGTCTGTCGGGAGATGTAGCCAGCGACGTCGTTTACTCACTGACTGACGGCCACGACGAGTCCCCTTGAGTTTGTCTCGCTCGCAGGCGCCTCCCCCTTCACTCTGTCACTCTGTGAGTTCAAACCCTCTTTTCTGATAGACATAGCTTTGCAATACTCATTCAGTGTGTAGGTGAAGCTGTGATATCACACGTTTCGGATTCGCTTCTATCTATCCATACATTCTTTGCCCTTCACATTCTTTTAACAGATCTTTCGAGATCAAGGCTATATATTGCCTTATGTTCACACCTCCGCCTTCCCCTCTGCCAGCTCGACAGAGTGCGCCTTCTCTCCAAGAGCCCGAGCCCCTCTTTCTCGAAGACGAGTCCAAGCAGTCTACAAAGAAAATCATTGGGAGGAGGTTTCGTATGGCCGTGATTCTGATACCTCTCCTGGTTATCTGCATCACCGCGCGCATTGGCTATGTGTCAAGTCGCGCAGTTGAGCCCCAACCCAACCTCGAGCTCCCCCTCTCGTGGCATGGAATAAAGGAGGACTCAAGTTGGCGGCACCACAAGCGGCAACCTGAACCTGAGCCCCAGACGGTGTCGGGTGGCCTGAGCTTGAGTTCCGCCGCACCCACTTCGACAACTGCAGCTGCGAGCCCTACCCCCTCGTCGTCGTCGATCCCAGTATCCCTTCAGCCAATTCCGACGGTCCCTTCAGCCCCTCCAACGTTACCGACTCCTTTCCCGCAGACGTTCGATGCAGGCATTGCTCAGAATTTCTCGAGTATATCGTGCTCTAACTTCTTCGCCAATATGACCAATTCTGCGCCCTACCGATCCTGCCGCCCGTTCTCGGTACTGCTGGAGAATTCCGCTGCTTTCATCAACGTATGTATCAGATTTACACCCCCATCAATATATACTGACGGCCACTTACAGGCCCAGTCGAATCTTACTCTGATGAATTCGATTATTTGGGGGACATGTAACACAACGCTTGGGCTCTCGCAATGTGAAGCGAACATGGACTGGTTTACAGATGCATTACAAACGGCCTGCACCGAGGAGCTGAAGGATAATAACGCCATGACCGTGGCTACCCTGAAAGGTCCGTCCTAATTCCCAATGATGTTATCAATATATGGATTGATTTTCGTGCGGTTAATAGCTCTGCAGGCATTCAGCATTATGTATGACGTGGCTTGCCAAGTGGACCCGACAAGCAACACATACTGCTATCTAAACGCTGTCAGTAACTCGAATCCGGTCGATTCGTACTACTATGCCCTACCGTTGGGCATTCCTGTTCCGTCATCAGCAGTTCCCACATGCTCAACATGCTCGAAGAGCGTTATGGGCGTGTACTCTGCTGCCCTTGAGAACTCGACAGAAGCATCGCAACTAAGCGGTTTACAAGAGACATACGAAGCGACCGCAAAGCTCACGGTTCAATACTGCGGCGCAAGTTTTGCGACAACCGGTCTCGGCAGTTCCGCGATGTCTTCCTTGATGCGGCCGTCATGGATGGTAACGGGAAGCCTCGCAATATTTGCGTCGGTTCTTCTAGGAAGCGCTCTGTGAGCTCCCCAACTACAGGCCACGGATTAACGCATTGTCCCTTTCTGTGTTCTGGTTTCCGTTCGGGGTTTTCGTCGAATTGGATGTAGTTTTTTCAGTTGTTAGGGCTTTGCACACACTATCTCATTCTTTCTATTGTTTTACTAGAACACTCTAATTTGGGCCCGCAGGTGCATGGGAGCACACATGGGATTCATTGGCAAATTCCGACGCTGCATTTTATCTCAGATATTCCTAACTTTTTGCTACTATTTATTACTTACATATCTTCTATACCAGGCCCTCCCACATCTCCACATTTTTATAGGAGACCCCCCACCGCCTTCGTTGACCGGATATACATATCCCTACCCACTCTGCTCACGAACACCCTAACCTGACGCCTAGGCCCCCATTTCACTTCGCCTACCCAGACCGCACCGGATCTGCCACACATACTGCTGTCTTTCCGCGTGCACCGGGCTCTGGCGTCGGTTATCTTGCCTGAGCGCTCTGAACACCCATGTTGTCTGTGTCTTTATGCGCCCAATAGCCATTTTCACGCCAGTCTTGCCGCCGCTATATCCGTATTTCTGACCTGTATACACAACGACGCACACCCGGTCCCTAAAAGGTATTACAATATATACGTATTATTTGCCTCGCCATTACCTGCCTATGCAGGTTGCTTCCATTTTTGTATTCCCTTGTCCGATAGCTGAACAACGCTGTCGTATGCCCCCAGCTAATCTGCAGGAAGCGTTGAGCGTTGTGACCGAACGTGAGAGTGCGCATTGTGTGTTGGAGATGTCGGACTTTGCTTCTGAAGCTTCTGCCTGCTCAGCGTGGCACGCAAAATCATTGATGGAAGGTACATGATGATGCATGATGCATGATGCATGATAATAATACTGATGATCGTAATGCGTACTGTGTCTGGCTCACTTTTGGAATATTCGGCGGCCGACCATAGTATCCTTAAGCAATCCCTGAGCAATCCTTAAGAGTTAAGTCAACCTTGGTCCTTGGCTGGGACGTTAAGATATCATACTTCTAATATTTTTCATACCTTATATAAATCGGGACACGCAGTGAGAGAACGAGAAATATCATGTATAATAAATACTTCCAGTCAACTTGACCTTGCAACAGAATTGCAGTCAGACGGCGTCGACTTCGTGCTTTTCCCATCGTTGCGGACAGAAAATTTGGGTTTTTCGTGCTTCTTCAGAGAAGATAGAAAAAAACTTACATAACAGTATCGACGCAAGACAAGGCGCTGTTGTTCGCTGGTTGCTTGATCCCGTTCAAATGCTGAATATTTAGGTGAGGAGGACCGGTGCTTCGTGGCCGGACCTGCGGATTGGTAAGCAACTCGACGTGCCTATCGGAACTTGAACTGGGCCATGTATTTTCAACTTATCCCAGTGCGCCGCCTGCATACATAAACGAGCTATATTGCATTGTTCAGCACACACACATTCGAAGGATTTGAAGTTAATGGCTTTTTTCTCAGAGGAATCTCTGGAATTGGGGGAAATTGGGCAAATGAGTACGTACTTTACTTTTTGTTCCATTCCTTCCCCCCGCCCATATGATGCGAAATCACACCCTGGAGAGGACACACGGATTTCCGTGCCCTCGTTGAAACCCCAGACTGCGCGATCCATCCTGGTATACTCTTGGAGGAACCGTTTGGACCCCGGTCAAGAACGGAAAGCTGATGGAATTCAAAGTCTGTATTGCTACCTGTATACACTGACACTCTTTCCTTAGGGCCAACGGTATTTGCATACGATCTGTGCATTCGTTCATCCGACTGTTGAACCTATTTTCCAATTTTTCCAAGTTCTTCTTCCACTGCATCGGCCATCTCCCCCAACGTTTCGAACCGCCACGTCCATTTCGGCTTTGCATCAAGACCTCCAGGTGTAACATTGCAAGTCACTGCCGCCTGCCTGTCGATCCAGACGCTCCGCATGCCCAGCCGACTCGCAGGCTCGTGATCGTGCGGCAGGCTCTGCGCCACCGAAAGCACCCTGTCCTTGACCTCCTCGCCGGGCCGCAGCGAGAGGTCGCCAAATAGCTCTGGGTGCGCCCCGAAATATGCGAGCGCTGCGCGGAACCCGCCCAGTGCGGGCTTGTAGCACCCTGTATCCTGCGCGGTCATCACCAGTGTGAACGGCGACTGCGAGCCCGGCGCGTCTTGCGGGTGCCAGTACTGGTGGGGGTTCGGCACGGGGAACGTGTATGTTTGCAGCGCGACGCCGTCCGCGGGTGCACCTGCGAGCCGGGCATGTGTGTGGCTGAAGGAGCTGCGATCGACGTTGGAGAGCACGACGAGCTTGAAATGCTTCGCGAGGCGACGCAGCGCGGCGACGGTGTCAGGGAACACGGGCCAGTGCTCGATCGAGTTTCCAAACCTTGTATGCGCGTTCTGCGCGCCGTCACCTGCGGCAGCGGAGGTGGACGCACCGGCGTCCGTGGTGGCGGCGGCGGCTGGGTCTGTGGCGGCCACTGAGGCTGAGGGGGTAGCGCCTGGCTGTTCGCCCGAGAGGGTCTTGAGCCGCTCTTCCAGGATTTCGTGCACCTTCGCCAGGAGTTCATTGTAAAGCATGTCCGGGTATTGTGCTTGGAGATCGCCCTCGGCCGCCATAAACGCAGACAGCGCATCTTTACGTGACCAGCTTTTAGATGCGGGGTAGCGAGCGAGTAGGGGCTTCAGCGCGTCGAACAGCCCCGATTCCCAGTCCTATGAGAGATCTCGCGTAAGCGATGCCGCGTTGGTAAATACAGAAAGATATACCGCGAGAGTGCCGTAGACGTCAAATATTAGAATCTTGTGGTCTGTAATCTTTGGCGTCGGTGCAGACATCCTAGTGTCAGTCAGTGGACGTGTGGACGTGTTGGCTTTCAGGTTAGGCTGTGATACTGGATTGGTGTTGGCCTATAAAAGTATGTCGTGATGGTGTGGTGAAGGAAGCAATATGAGTCGATGATGCTCAACGATGCGGAGCCGGTGACTCGTCTGATCATGATCGCCGCGGGAATCGCGTTGAGATTAATGCCACTGCTCGTGCATCTCTCCTTGAGCTCTCCCTTACTCCACGGGATTCAATCATGCAAATGTAGATGCTACTTATTGAAGTAATCGCCGCCACCAAGTGGGTCATTAAATTGGCACTACTTAGAAAGTTGCAAGCTTTGAATTCCACTGTATGTACATGCGGTAAGACTGAAAAACACATAGAAATTGTCCAAGTGGACCCCGGGCTAGTGGTAGAGATTAAAACGACTTGTCTCGGAAGATATCACCGCGAAGGCGTCGCGCTAGTTCCATATCTTTTGTCTGGATTGTCACGCGCTTCGCGTGGATGGCGGCCAGGTTGCAGTCTCCGAACAGGTCGACAAGGTAAGCCTCGGAGGCCTCCTGTAAGGCCTCCAGTGCCGAGCTTTGGAATCTGATGTCGTGCTGAAAATATCAACTCATTGGTGTCTGCCGAGAAGCATACAAAAATTATTGGACAAACTTACTTTGTACTCTAGAGCAATCTCGCGGACAAGTCTTTGAAATGGGAGCTTTCGAATGAGCATGTCTGTCGACGACTGATAGTGTCTAATCTGCCGGAGAGCTTGCTCTCCCGGACGGTATCTCGGACGCGGATTAACCATATCCTCAACGGTTTCCATAGAGGTTCTGCCAGTCTAATAAGTTCCATAATCGTCAGTACTAGAGTACTTAATCGACATATTCATAAGCAATCCGGGGGCTCACCAAACCACCATGTTGAGTTTTTTTCCTGCCGACTTGGAACCCAGGAACAAGCATATTTATGTGTAGTTCCCTCTAGAATTTGGTGATTATCTGTAAGCGAAAAACTTGATTCTGGGCAGTGAGTGGATTCAAATACTCACTGGCTGTTGAGCAGGCTTCTTGCGGCCCGTTTGCCCCATTTCAGGCAATGTTTTTAATGCTGTAGTTGTAGATACAGAACAGGCCAATGAATTTAATAGTGAGCATGGTAGAGAGTAATCTCGGTCCACTTACCAACAATACTTTTTCGAGCGGTTTGCTTTGTGCGGGCCATTGCGATGAAGTGGGGTTCGATGGGCCAGCCTTGCTCTGAATGATAGTAGGGTGAGTCCAGGAAGAAGGACGTTAGACCTATGGGTTGAAGCGTGTCGTGCTTTTTATTATTCGGAGCTGTGACCTCCTTCTAGATCAAATTGAGGCCAAGTCACCGATGAATCGCTAATTCACGCAAAAGGTTATCTGAACATTGATGTCCTTCGGGGACGACCGAAATTTGAAGGTTGGTTCCAGGAATAGCAATAATATGTCTGGTTGGATGATGATATTGCGGATGCGCGCAGCTTCAGCCGGTACACCAGGAACTGTGAGTTTCGCTCGCTCTTGCAGACACAAGGTGCGCGCGACAGCGTGGCTGCCAATGCACTTCCCGCAAGGTGAATGGCGAGGGGATTGACAGCCGCGGGTGAGGGACGCGCCGACTACGGTAGACGAGAGCTACGAGGTTCAAATTCGGATTTTGCGATCAGCTACGTGGCTCGGGTAAGTCAATGATGGTGATCTAAGCATCTTATCTCATCATTTTATAGTRCTCAGGCTAAAAAACTGAAGGCATTCAGCGACGTATCTCGCTGGTCATACTCATATTTGATCATTTTAAGCCTGRAATARRGTTTCAATAATCATATTTGAGGCAAGTAAAAAGGAAGAAGGGCCCMAAAACGAAGAAAACGGACAGTCACGTGACGTACCTCACCGAACAAGGCGCCAATTTCATTTTTCAGACGCACTTACTTTCCTCGCGCGCGCTCGGCCAAGCGCTCATGCACCTTATGCGCTTATAAGAGTTCTCTCTCGAAACGGTGGCGCGGAATATCAGAGTGTCCAATGAGTAAGTATAACACAGATGAAACACAGAGTCGGCCATTGTAAATTGTTGGTAAATTGTAAGTAGTCACATTTCAAGCACGGGAACCTGGAACTGTCTTTTTGCTGTCGTTTGGCTTCCGTTATATGTCTGATGCCAAAATCAAACGCTCAGATGGACAATATGAAGGATGTGAGTGTGAAAATATTATTCCGTAACTATCCGTGCCATATTAAATCTTTTYAAGTTTTGTGGATCGCGTCAAAGAAAGCACACAAAATATCCGCGAGAAAGAGCTTCGCTAATTGGAATCATACTCAATTACCCAAGTAGGTAGTCGGTCATTCCACCAGTCGCGAGTACCTTCAGGACTCGTCTATTACATTCTTACATTTGTATTTACAGCCTGGCCGAAGCCAGCTTACAACACACACCCTGTGAGCGCTCATTTTGAGTCCCGACTCCCATGGTGCACGCGCACTTGACGCGCCTCCGCGATACGCCTTCTCCACACGTGCCTATTATCCCCCGATTCCCCTCTATTTATTCCGCGCCACCGTTTCGAGAGAGAACTCTTATAAGCGCATAAGGTGCATGAGCGCTTGGCCGAGCGCGCGCGAGGAAAGTAAGTGCGTCTGAAAAATGAAATTGGCGCCTTGTTCGGTGAGGTACGTCACGTGACTGTCCGTTTTCTTCGTTTTKGGGCCCTTCTTCCTTTTTACTTGCCTCAAATATGATTATTGAAACCCTATTTCAGGCTTAAAATGATCAAATATGAGTATGACCAGCGAGATACGTCGCTGAATGCCTTCAGTTTTTTAGCCTGAGCACTATAAAATGATGAGATAAGATGCTTAGATCACCATCATTGACTTACCCGAGCCACGTAGCTGATCGCAAAATCCGAATTTGAACCTCGTAGCTCTCGTCTACCGTAGCCGACCATGTGGTCCATCTGAAAACCAGCATGTTCCGCCTCCTCGGCAGAGGTATAGTATTTCTCGACGAGTGCTTGAATCCATGTGGTGAACGAAGACCTACGACGCGGAAGATTCGGAAGAACAGCAGACAGGCGCACTGCGCCAACGTGTGAACGTCCGGGTCCAGGCTGCCGAATCCGGCCTCCGACGTTCACACTCTTTTCCATCTCACTGGCTGCGTTGACTGTTTAGAATTTTACACGGGCATTGCATTTACGAACCTCTCGAATACCTTGGTTTCACAGTTAGGTGGGCACTTCAATGGCCACTCATAGTTGCCTGACAATCCCGAAGCACCCTGCACGGTTTTCATATAGGAAAGTAATTCCCTTCCACCAACTTCTCTTCTTCAAGTTTGAATGCTAAGAAGGAACTTTCAGGCCCTTGCCGGTGAATTGAAATGCTTGACCCTACCCGCGGCCTCTAGCGTAACGTTAGAGAATAGGCGGCGGTGCGGATATGAACGTCGTGATTGGGGGCATTGACAAGGCCCCTTGAACAAGACAAACTCAGCAACGGCGAAAGGAGGGGGCGACCTACGGCTTGTGGCCCGTGCATTTATTGTATAGATAATGGCGGTGGCTGTCGTGGTCAATTTCCGCCCTGGTTCGTCTGGCTTCGGTCGCGCTGAAGGCTTCGCGTCGGGCGTCGGGCGCAGACGCCGCGTCGTACTGATGTTGTTACAATGTTTCAAGCTTAAGACTTTAAGCTTCAAGATGTAACCGACTTGTGACCAGTCCAAGGTAAGCAATGCATAACCACAGTCCTTCAAACAGCATCTCTGAAGAAACGCGCAGCGAAAGTACCTGACGTCATATCATTCGCCGAACCCAACTGCCACTAACTATCATGCTTTGCGAAGTGCTTACCTGTTACGATGTGCCAGGACTCAGGTGCGTCTCTTACCTATGGTAAGATCAGTATGTAATATAATTATACTCATTCACGCCGTTTACGTTGCTAGCCTAGCCGCGCTGTCGGGCTATGCACTTCGCTAGGTTCCGAACGCCTTTGTATATTGTTACCATTATTCATAACCTTTGTATTCGGACAGGTTGATTGATATCAATAGGATAGCACTTACAAATTGGCCCACGATCAGCCCTTGATCCACGATAAGCGCCCACAAGTCACGACGCCTCGTTTTCAACCCTCTTGAGTTACTGACTCAATCTACAACCACCATGGACGAACTTCAATATGCCATGAACCATGTGTTCTTACCCCCGAAGCTTCCCCAAGAACATGATCCAGGCCCCCAGGCCAGCCTCGGCGACATCGCACTGTGCCGATTTGCATACGAAGCTGCACTCCAATTTCCGCAGTACCTTGCTCCGTGCCACCAAACACAGTGGAATGTGGTCACCAAGATGCTCAAAAATTTACTCGACACCACGAAATTTTCTACGAGGGATGATCGTGTTTCTAGAATTGTGAAGTTGCGGGTCGGAGGTCGGTTTTTCCAAGCTCGGAAAATGTCAAGTTTAACCAATCCATGTTATACAGAGGCACTTGCTTTTCATATTCGAGCACAGAACGCTGGCCTTTTACTCCGCAAGAATTCAGGGTCCATAATTTTTGAAGCTTTCGAGGTATCGCCGCCTCCTAAGGACGTGATGAGCGAGGAGGGGAAGTTGCTCTGCTCTTATCCCGGTCCTGCCATTGAAGTTCCCCTCGGCACCTCTCAAAATCTCTCTTTTGTGGAGCAGTTTGTTTCCTTTATCAGCAACATGGACATTGACCAGTTAGATACCGCTCAGACAACAACCAAAGCGGGATCTACAGTCCAAGAAACACGAGGGACAAACGATCCGAAGTACATCACTCAGCTCCTCATGGCTATCCTCCACGGAATGGGTCGAGAGGCTAGCGTGGAGCGCTTTACAAAGCGTATTGCCGATGAAGTCTGCTGGAAGAGTGCTCTGAACCCTTGGCGGAGGTCTCCGCGCTGGCTGGTGCTCCGTGTAGCCGCACAAAGGATGTCTGAATCGCGCGGCATCTATAAGCAATGGATGCTCTTCTTTCATGCTCGTCTTTTGCAACTGTTTCTTGACAACAACTTTTCAAGTGATCTTTTGCACGTGGCTCGGGTCAAGACAGGTCGTCGTGCTCACAAACTCGGAGATACCGCGCCTCCACTGCTTTTGAAAATGGTGAAAGATGTTGTCCAAGCAGTCCAACTTCAGCTTCAGGAGCGGTGGTCTGAAGAGCAGCAGGATCAGGCTCTTTCACCTGCATTCGTTTCAAACGCTTTGGCCACCGAAAGGGACACCAAGATGTCGCTTGACAATTCTCGTGCATATCTCTCCGAAGTCTTACTCCCAGAACGATCCAATGGACTGCCGAGCCCATTTGAACCGACCGAAAAGCCTCGTCTGCGGAGTCTCACCATTGACACTATCTTCCCTGACGCCTTCACCAGAGCCGCTCAAGCTGATCCATATGTCGCCCTCGCCGACTTCGAAGATCTTGTTCAGGATCACCTAGACTCCTGGACTCAACAAAATCTTCGGGAAGAATCGGCAAGCATAACATTGAAGACATGTCTCGAGCAATACATGTCCGCCGCAAAGCACCATTATGGATCGAATGCAGAGGACAAATCTCGGATGCTCTTAGTAATAATGGATCTCTGGGTCGCTCTTGACGTTGTTGTGTGCTTCCAACACCCCCTTCTTCTGTCTTACTCTCCGGAGATCCCAGCCTCGATTTTGGAACCACTGCTTGTCCGCACTTCCATTTCCTTTGATCGCGCTGCTAAAATAGAAAGATACCTCCTTGCCCGACACGCAGATGTCGACAGGACATCGACCTCCATATACGCCTCCGAGATTACCTCGACCACATTCTCTGTGCGCTATTTTGACCGCACGCAATCAATGCAGGCCCTCAAATCCTCGATCGAAAGTACTGCTACTGCGCAGCGTGCCAGCAAGCGTGCAGAACTGGGTGATCTCAATGCCGAGCACACCAAACTGATGCGGCAGATTGCCTCAATAGATTGTACGTACTACACCACCACTGATCGGTATGGGTTCTCCCATGAGAGGCATGACAATCGCTGGTGCCAGAAGTGCAAACTTGAGAGGCAGGCGAATTCTATGCACATTGATGTTCATGAATGGCCTCTGTCGGACAAACCTCTTGAGGCCAAAGCAACCGTTTTCAAACTTGACTGCCCATCGGCGTTCTCGATCTGGAGGACGCTGACGTACCAGATCCTGCGCGACATCGGTATGAGGCATGTCAACGTTGAAGGTACTGCAATGTACCCTCTCGGCGACTACGCTGGACTGCAGTCATGGGCGCGAGGGAAAACTTCAGCTAGAATCACGTTTGCATCCACAACGAAGTCATTCCTCGTATCGCACTACCGCAAGACCAGCATACCCGCCACAGAAAAAGATGTATGCGTCAATAATGGCCTCAACTACAGACTGTGCGACAATGTGAACCAGGAGGTGACACGCATGCCATTTGTCATCGATCTCTACCCATACTGCACCCTTCAACTTCCCGAAAGAAATAGTGCATACTCCCTCCTGCAGTACGCCGTTACGCACACGACACACTCACACAACTCCACGATTGTAAAACAAGGAAACTGTCCGGTTGATCTTAGCATTCATGAGCAGCTGGCCTTCACCAACCTCCGCTGCGGAGCCAATCTGCAGTGGATGAACATTGTGCGCGAGTTGCGTACCAGGACGCTGACATTCTCGCGCGAGGAGGTGCATACTCTTCTCATGCAAGCCGCGTGGCAGATGGGACCTTTGGGCGGCGATGTAAACCTCAGAGGTTGGCATACAGAACTTGGTGTCGCGGAATTTGGTTCTGTCTTGATCCAGGAAGCAACAGATCTTTTATTGCATGTTGAAAGTAACTGGATGGAGGGAAACACAGTAAAAACCATCAGTATGTTTATTTCTATTGTCTCGGTTCATGGATCATGTGTAATTGAATTGCATAATCTCTCAGTTTACCTCACAAGTCGACTGTTGGCTTCCGCCGCTGATGCAGAAGTGATCTTGCATTGCTATGCACTTCTGCGGCGCGCTCGCAAGACAACACACGAATGGATGCGCCAGATTGTGTGCAAGCTGCAAACTGTTACTGACAGCGAAGCTACTATCGGCGAAATGCAAAGACGGGCCTGCGAGATGGCCGCTATTTGCAGAGCCAGCTTTGACGTCGGCGCCCGGGATCATCTCGATGCTCTGCTGTCTTCTGCCGCTGATGCTGCTATTCTCATCGAATGCAGCATTGTGATCCATGATAACACCCCACACACCACCTCAGACTCGCCCCTCGGTTTTCAGAAACTCCTTCATCGTGATCGGCGACTGGCCCATTTCCTGGAATTGAAGCTTGCGAGACAAATTCATACCAACGCCCGTGGATTGGACGATGCTGTTGCGTCCGTTTGGCCCTCGTATCGGCCGGGAACAGGAGGCTGGCAAAACCTGCCCGGGCCAAATGCACGCTGGACGACTTCATTCACTGACCCCAGGCCTAATCAGCGTTCCCAGCAGGTCCACTATAACCTGCTGACCGGAAAACTCCTGATAGATGGGAAACCATTAGGGCGCCTTCCACATGAGATACTCGGACATTCAACTTACCAGCGAATTTTTGGCCAGGTTTGCAAACATTTCATATCGTCTTGCATACTCCCAGGCTGATTCCTTTACTCCCAGAAAATGTTTGGCGTCATCCCCGCTAGTATGTATGGAATGGATTATGCAACAAGACACATGATCCATGGCTCCCAGGTAGAGTTTTGAGCATACCTCTATTGTCTACTTTTTTTTAACCTCAAAAACAACAGATTTTCTTCGCGTTTCAGAAACGTGACTCGGACGTCAAACATTTAATCATCCGTGCGCAAGATCAGATGGGCAGGACATTGGAGTTGATCCCCCCCGACATCCTTGCCAATGATTTTCCCCATTTTCTTACTGAGGATTATGCTCATTGGATGGACACTGCTACTGGAGTAGTCGAATTCCGGCCCCTCAAGCAACTATGGGAATGTACCTCCCTTGATTGGCAACTTGACTTCTCACAGGATGCCCCATCTATGATGTTCCACGGAGAAAAGAGGTTACAAAGGCTTATTGACATCAGAAGCCAGACATTTCAAGGCATCGCTAATCGTCTCCATTCTTTAGAGCATGCTACACACCTTACAATCACGCTTGACATGGATTGCCAGCCAGCCCGCATTTCAATCGATCTGCCCCGATTCCGCCTCTCATTCTTCTTGAACGACAACGGCGAGCTCGAGTCATGCAACATGCGCAATATGGTTATCGATGGCAACCAATGTACGGGGACCATGATCGGACTGGAGAACCAGTTAGTTCTTCGTCACAAGGACTCAGACTTTGCGAGGCTTCCGCGGTCGCGCCTGGTAATCATCCCTCATGGCACGGTCCAATTCTTACTGAACAGAAACCATGTTTCCGTCACCATCGACACCAATTGCCAGTCTCAACATCAGGTTGTCTGGCACAAGTATGACATTGATACCGATCTTGGGTTACTGGTTGGCGGTGTCAACCTCACAAGCCGCCTCTTCAAGATATACCTCCATGCTCTGTGTAGCCACTCGCTCCCGGACCCCCTGACAAGTCAGACAGGCACCGACCACGCGTTGCAAGAGCTGCGGGGTGCCGGATGTTTCTCGTTCCAACAATTGGAAAAGATTGACATCGATCTGCTCCGACTCATTGGAGAAATAAGTCCAACGCGATGCTACTACCCGAAGCATCTTCGCGTAATGCAGACTACAGAATGGTCTTCGCAGCTGCCAGTACTTTCCCAACACAGATCATTCGACAACGCAGCCTCCAGAATTTTGGATTATGCCCAATCATTGGCTATATTCCCCGAACTGTGTCAAGAGGTCAGCTTGCAATGGCGGGTCCGTAGCGATCCTGTCTTGATGGCGCGTGCAGAACGACATGCCATATACTATCAAGGAGACATTGGGTCTTCATCTGATTCTGACAGGAGATACACCTCTAAAGATTGCATACACAACACAGATGCTGAAATGGAGGCTCTGAAAATCTCACATCTGGTGTATACTTGGCCTGTGGGACTCACTGTTGAGCCCTCTTCGTACCCTAACCTCCAGGGTATTTTTGAAACATGGAACATAATGCAGGGACTCGATCCAGAGAGATCACTTACGTATTCTTGAAATTGGTTGTCTTTCAATCTTTCCCAGCAGTGGCTCAGCATATATGAATCCTGTCGCGAAGTAATGCACGTGGGGTCAAAGTATGCCTTGATTTTCTCATTTTCCGCATTGGCCTATCGAAATAAACCCAGTCTTGCATTCCACATACCCATCTTGCTAGCATGTGCCACCATTCCGAGCTCGCTTTTGGATTCACCTCCGCAGCACGTCTCTTATTCACTGGATCAGGGATACGAACCTCTTCGAAACAAAGTACTGTCGATTGTCAGCTCCAACATCTATGACGTTGATGATAGCCCTGCGGGGTGCCTCAGCCGTTCACCAAACGAAGAATACTATAATTTCAAAGCACGTCTTCAAAGACATTATCAGGATCTGTCTGGCCCCAGGATCAACGATGCTGTAGACCGTTTGATGGCCCAGTGGCCCTGTTATGATCCTCAAACACCGTTTCACAGCGAAGATGCCAGTCAGTGGTTCCGAACCGAAGCCGTTATTTCTGCTGCTAAGAAGTACTTTGCCGATTGCTTTGCTAATCGTGAACTCAAAGCATTTGTCTCAAGGCTTTCAAGGGTTCTTCAGCAACATTGCATCCCATCCCCTCTAAATATCCACAACCTTTCTAGTTTGCAATTCTTACCACACTTTAACCCCGCCCACATCTCTGACTCGTCACAGCTTACTCTGGAATTGGTCTTGTCCAGTCGTGATGCGCCGTTGCCGTATCGGATTCGGGCTTCCCACAAATTCGGCGAGATTGGAGCACAGTCACTCCCTAGAGGCCTTGGACAGCCTGTGGATACTACGGCTTTGGGCAGTCTTATTGAACAATTTGAGTCCAACCATACCACCGTGCTTCATCAGGTATACCGAGACCGTCTCACAGCAAGTCGACATGAATTACATGGCCGGCGGAAATCATCTATACCTAATGAATGTACACCCTCGATCGGTGTCTGCATTGAATATCGCACAAGGTCTCAAATGCGCATGGCTAGCATCTTCTCTTCATTATGCGACACATTGTCACCTATCACTCATGCAGAAGAAATCCTCAAGGACGCAGGGCTCTGGCCACCCATTTCGCTGCGTACAGTGCTCGAGCTTCTGGGATCTGCAACATGTCTACAGTGTTCTACGGAATGGACTGAAATCTTGATTGGCTTTGCTGAAGCAATCATCGAGTACCAGCATGCGCAACACCTAGTCGGATTTGCGCTTCGTTCAGAAGTTCATAATTTCTTCAAAGAACTCGATAATGCCGCATTCAACTGGTCGGATGCACGCGAATATCCCATCTGGCTACTGATACAGGTAAGTTTACATGTGAATATTTTTGCTAGAAGATCTAACCCTGTTTTAAGATACAGGGCAACTTTATAACACGTCCTCTTCAGTCTCAGGTGGCAAGGGAAATGATATCACCATCATTGAATAAGAATACAGTTCTGCAGCTGAACATGGGCGAAGGAAAGTCTCATGTTATTGTACCTCTCGTGTCAGCTGCTCTGGCAGATTCTCAAAAACTCGTGCGAGTCGTCGTTCTGAAGCCCTTGGCCAAGCAAATGTTCCAACTTCTCGTCGAGCGCCTATCAGGTCTTCCCAATCGCCGTGTCTTCTACCTTCCATTTTCTCGTGATGTCAAAGCGACCTCCCAGACAACGCAAAAGATTCGAGGGTTGTTTGAAGAGTGCGCTCGGGTAGGAGGAATATTGGTAGCACAGCCTGAACACATCCTCTCATTCCGCCTCATGGTTGTTGACCGAACACTTTCGTCTGAAGGATCTCTCAACCAAATTGCTCGTGAATTGCATGCGACCCAAGGTTGGCTTCATTCTGCTTCTCGAGACATTCTTGACGAGAGCGATGAACTCCTCCATGTCCGATATCAACTTATCTACACGATGGATCAGCAACAGCCCCTTGATGGTAGTCCTGACCGCTGGACCATTGTAGAGAAAATATTCGACCTTGTACAGCAACATATGGATATCCTGTGTGCTGAATTTCCCGAGGAGGTTGAACTAGTGAACCACCGAAGTACAATAGACAAAGCAAATTTCCCGCATTTTCGTCTACTAGGCGCCTCCGCTGCAAAAGCACTTGTCTCACGTGTTGCCAACGATGTGATGAACGGAAGAGTTGAAAATGTGACTTTTGTCGGCCTTGGCTTCCAGGCTTCCCTTCGTTCTCGTGTGCTTTCTTTCATGACAATCCGTGACCTTGACCCTCCTACCCTTCGTACGGTGAGGGACACCTATGAAACGACTGGCCTTTGGAAAGGCCTTCTTCTGCTTCGTGGGCTCCTTGCACATGGAATCTTGACATATTGTCTGAACTCACGGCGCTGGCGGGTTGATTATGGCCTTGACCCCAAACGTTCCATGCTTGCCGTCCCTTACAGAGCCAAGGTACTATCTTCTTTCTTTGTTGTCCAATGTCTTTTCATTAATTATATATGTTTTATACAGGACGTTCCAAGCATGCGGAGTGAATTTGGTCACCCGGACATCGTTCTCTGTTTGACTTGTCTGACCTATTACTATGGGGGTCTGACTTCTGATCAAGTCACGGAATGCTTTGAACTGGTCAACAAGCTTGATAATCCATCGCTTGAATATGAAAGCTGGGTTGAACGAGGCAGAGAAGGTATTCCTCCTGCAATCCGACAGATTATAGGGGTGAATATGAAGGATGTGGACACATTCAATACAAAGATTATTCCTGTCTTTCAGCACAACAAAGGCACAATTGATTTCTACCTTTCGCAAGTCGTCTTCCCGAGAGAGGCCAAGGAATTCCCGCACAAACTAGGAACTTCCGGCTGGGATCTGGCGGAAACAAAGGTCAATTTCACCACTGGCTTCAGTGGAACCAACGACAACTCCGATTTGCTACCTACCACAATCTCTCAGAGTGACCCAGTCAATCAACTTCGCACAAATGCACAAGTTTTGGAGTTCATACTTCGGCCAGAGAACAATAGGTATTTGTGTATGCAGGACGGAAGCGGGCAGCCATGCTCCGCGGCTGATCTTTTGCATAAATTGGTGGATGAACCAAAGGAAATCAGAGTTCTGCTTGATGTTGGTGCCCAGGTAAGCACTTTTTTTTTGTAAATGCGACCAGTCCCTCAAAATTGTCATGTTAGATGTTAGAAATGACGAATCAACAATTAGTCGAACATTGGCTATCGTTGACCTCTGTCGATGTTGCCGCTGGGGTATTCTTTGATGATTCGGACAGTTTAACCGTCCTCACCCACACGGGATTAGTGGAACCCCTTCATTCATCAACCTTCATCCAACGACTCCATCAGTGTATTGTATATCTTGACGACGCGCACACCAGAGGCACAGACCTCAAGCTTCCTCCTGATTTCCGGGCCATGGTAACGCTCGGGCCCAAGGTCACCAAGGATAAGCTCGTTCAGGGTATGTTGAATTGATTCTGTCTCAGTTGTAGTATAATGATTTGATCCATTTTCTTTCTAGGCTGCATGAGGATGCGAAATCTGGGATACGGCCAGTCTGTCGTATTTTGTGCACCTCCTGAAGTTGATAGGTATATACGAAAGCTCGAGAAAGTTGAAGCATCAGCCCCGGTTCAAGTAGTCGATGTTCTCACCTGGGCAATGTCGAATACGTGCGCCGATATCGAAAACCATGTACCCCATTTTGTCCAACAGGGAGTCTACTATAACAAGCGACAAGGCGCATACTCTGCATTTTCCACTTCACAGGTTGAAAATATTGAGGCTCTCCGTAACTCTTGGCTTGAACCCGCGGCACGAGAGCTGGACGACATGTACGGCGGACATAACACCGAGGATGGGAACATTATGGACCTGGTCAAATCCTTCCCGGCAATGCATGACCGCCTCAAGATGCTCGGAATCACTGAGGTTCGCGACAGATCGATGGCCGAAGAGCAGGAACGAGAAGTGAGCCACGAAATGGAGGAGGAGGCTCAGCTGGAACGACCGCCCGAAATCCCTGCGGCGGTTCACGAGCTGCATACCGATGTACAGACTTTTGTCCGACGTGCCACCATATCCCCCACTTCCAAAGCCTTCTTACCTCTTTTGTCTCCCCTGTTTTCAGCGAATCCCGCACTGGGCTTGCAGAACCGTGTGCGAGCAAAACATCTCCTGGGCACCAGGGACTTCATGACAACAACGCTAGCCAAAAACGAACAGTCTGGCCTCACCGATTACCTTCGACCAATCAACTGGATTGTATCTCACGTCAGTGAAAACGGGACCTTGACTCTGGTGGTGATGAGCCCACATGAAGTCAACCTCCTGCTTGACGATATCCGAAAGAGACGGCGTGTCCGCTTGCACGTCTATGCACCGCGCACCTCACAATCGATGAAGTCTTTCGACGACCTCGCGTTCTATTGCATTCCGCCACTTGAACACCCACCGGCGGGCGGCGCGTCTTTGCTCAACAATATTGGGTACCAACTCAACATCTGGGCGGGCCAGTTATATTTTGACAGCTACGAGGCATACCTGCGCACCTGCCTACTCCTCGGTATCTCCTCCAGTGATTTGGCGGATGACGGCGAGGCTGTGGGACGTGATCGATTCGTCTCTTTCGATGGGAGGACGTTAGAGATGGCAGCGGTATGCCTGTTTGACAAGAGCCCTGTGATTGCCCTCCAGAAACTGTTTGGCCTGAGGAGGAAAGGCATGAGTTTCCAGTCGACGCACATGGGGAAGGTTTTGCAAGCGCGCCTGCTTTTCCCGGACGAATTTGCAACGTGATTTGGTTCGACGCAACTTGTGGATTGTGCTCAAATTGTGCTGTGTGCGAAATTAGTACGAACGTTGAAACATAGCCGGTGTAGACATTTTATCTCCAGATTGTGAATGGAATGTACATACTTGAAGCTTCCGCCACAATTTTGATTTTTGTACTGTTAAAAACATAGATCTAGGTTCCGAATACTTTGTGTTGAAAATAAGTATGTGATACAACTGAATTTATCTTTCCAAAGACGATAATTCTGGCGCGCAGCCCAGTTGTTTTATTTGGACCGTGTTGGTAGAACGTTGATATTCTACCACCACATCCATCTTCCTTGCAGGCGGCGTATGTGATTAGCAGCAGCTCTGTTAATGCGCATCCGCCTCGTCGCCGCTACGACCATTCGCAGGTCCGCAGCACAGTGCCATTCCACGAGTACACGAGGCCCGCTGCCATGCTCTGCGGTGGGTGATGTTGCTCACTTAATGTCACCCAGCAACATATCTGCGACCATCGCTGCCATAGCCCACTGGCGCCCAAGACGGTCAACAAACGGTCGGCGGCGGTTCGTAGTGCAGCAGAGCTTCGTTGCAAAATGTTGGTTGGCCAACCATGGCGAGCTCATAGACACGTTGACACCTGTCTCTATTCGTATTTGTCTTTCATTATATACTCCTGGCTAAGTGTCTGAAATTTGCGTTGAAGTTGCACTTTAAGGTGGAACGTACGGGTGAAACAAGATCGCCTGCTCTTAAGCTGCGGCACCTAGAGGTACGCAGAGTTCCTTATTCTTCAATTTTTTTGATCTCGATAAGAATTAGTTCCAAGGAACTCGGTACCCGTAGTCGTGTATTCATGGTTGGCTTCGGACTCACGTCGACCACTTCATTCCGCCCCTGAACATGAATAAGAAAAATACTCCGTGGAGGAAATATTCCATGAAGGGCGCAATAGTTGTGGAGAACGTGTGCGGGGTGGTAAGGGAGCCCGGTGGGTTGAGCGGTCACCATAAATGTATCGGCGGCGTATCAGGGGAATCGGGGTTTGCGCTGAGCGTATGTGTAACGGTGCATTACAAAGAGTACGTCCCGCAGATTTTGCGCAGTTTCGGTAGGTATGCGTTTGGCTGGCGCATGACGAGCGGGTCTGGAAGGAAGTACGAGGAAGTATGCGCGGGGTTGTGATCATCTGAGTAGTCAATATGAATATCGGTGACCAGATAGAAGGCAATCTCACATGTGCGTGAATCTCCCAGCGATGATACTCTTCCTATCATATACTCCCATTCGACGTCGAGCACGCAGTCTGAACAGCGCAGTGGGCGCGTCGGGAGCAAGTGGGTCGCGGTTGGCACACCCAGGACGAGTGCCTCGAATGACCACTGCGAGCGTGTGAGGAACGCGCCGCGGGAAGAGGCGCGTGAGGCGACGCACATGCCTACGGGTATCCATGGAGGGATCCAGATGCCAACACGAAGGCGCCCTATGGCAGCGCGTCGGTGTACGTGCCCTCATGCAAGTGCGCGGTGAGGAAATACTCTGGCGGAGCCGTGGCAGCACACCTGGCCACGCGATACATCAGCGCGTTGATTTTGATGTGTGTTTACTGCGATGAGCACGAATGTCAGGTCGGCCGCAGGGAGGCATGTGCACTGCGGAACATCAGTAAAAGGTAGAAAAAATGCTTTCACGTTTCAACTCCGACACCTAGGTGGCGGTGTTAGGGTTGTATATACTGGCTTATGGGGCATTATATGGAAATTATCAGCACGTCTTGAATTCCAAAGGAGGGGACACAACGATAGTAGATAATATATATACGACGGGCTGCTGTGTACCATATATCGTATGTATAATCTGATATAATAAATTGTGTAGAAATATACTCTGAGTATTAGAATGATGAAATGGTTAGAAAGATTGTAGATAATTACAGGAGATGGTAGGGATGTAACAGTCTGCTGTATACTACATATCTTAGGTATAGATTGACATCGTTTTTTGTGTCGAATTCTCGGCAGATATAGAATGGTTATACAAGATGATATGCGTGTAGCAGATCACTCTGAAATCTKGTAATCGCGTATAGCAATTGGGAGGATATATACATCATTGATATTACATTGAGCACAAAAACATGGAGGTATATACAGTTGGTAGAATATGGTACATTACAAGACAATCAGAACAACTAGTACATGGAATCAAATATCAAAAGGGCCCTAGAAAGACGTCAGTTGATAATAGAGAGAAGTAAGAATACAAACTCACGGAGACTTCTCTCATTTCGAGAGTTCCCAGATTGCGTCGSCGCCTCTTCGTGCTCTTCCCGTAACGAACGCCGACGACGTTTCGGTTTTCGTCGACGTACGCGTGGACGAACCAGCGCTCGCGGTGAAGCTCCTCCGGGGAGCGGTCGCCGTTCACGCGAGAAAATCCAAAGAAGGTGTAGTGTGGGTTGGGGTCGCCRTAAGAAATATGTACGTCTTGACTGAAAGTCGATGCCTGGTTAGAGACCGAGCGCAGAATTAGTGAAAGACTCACTAAATTACGACGCGCCAGGCACGCGAGATTTCGCATGCGTTCACGTCCTCGCTTGCCATGCGCATCGCGAGCTGGACGTTCGAAATCGCCTTGTCGCGCCTTTCTTCGTTGCTTGACAGCAGGGTGTGGTGTAGATAGATAGAGTAAGTAGGTCCTATGAGTATAATGTCAATTCAGAGTCAGAGGAAAGTATAGGGAGCTGATACTCACTGCTGGCCATGAGGAGAGAAAATGAAGTACCATCAACTTCAAATTTGTGACTTATAAGGATTGAGCCAAACGAATGACAACGATGAGTCGTTCGTTTATATTATTACCTGATCTCATTCACCCCTGCTCTCGTTCACCCCGCCTCTCGAAAGCCGCGCGCGCGATATTTGGCGCGCTGGGAGGGGGGGCACGCCCTATGCTGGCCCATAAACCACGTACGCGCCCGAGCTGGACGGGCGCACACGCCCTTTCCGGCGCCGCAAAGGCGTGCATGGCCATCTGCGCGGCTCAAAGCCACGCGCAGACCGCCCGCACCATGGCCTCGAGGGCTATGTACGCCCGCCCCCGCCTCTCGAAAGCTGCGCGCGGGGTATTTGGCGCGCTGGGAGGGGGAGCGCGCCATATTCTGGCTCAGAAACCGCGTGAGCGCCTGAGGTGGAGGGGCGCGCACGCACTTTCCGGCGCCGGAAAGGCGTGCATGGCCATCTGTGCGGCTCAAATCCACGCGCAGACCGCCCGCACCG
>KN817546.1:0-11821 GCA_000827495.1 Hypholoma sublateritium FD-334 SS-4
CAAGACAACAAGATCACGTGACAAGATAAGATAAGATAACAACGCGGGCGCGTACGCTGGCGCTGCATACGAAGGTGGCCAATCCAGGTCACAGAGCCCCCCCGTCTGCAGTGTCCAGACGTTACCTACGCCTTGCGCGACGACGTCGGCGATCTTCATCGGTGACCGGTTGTGGCGCGGGCTCCGGGGCTTCGTGGAGGAAACGATGACCTGGGTCTTCCGGGGCGGGCAAAGAGGCAGGGCGAGAGCCAGGGTCCGGGAGAGCCAAACGGTCGAAGAGGGATGCGCGATAGCCGGGGCGATTCCCGATTTCCATACCGTGACGCGGTGACCAAGCGTCGTAGAAAACGGACGCGCGCGCGCTATACAAATCGTGATGAACGAAGTGCACGCGCAGCTCGGGACTGTCCGCGACCACGCGGCCACCCATAACACCACGGAGAACCGCAGCATCACGGACCGTGGCCATCTTCAGCCAAAAGACTTGCCGCCCCCCAGGTTCGACCGTCCGAAGGACACGGAGGATGGAAGAACGACCCGCGCGGTTCAGGCCCGAGCGCAGCCAGCCAAGAACGTCGACCCAGACAAAAAAATCCGGGAGGTTGGTGATGGCAAGAATACGGCTCTCCACGCCGACGAATTTAAGGACTGGCAAATCCGGCGGTAGACGCAGGTCTACCGCGCGGGCGGGCTCGACGACCATAGGGGCGCGCACGACGAGCGCCGTCGACGTCGAAGCAGAAGAGGCAGACAGGCGGTCCATGAGGGAGCGCCGAGGAGGACTGGAGAGGCGATCCGCAAAGGGACGACGAACTTGCTCGGGAGGCGGTGCGCGCACAAAGGGGCGAGACGGACCCGGGGACGGAGAGCGTGGGCGGTAGCGGGGGGGCGACGGCTGACGGCGACGTTGAGGAGACCAAGTCCGCCTAGGAAGCGGCGAGCGGGAACGACGGCGGGGAGACGGGGAACGACGTGGCGAAGGGAAACGACGGCGCGGAGAGAAACGTCGGGGCGAAGGGAAACGACGGGGCGACGGAAAGCGGCGTGCAGAACGGTGAATTGGCGAGCGGCCTCGACGAGGCGGCGGAGGCTGCGGCTGGCGAAAGGGGCGCGGCGACGGACGGCGGGGTGGGGGAGAGCGAGCGCGCGAGACGGAAGTACGACTCCGCCGAGGAGAGCGGGAACGTGAACGCTGGCGAGCACGACTGTCCACGGGCTGGTGCGACTTGGAAAAATTTTCTGCCGGAAAACGAGGACTCGAAGGGCGAAGCGAGGGCGAACGAGATCGAGAGAGCGAATGACGAGAGGCTGCGGACATGGACGGGGAGAGAGATTCACGAGGGGAGTCGACCACCATAGGCGCGTCGACTTCGAGCTCTTGCTCCTGGTCCGCAGTGAATACGACCTCCTCATAGATGCTGTCCAGATCGGCGGGAGTCGCTTCTTTCGCGCAGTACATCCAAGTCGAAACTGATTCCTTCTGGTAAACAGGGTCGGCGCCACCAGGCTTAACGGATAGGTACGGGACATCCGGGGCTGGCAATCCGAATTTATCGACTGGCGCCAAATACGAGAACGGAGGTACCGCCTTTTCGTCCAGTACCAGGCAGCGTCGTTTCTCGCGATCGTAATAACACGTCCCGTCGATGTCGTTTCCTCGTCGCATACTAGCTTGCCGTACGAGACATAAGCCGTAGTCTTCCACCCAATCCTGCAGCCATAGAGACCATTTCCCAGCATGTTGACCCGTGCCCATGACCGGCGGCGGTAGGATGTGGCCGTTAGCTTCTTCGAAGGGAGATAGAAATTCAGGGGGCGACGAATATTCGTCACTTCGCCACCCCTGGCCCGCCGACGACGAACGGCATCGCTCCAACCAGGTTGAAGGAGGAACGCGTTTGCAAATCCACTCGTCCGGATCCGAAAGGTTGAGAGACCACCCCTGATTTTCCATCGAGGCGTCGGCCGCAGGTTTGCTTCGAACCGCGTCGTGTACCGGCGAGAAGACCGTGAAGGAGGGATACGACGAACGACTGGCGTAAGCCTGTCTCTCGCGGTAGGTCTCAACTTCGTGCACGATGTAGCACGGAATGCCTAATCGAAGGAGCCAAGTCGCATCTTCCTGAGAGGCGCCGTTGATCCAAGCGCCCATCCATCCCGAGCTCGCCATTCGGACCGCCGAGTTATACATGCTAGGCGAGGGAGGACGATCCTTCAACGCTTGAGCCATCTTTGACCAAGCCGATAAAAGTTTAGCCGCCCTCTGCAGGCGAGCGTACAAATCCAACGCCGTGTCGTAGCGCGACAGAGCCCGCAGCGCCTCCACGAGCGACACGTCCAAATCCTTCGGCCTGTTTTTCCACAGGGCGGGGTGCGAGACGGCCATCCCAGCCTGGAGTTCGGCGCTCTTGAGGATAGACTTGACGCGGTCCGCCAATCGAGTCAGAAACTCGGGGGCGAAGGATTGTTCCTTGGTATTCCAGACCTCGTGGAACGCCGAGTATTCCGGATAGGTGGCTGGCGGGGCGTCGCAATCGGGGCGGACGAAGGGGTACCAAAGTTTCTCGTGGTCGAGGAGCTGGGGATTACGCGTGGGGTCGAAGCGACCCAAGTGTCCGTCTGCGCGTCGTCGAGCATGTTCGTCCGGGGTCTCCGTGACGAAGCGCGGGTCGGGAACTCCAGGGTAGAACGCGACGCGTTCAGAGTTCGGGGACCAGGCCTCCCATACGCGACCCCCTGCGCGCACTAATCGCGAGGACACCAGTTTGAAGGGGGGCAGGAGGAAAGTCATGGAGCCGCACACTGTCGGCACGTCCTTGTAACCGGCGAAAGAGGCGAGGCGCATCAGGAACTGGGGGAGGGTGGCTTGATCCATCGAGGCACGTTCCGCGGGTTCGATTCAGACAGGCCCTAGGGGATTGCCTGAAGAACGCCGAGCGAAGAAAGCCGTCGTAGAGAAGAAAGAAAGGGGGCGACTTATTTATAAAGAAAAGTATGTACAAACAAAGATAAGCAAAATTAATCACGTGACCGAGAAACGAACTTCTAATCTACTAATTGGAAATGTAAAAACATAC
Source organism: Hypholoma sublateritium FD-334 SS-4 (assembly GCA_000827495.1). Lineage (NCBI taxonomy): Eukaryota > Fungi > Basidiomycota > Agaricomycetes > Agaricales > Strophariaceae > Hypholoma > Hypholoma sublateritium. Next base: position 3,078 of record KN817546.1, read on the forward strand.
GCGATATTCGTCTGATGCAGACGCGCGTCGCTACGGGGGTCCTTGAAGGGTGGCGGCCGGTGAGGCCAATTAGATGAATGTCAATTCGGCGTAGGACTAGTCGTCCGTGTATGTTCTAGGGGTCTAAGACCCGTTTCGTAAGGTAGAGGGACCGGAAAAGGTCTATTTAGGCGAGGGAATGAAGAGCTAGGTATTCGCGTTTCAGTTCGGGGGCGTTTCGCAGGTCGTATTCAGAAATCCAAGAGTCGTCGGTAGGGCCGTACCCAGCCCAACGGACGAGGTACATGCGACGATTGCCGGTGCTGCGCGCGGATAACTTGTGCCCGAGGATGGCTTCAACTTCATATTCCTGAGTGGCGATGAAATCTCGAGTGGATGGCAGGGACGAACGGTCACCGAAGTGAGCAGGGGACGGTTTATATTTTTTCAAATGAGCGATGTTGAACACGGAGTGCATCGGATAGGTGTCGGGGAGGCGAAGACGGTACACGACGGGGTTAATACGTTCCAGAACTTCGAAGGGGCCGATAGTTCTTTGTACCAGCTTGCGACCCGTGCCGGCGACGTCCACGAGCTTGAGGGTATGCGGATTAATTAACACAAGGTCGCCGACCTCAATGGGGTCTACTGGGCGTCTTCCTTTGTTGAAGGCTTTAGCTTGTTTTTCCTGAGCTAGGACCAGGGCGTCTCGAGCGGATTCGCGGACTTGCTTAAGCATAGCTAAGAACGTCTCGGCTTTCTGACTCGGAAGGAAGGGTCGCGCCGCGGGGTCTATGTCCTTAGCTAGAGCGCTAGTAGACAGCTTCGGTCGGTAGCCGAAAAGCAGAAAATTCGGCGAGTAGCCGGAAGACGAGTGTTCCGCAGAGTTGTACGCGAAGGTGAGGACACTTAACCAAGCAGCCCATTCTTCGCGCCTACCGGCTACATACGCGCGCAACATCTGTTCGATAGTGGCATTGAGAACTTCAGTTTGACCGTCGGTTTGCGGGTGGTGAGAGGAGGATAGAGCCATCACGCTGCCGTACTGCGCTACGACTGATTTCCAGAAATCCGTAGCCCAGCGTTTGTCTCGGTCCGCTATGATCCTGTCCGGTAACCCAAATACGTTGGCCACTCGCTCCGTGAACAGTTTGGCGAATCCTTCTCGATCGAGAGTGTCGTGCGTAGGTATGATGACCGCAAATTTCGTTAATTTGCACACAATGACGAGAACCGCTGTGTAAGATTCTCCTCCCGATGGTGGCAATCCTGTGATGAGATCTAGGGACACCGTAGCAAACGGACGAGCGGGAATATGGGCGGGACGAAGAGCTCCCATTTTCTTGCGATGGTCAGCCTTAATTTTCTGGCAAATGTCGCAAGTGTCCGCAAATTCGTTAGCGTCTTTGATTAAGGTCTTCCAGAAGAACATCTCCGATAATCGAGAAATGAAACGAGTAGCGCCAGCGTGCGCGCTTTCGAATGGGGAATCGTGTATCCAGTTCAGAACGTAATTGACTTCTGTCTTGGGGACGCATAGGCGCGAGTTCCAATCCGCATCCATGAAGTAAAGCAAGCCATTCGGGTCCTTCCAGAAGTGCGACGGGGTAACCACGGTATTGGGATTTGGAATCTCATCGATGTATTTTGACTTGAAGAACGGGTCCTCGGAATACCCTTTCTGAAAACGGGCTACAACATCGTCTCTCATGGATACGAGCAGATGAGTTTTGCGGTTCCAATCTTCGACAGGAGTTTCGGTCTTCCCTTCAAATCCCACGGGGTAAGTCCAGTGGTCTCCCTCGGGGAACGGGAGACCTTCTTCGGCCATAGCTCTCTGCGCGGGGGTGAAATCAGGAGGAGAAGGTTCTTTGGCTAACTGTTCCTCTAAAAGTTCGGCTTCGGCCTTCTGTTTGCGAGTCATTAGGAAGACATTTCGTTCGTAAACGTCCTCCCAACAGTCCACCGAGAACGCAGCCTTGGCGGCTGGAGCGAATGAACGACGGTCCTCCGCGTTTTGGGCTAATTCGCGCTTACTGTCATCCTGGACTATTGTCGTAAGGTCATCGCGGGCAGGGGAATCGTGCGTCGGCACTCGCGGCATTCGAGATAAGGGGTCAACGTTGGAGTGAACTCGTCCAGGACGATGAACGATGTGTAGACCCGGGAATGCAGCGAATACTGCCCCCCACGCCGCGAGACGCCTGTTCGCGTTTTCGTAGACCCTGGCCCATTGCAAAGCCGCATGATCCGTGATCAGAATGATGACTTCGCCCTCTATGAAGGGTTGGAAGCGGACCAACGCTTCCTTGGCACCGAGGGCTTCGCGCTCAGTGGCGCTGTAGTTCCGTTCCGCGGGCTTCAAGGTACGACTCCAATAGCAGATAACGCGCTCCACATGGACCAGAGTGTCATCGAAGGTCGGAGCCCATTCATCTAGCGACTTCGATTCAGTGACCTCCTTGACCAATACTGGGAAGAGAGCTGGCACAGGCGATCCGAGTGCGTGAGCTTTGGCGAGTTTGTCATAAACTGGAGTACCAGCCAGGTCCGCTACTTTCATCTGCTGTACTTGCTGCAAGCTAGCGCCCAGGGCAAAGTCCGACGCGTCCGTGTACAGGCGATACGGGCAACCTCTCTCGGGATGCCCTAGTACGGGGGCGGCCGATAAGGCGTCCTTGGCTTGTTGCCACGCGAGTTCATGTTCGGCGTCCCACGTCCACTTAACACCCTTGCGGAACAGCGCAAAAAGCGGAGCGGCAATGAAAGAATAAAACGGTATGTACTGCGAGAAGTACACCACCATACCGAGGAACTTTTGTAAATCCGAAGCGTTACGTGGCCTTTCTAAGTCAAGAATAGCCGCGACTTTTTCCTGATGGGTTGAGAGGCCTAACCGAGATACTTTTTGGCCGAGGAGTAGAATGGACGAAAATCCGATGAAGCACTTGGAGGGGGAAAGAGTGATGCCGGCTGAAGAAATCGCACTTAGTACATGTTCAAGATGTAGAAGGTGCGCATCCCAGGAGCGCGAGAAGACAACAATGTCGTCTATGTAGACGAGGGCGAACAACCACAGAAAAGGAGAGAGAACCCCTTGCATGATACGTTGAAAGATCGAGGGGCCGTTTCGAAGACCGAAGGGCATGCGTTTGAATTGAAAGAGTCCTAGATGACAGCGGAACGCCGTACGCTCTTTGTGCTCATCCAGCATTTCAAGCTGAGTGAACCCAGCCAGCGCGTCGAAAGAAGATAGCACTTGCGAGCCAGACAATGCTTGGATTATTTCTGTCTGTCGCGGAATAGGAAATTCATCCGGGATTGTCATCGCATTGAGCTTTCGATAGTCAACGACCAAGCGCGGCTTTCCATTGCGGTAGACCACAACTACGGGAAAACCCCACGGACTCTTCGACGGTTCGATGACGCCGGCCTCGAACCAAGCGTTGACCTGTTTATCTATGACCTCTCGCTTAGCAGGGGACGCCCCATACATTGGAACTGACACCGGATGCGATCCTGCTTTAAGAGGTACGTCCACTCGCGCGTCTACTTGACCCAGGCGGCCGTTGACTCCGAAAGCATTGGCATTGCGCTTGAGCACCTCTGTTAATCGAGGTAGGACGTCCGCCGGTATATCTGGGCCCAGGTTAACAAGTTCAGCGACATCTCCGAATAGAGGGTCTTCTGGAACGGAAGACGTCTTGGGTCCCCAATTGGCGTCTTCGTCTAATTGATCGGCGTGCGCTTTAGGCGCTGAATGTGAAGTGGCGAGATCTTGCTCTCGTAGCGTGCTTCCTATGACATTACGCATCGCGTCCGCTGCAGCGACGCATTTCTCCAACAGTTCTCCAGACGGAGAGTCCAAACTTTCAGGTTGCACCAAGTGTCCTACGACATCGCCTACGCGGATGTACCAAGGCCGCGGACTAGGATTCGCTATAGGGATGTACGGATGGTCCGAGTGTATCCAAGTAGTCGGGGCAGCAAGCACATCCTGGGTGTCCGTCCCGATGATAACTTTGTCTACTATCCATTCTTTCTGATCGCCGAAAGCTCCCGTGACTCGTACGTTGTGAACCGCTCCGGCGTTAATGAGTACATCTTCAACGGCAGTAACGACCGTCTGCTTCGAATCGACTTGCGATTTCGCTTTTCCTCGCGCTATAGCTTTCGTGCGCACAAACGATTGTGAAACATAGGCCTGTCGAATCTCGAATCCGAGGTCCACGCTGAGGGATGAGGAGGCATCTATGGTGAGAGGGTTATCTCGTCCAACTCGTACTAGACTATGTCCCGAGGCTGAACGCTCCAAACCTAATTCGTAGGTAGTTTGAAAATCTTCGCCAAGGAGCAGTGGTACCTTCATGTTGCGGACGACATAGGCTTCTAGTTCGAAACGGATGACCGCTCCGTTTGACGCAGTCACGAATAAATGAGTGCGTATGTATCCTAGCACCTTAGCATGACCCGTGAGGTGGTACAGCTTCATGCGCAGTCCTTCCTTAATCTTGGGTGGCTCCTCGAGAGAATTGTAATATTCTTCGGACATCAAGGTGATGTCCGCACCAGAGTCAAGTCGAATTGCGATAGCAGGAGCGTCGGGCGAGAGAGGGCAACCCTTGATTTGCAGAGCGCGAGACCCCAAGGATCCCATTCCTTCTGGCAAGGAACGGCCTTTACGGGCCACGATAATCTCAGCTAATTCTTCCAATGAATCCGCAGCGAACGTAGACTTCGGAGAGTCTGTAGAAGACTTGTTCGCGCTTTCAGGGGTCTTCGCAGTCGCAAAATTGACCGTTCTAACGTTCTCGCGACTTTTGTAACCCTTGCGTCGTACGGCGCGCGGCGGGGAGTCAGACTTCGGCAGTAAAGCCTTGAGGTTGTCCTTGGATTCAAAGAGCAATCGTCGCCTCTCGTTGCGCGGTGGTCTTTTCTCCGAAGTTCGGTGAAGACGACACGCGGTAGAAGTCTTAATCTCATCGGGCAGGTTATAAGCGGACGAAGAGGAGGCCGAGACCTTAGATTCAACTATCATAGCTAGGTATTCTCTATCGTACTCCTTTTCTAACTCGGGATCCCAATCTACGTGAATCATGTTGGCGGAACGGAGGCTCTGGAACCGGCCATAGTGGGGACAGTCTCTGAAGAAATGCTTTGGGCTAGTACAGATGAAGCAAGTCCCATTGGGGAGTCGATCACTGACGACCGAATCATCCCTCGAAAAGGCGTAACCGTCGATGGTTTTGCCTTCCGGGAACTTCGAGGAGCGCGGGAGGACAGGGCCTTTAGGTCTAGCACGATTGTTCTGAGCTTGCACCGAATGTACTTCTTTAGGCTTCGACGAATCTTCGCTACTGTCGCTTTCGGAGGAGGTACTGTCCTCTTCTTTCAAGCTGACAACATTAGCGTGTCGTTTCTTGAAGCGATGACTAGAGTTAGCCGAGGAGTTGGGAGGCTTATTGTAAGAATGCGCCGGCTGTCGTAGACTTTCATTGAGAAGGTATTGACTTTCCAAATTCTTCCCCATGCGCGAAGCGACGGTGAGAAGCTCTAGGATCGTTTGACAAGCTTCCTCGTTGAGCGTAGCACCCCATTCGACCGGTTGCGTGCGCAGAACTCTGGCGACGGCGCTGCGCCCATCTGCATCCCCCGGGAACAGGAAGGAGTGATAACGTATGCGTCGCTGCACGAATTCCTCGGGAGATTCCTTAGAATGCACACTCTGGCGGAAACGCATTTCTTCGAATTCTTGGGTGCGGTCTCGTACCCAAGTTTCATCAAGGAACTGATTTCTGATTGCAGCCAGCATATAGTCCCAGTGTTGGGAGAAGAATTCTTGTTCCATGCTGGGGAGGGCCTCCCACCACCTCTTGGCGCGCCCCGTCCACTTGTGAGAAGCCATCTGCGCCATTCCTCGTTGCATCCGGGCTCCCAGACGATAGAAGCCCGCCATTTCCGAAAGATAATCAATGACTGTCTTGCCGCGCCCATCCCAGGAAGGTAACGAAGACATATTGATCTTAGGATTCATTTGCCACTCGTCATTTCCATTGCCTCCGTTTCCACCCGCGTACTGTCCGTGAGGGCCATTAGGAGGTCCGCCAGGAGGTCCACCAGGAGGGCCGCCAGGAGGGCCGCCGGGAGGGCCACCAGGAGGGCCTCCTCGTGGTAGTCCGGGAGGGCCACCACCGGGAGGACCAGGAGGAGGTCCACCGTAGGGAGGAATGTAGTTTCCGCGTCCAGGACCACCACCTCCGCCGCCGCCGCCTCCGCCGCCTCCGCCGCCGCCGCCTCCACCGCCGCCGCCGTCATCACCGCCTCCATTCCCAGGTTTTCTAAACTGGTAGCTCGTCCACTGGCTAGCAGCGGGATTGCGTTCGACGTGATCACTGCGAGCGAAATCGTCCACTTTGTTCCCAGGGAACGCTAGGGATGAATTGGTAGGAAGACGGGGTATTTTGCGGTGCGGAGGAGGGTCTCTATTGAATAGAGTAGCTGGAAACTTTCCCATGCCGGGCAGCATGGAGACGGAGTGATTCTTAACGAAGCTAGAGATGGAGGCTGGGGCATCGCGTCCACCAAAACTTTCAAGCAACGTAGGATGCTGAGTGCGCGACGTTCGAGAAGCCATGTAGCCGCTGATAGATTCCGGGACTTCGCTACCCGCTACCCCATAACGGTAAGGCGTCGTAGGGAGCTCGTTGACGTAGGCGCGACGCGCTTCAAGGATGTCCGGAGGAGCTGGGACTCCTACCGTAGCATGATGGTGCTTGTAAGGAGCCGCATTAATGTCCGGTTTCAGGAAGTGACGACGGCGAGCCTGGAGCTCGTCTATAGCGGCTAGAGTATCAGAACTCCAGTTCTGATCCTTATCCGCACGCGCCGCGAACTGAGCGACGACGCTCAGCGGCGAGCGCTGGTCGTAAGCTTCACGTTCTTCGGGCAAAGTAGAATTGTACGAGGAGACCGATTGAGTTTCTCCGTGTTTGACCAGGGTTCGGCGGACACGGTTGATCAAGCTCTTAATGTGTTTGACAGCCAGGAGCGACCTTTCTTGGAGAATAGGTATGGTTAGTACCATTTCCGTGGGGTTGTCGTGCCAGGCCAGAAGTCGCAACATATGGAAGTTCGGATCGATTACAAACGAGACGCTACGGTTCTGCTTGAGGAAGTCTCCTAGCCCTTGGATAACTTGCGTGAGGGCAACAATGAGTTGTCCGTAAAGCATGAGTCGGTCCGAATGCAGAGCGTAGAAGGTCAAGTCGCCTTGATCGAAAGGAATTAAATCGTGTGCAGAGAAGACTTTCTCCGCGAACACTTCAACGGCTTCGGGAAGGTTCTCCCATAAGCACTGGCAATGAGGCATAGACCAGCGTAGTACGAGATTGCGCAAGTTGTACGCATCCTCGCGGGAGCGTCCAGGTAGAATTCCATCTATGGCACCGAATTCATGTAAGGGGTCCAGGTCGGAATTGATGTCGAATCGAATGTGCCATTTGGCCACGGAGTAGTGCAACGGTTCGACGTACAAGCAGATATCCTCCGCATGGTCGATCCCTTCGAAGACCGAAGGAAAGGGGCCTGGAAGAGACTCTCCACGGATGGTATGGTCCGTGTCGGAGGGGATGGAACGACGATCGCCTCGTATTAAGGAAGAAAACGAGGGGGCCGCAGAGCTTTCTACCGTGGCATAGGAAAGCGCAGAAGTCGTATCCACTGCTGGCGTGACCGACCGCTCATCGCGACCAGTGCCCGAAGGTACCGGGTCCGCGAGAGCCAGAATCGGCCCACTGGCAGGGAGGGGAGTGAGGATTCGACGATGCTGGTCAGTCTCCTGCACTTCTTCCATCATGGTTACTTTCTTCTTGGGGCGAGACGTTTTCGAAGCGTCGGAAGCGGCAGCAGAGACTTCGTCTAGGGCGGCGGAGCGAGAGTTGTTGGTGGCGCGGGCAGGAGCCGCGTCATCAGACTTCTTAGAGTTACGAGAATGCATGTCTTTTCGAGTGGTGGATAGGATAAAACTTGACGAGTTCTTATAGGTAAAGTAGCAGGGCATAGCTCATACGCGATCGAGCGTCGCTATCGCGATTGAGAGCAGTAGAATTTCAACTAAAGGATTTTCCGGGAGAAAGGACGGTTGGTATCGGCGTATCTCGTGGCTAACAAAGCTCCATCGAGACAGTTAATTTGATCCAATATGTGTCCAGAAGACGACCGCGCGCTGGGAGTGAAGGGAGCAGATAGTGCCTCGTGAAAAAGACCAATAATCTCTCGCTTGGCGCCGATCGTTTAAGGAGAGTGATATTACGGAAGGAGGATAAAGAAAGGGATCGCGCGGAGGGATGGATAGCTCATATCCGATGACCGGCGAAGCATTCTTTCACTCCTGTTGACGAATATCGAAGGAATAGGTTGTCCGTGGTCGCGAATGCCATCACGGAGGAGATAGCGCAGGAGTATCGAACGAATCGACACCCCGTACGTTCCTCGACTTCCGCGATAGTGTTCATGGACCAACGAACACGGAAGGAGATCCGCCTCGGGGGAACAGACTACAGGATCGTGACTCCTGTCGACGATCGTAGAGTAGCTGTCCGCTCTCCGAGACAGGCTCCGTGGCACCAGACGAGACTTCAGCTGTAAGCTGGAGTCCGCGGTTTCCCCACCATTGTGACGTCTTGCGTATTTGCTGAACCTTACAGGTGAGGGGGCTCGGGCGAGCGCTGTGACGTGGCGGTCGCTCGGGCGGTCTTGCTGTGTGA
>KN817546.1:12283-223097 GCA_000827495.1 Hypholoma sublateritium FD-334 SS-4
CGGGGAGGGGAAATTCCGTGCCAGTGCATAGTAGTAAATTTATTGCAATAATAATGCACAATTATTGCACCAGGTACAGTGGCTGCCGGCCTGCGAGGTGCAAGCGAGGTGACTTACTACAGTTGTAGTATTCATTGCAAGACCTTTTTACTACGGTTGTAGGTAGTATTGCATTAGTGGGACAGTACCAGGTGCGTTCCCTCGTTCCGAGTCTCTAGACGATTACGCGCACGATCAGCTCGACGCTCATAGGCGTCTTCACTTTCCCTGAAATCGCTGCGCTCACAGTTTCGCGCGCCCCGCTGGGCCCCACGCGACGTAGCACAGTGTAGGTATGTCAGTTGCCCCTACCGCACGTCCGCGCCATTTCGCCACCTCCTGTTCGGCGTGGGGAAGGCGCTGAGCCACCTCTAGTGGCCGCGCATCTCGCGGTGGAGAAGAGGGGCAAGAGAGCGGAGGCGCGTCCGACGCGTCCGAGCGGTCGCACACACATCCACGGCGAGTCTACACGCGCCTTCGTGCGCGCTCAGTGCCATTGCCTACATAGTAGCATATGATATCCTTGAACCTTCCGTGATATCCTAATTCCTCGAAGCCTCGTGCAACATCGGGCAGACCTCGTCTGACGCAAGGAGGAGAAATTTTAGCGGATGAGTTGGTGATGAGAGATATCATAATCGAGGAAGCCATTCCCAGCTTCCCTATTCTCACTCAATTTCTGCATCAAGAAAGCCTCCTTCATGCAACTAGAATACCAGAACGTAGCCAATAATGATATAGAGTTTAAAGTTACGTTATATATAAGAAAGTGAAAAAAACGGGGCTGTCTCGTGAAATAAATTAAAGAAAAGGTTTTCGATAAAAGTAGATTGTGCAGGTAACGAAAAGTGATGAAATGGTATATTCTGTCCACGGTGACAGTTTAAAGGAACATCGCGCCGATAAGAGCGACACAACCGACGAAGCCAAAGCCAGTGGCAGTGAAGCGGGAAGTCGCACCAGAGGTATTGGTAGTCGCAGCGCGCGACGCACTCGCCGAAGCAACAGACGCGGTGCTCACAGCCCGGGACTGAGTAGCAACAGCCCCAAGAGTCGAGGTTAAGCGCCTAGGTGATAATTCAATTATCGTTCATCATGAGATGTGGCAAGAACTTACGCGGCGCTGCTGCTGGTACCAGCTGAAACAAGAGGACGGCTGGTTCCAGTACTGCTCGAGGCTGACGAGCTGGCATCGGCAGCTTGAGGCGCAGGAGCGGCAGGGGCGGGGGCTGGGTCACTATTCGCGCTAGCAGAGGTGCTGCCAGTGTTGGTGGTCTCCACTGCAGCTGACGGGGAAGGTGCTGCCGCACCCCCGTTCAAGCAGCTATATACAGCAAGATCAACACTGCAGAGGGATCAGATATTCGAAGTGCGCCGCTTACGAATTGTCGGCGCTCTTTTGAATAGTAACGGTATCCGTGTATGCGGTCGCACCAGTGCTATCCTTCAAAGCAAATGTACTGGAGACAAGTGTTAGAATTACTTAGGTGTGCACTGATTTTCACATACACTGATGTACCGGCAGGAATGTCGGTGTTCCAGGTTATAGAATTGCCTGATTGCGTATCAAATGATTTGAGCTATGCCGGAAAAGTCAGATTTGATTCCCGATAAGGAAATAATGAAGTTGATGGCACTCACCGAGGGTGCGCTGGGTTGCCCGCCTATATGCGCGAAGGTTGGTCTAGTGTATATGTAGAGATATCGAATACATACCGGGGATGATAGAGAGGTAGTAAGGGCCAACCCCATCAGTCCACGACAACAGCTGCGGCTCTAGGTAAGGGGGTTAGAAACTTTGTACAGGCAGAGAGACAAATGGTTCGTACGACACTGCACCACGCTTGAGCTGAGACAATAGCGAGTGTGAGAGCGAATTAGTCAAGGCGGGTATAGTCTATGTACGTACGGGGTGTTGATAGTGAGGGAGACAATGCCAGGGATGACCGAAACGAGGGCGGCGGTGGCAACAAAGTACTTCATGTCGAGGATAGACTGATGCAATAGAGGGCTAGAGTGTTGATGGAGGGAGAGTTGATGGTGAAAGGAAGAGCGAAGGAGCAGGTCTATATACTCTGCGAGCGTCAGCCACATTCAATGTCCGCCGCACCTCGATCGCTCCTGGTGGCTGACGCAAAACCTCTCTGCTACGGTAATATACATGGATTGCTAATTACACGCCCAATTCAGAGCGTCCCCTCCCGCCTAGAACACAATGTGTTTGCCACTTTTGGTTTTTAGGTTAGCCTCCTCAGAGCCCAATCCAACTACTTCGTCCGCAGGGATTATGCAAGCTCGTATGCCCAATCTTGACCATCTCGTAGCGTGGATGCTCCGTGTTGTTATGGTCATGAGGCGTCCGTCTGGTTGCATCGCCATACATAGGATCTTTTGAGTCGATTAACGGACTCAAAGTAGCCATAGTAGAGAAATTTGGACTGAAAGGCGACCCCAGCAATTCTTCCTCGCTTCCGCCGACGGCTGCCGGGACAGAGATGAAGGATTCGGCGTGCCATTCGTACCACACTTGCCGGTCGTTCGTGAGCCGCCATATCGATACTTGCAGTTCCGAATTGCTTGGTAGGTACAACGGCTCCTGCAATGGAGTTAGCGCATATAATTAGATTTATCTTAAGAGCCACCTACTTTAAATGGGAAAAATAGCGGGAACCAGCTTAGCATATCTTTTGACACTTGGTCCTTTCGTTGAGGGTGAATACTGAGCCCGATATTTCCATATAGCACCTAATTTACCAGACGTTAAAGCTGATAACTCTGCAAAACCCATAAACTTACTGCCTCGAAGTAACCTGCAAGGCCACTACCAACGTATATCAGAATCGGAAGATCAAATAGCACACCAAACATACTGGAGTATACCAGCATGAGGGATGTAGAAACGCAGCTTCGCAGAACGCGCATTGTGACTATTAGTAAACGGGAGGCCTATATGCACATCAATAGTTGCCCCCTCCAAGATACGATGCATGCTCACCTCTGCTATCCAAAACAGCATCCCTCCTTGGGTGTTCAAACTCCCAACACTCCTGAACCTGAGGCCCGCACCGATTATCAGCGGTCGCCTTCGTCCCACTCAGGATATTGACTGCCTGGAACATGACAACGTAGGGTGTCTCTAGGCTCTTTTCATTTTTCGTAGATCTGGCTTCGTTGTATAGTTTGGAAGATGAAAGAGGAGCGAGATGAGCAGTGTATGATGATGGGATAGATATTCCGGTGGCTGCAGTTCAAAAGAATCAACAAAACGTGACTATATGAGCGAGCAATGTTGAGTTTCGTACGTTTCAAAAATCGAACGGCGCCGTCTAGGCATTCTGGACTGAGTTCGTTGTCTCCAAAGGAACCTAGCAGTTCACTGACGAGGATATCAGCCTTTTCGGGAACATCGATAACGCGCATATCGCCAAAGCATAGTGTGACTTTGTTCTTCCATTCTGCGTGTTGCCGTTGTTGAAGTCTGCATATATGATCCTCAAAAAAAGTAATGCGTCAAGTGGTAGAAAAATACGTACGTAACAAATGCATTGGGGTTTTTCTCGACGACGATAACAGACGCCTCGCGTTTCGATCTATCCAGAGCCTTGAAGCAACGAGCGACAAGGGGCCCGCGACCAGCGCCGGCAACACAAACTACCCTGTGATATCGTCAGCGTCGGCCGCGTTATCTTGAATATATAATGCGCACAATCTTTCGTTTGGTGGGTGATCTAAGAACGCATGGTACATTGCCTGAGTATACACATTAAATTCTTGAAGATATAAGCCGAAAAATTAATCGCATACCTCCTCATACTGTGCGTATTTGACGGGATCTTGCTCAAAAGTCTGATAGGTAACACTCGGCAGATTGTCCATTAGCGGCTGCAGCGGAGCCTGCAAAAAGTCCTGATAACCCTGCGCGAAGTTCTCCACGGTGCCGGGCTGCTTCGTCGCCAGGACTGCAGCGCTTGTCTTTTCAAGGTGTCTGACGTACTGTGAGTACGCTGCCTCGCCACCTTTTGAATGATGTCCGTCTCCCACGCCAGCAAGGACAATCATGGGCCTGTGCTAGTTCGCGGTGGATTAACGGCCGATTTCAGCGCGTCCAAATGACAGCTTACGATCATGCTATCCCTGATGAACTGCTGTGTCGGCTTCGGGAGTACGGGGTATCCCTTCATATTGGCGATGAATGTCGAGGAGGGCAAGAATATGTGCCGCACAGACTCGGCCGCCCATTTGCTAAGGACCCCCAGGGTGGTTGGCAGCGCTGGGGACAGATCCAGCGCTTAGACACGGTGATCCATTAGCCGGGCTACATTGTCTTCTGAAGGATAAATATATGCACTCAGCGTCAGACGTGGATTATAGTCGCACATGGATCGGATCACATCCCATATTTCCCAGGTCGCATTGACGGATGCACCCGAATCAGCTGGGGCTTCATCGCTCGTAGAGATCACCAGGGATGGCGCAGAGTTGCCTTTCGGCGAAAGCAAGCTCGTCGGGAGTGGGATATGCTGAGAGGTGATGGGCAGCACGGGCTGGAAAACAGAAGGGTTGTAGATTGGCAGCCGTATAGATAGGTTGATATATGGGCATTTTTCGAGGCAAGCGTTTATGATGCGTGCATAGGATGCGACATGGTCGCGGTTGCGCGGTGCGGGAACGATGGCTGTCTGGATGTTCAGATACGATGCGTACGCCAGCTCTTGCTTGAGCGCCTAAATTTGAAGGTCAGCGCTTGGCACTGGCACGAGCCTGTAGATAACAAACTTACGATTTCCGCGTCATGGCGGACCCAGTCGTCGGTAGAGTCTAGTTCTAGCCATTCTGAGATCATCGCAATGATACCTTCGGCCTCATCTAATCAGGAAACCGTCAACACAGCACAAGAGCGGAAAGATGGGCGACGCACCAAGACGCGTGATGGTGGTCTCGTCAAGACGGAATCCGGGGCTCAGCCTCCACTGCTCAGCCTCCTTTGCCACGTCTTCTTTGTCCTTCTCGCTACCCCCTATCGGAAGGAGACACATCCGGGACCACCGTTCCTCCCATTTCTTGGTGGTAAGTGGCAGGCACACGCGCTTATATCCTTTGTCCTTCGCGATGGCAATGAGCCTGAGAACGGGGGTCGCTGGTTCGCCTGCGTATGCACTGTTGAAAGAGCTAGATGCCTTGGAAAGGTCGGCAAGGGTTAGAGAGGTCGAGAGCGTCGCGCAAGGGTCCCAAGCCGATGCTGGTTGCTGGTATTCCATGGGGTTCGTCTTCTGCCTGGGGTGCGTGAGTATTGGTATGGGATAGAGATGTTTCCCTGAATTCTAGTGATCAGGAACAAAGGGTGTCGTGGTAGAAATGATCAATAGAGGCGGAGACACGGTCTGACAAGATCACCATCATCGTTCCCCAAAAAACCCCATTGCGGCACCCGTATTTGTTCCGAACAAATAACGCGTCAATTACGCTTCCCATTGGCGGCTCCGCGGCGCTGTCTTCAAAGCACTCGAAAACTAAATTTATCATATGTTTTTACTTGAAATACATTGAAAATAGTGGGAAATTCGCAGCTGAGATATCTTTATTCCAAGAATAATAAGCCAGCTCCGAGTTCATCATCTCGTGTGAAGATGAATGAAAAAGTTACGACTGAGGCGACGCAGAGTTAAGTAACAGAAGCCGCATTGCGCTAATAACGCGGTGTTAGTGGGGATGCACACATTAAACTAGATATGCTACATTTTTCTGCACCCATTTCGGCGCAATAGCTCCACCGATAATTTGTATCTGACACTAATATAAGTTATACCAGTGAGGTGACTTGGAAGTGACAATTTGCTTGAGCAATAGTAAATACGTGCGTATTTTGGGCCCGATAACGTGTTCTGGATATAATTTTAATTATGAGTACCGCTACCGGCCGGTGGGCGGGTGGAGTCATCACTTGCGTTGGCAGGAATGGCGGCGATTTCTGCGATGAAGTTATTGCTCGCGTGTATGTTGTGCAAACAACCCCTGCTTTGAGTGGCTCACGCAGAAGAGATGTTATCAATAGAATAATCCATACCGCATGCCATCGAGAAAATAGACGGTTGAATTGGCGCTGCAGGCGCCCGCACGTTGACTGGTAGGAATGGCGCAGTGTGTCAGGACGCGTTAGGCACGGTTCACGGCTTCGACGCTCGAGCCACGTTCTCAGACATTTGATTCGGCGCGTTCTGGGTCGACGGGCTGGATTTGCGCCACATACACCTTAGGCCGGGGCTCCGTGCGGGCGTCAGGCTGCAGCAGCAGCGCATCGAACGGCCCGAATTCGCCGGATGCACGCTACCAGCTCTACTGCTGCGCCCGTCTTCTTCCCAATATCCAAATTATGACCTCATCATAGTATGTAGGTTCCCGCATGTGGCGAGCGCGTCCTCGACATTGTTGTCGCGTACAACGGGGTATATAAGCACTTTAGGAGGTGCCATTAAAGCGTGGGAAACGGACGCGACGCGCCAGGGCGCGCGTCTCGCGTTCCCCTTTTGTAATGACATAAGCACTATATAGCTAGCGATAAGCGCCCACCTGAAGAAGAGCTCTGATCAGGCCAGGGAAAAATTTAGCGTATCGAGGACGTTTAATGGAGATATCCATGCAGTCTATTGTCGATTAAGCTTTCATTGTCCTTGGGTCGGAGGCTATACATGTCGTATGCAGGCCAGGACGGTGAGATCGACATCGTCAATTATTTTCTCACGTCAACTAAATCTCTCACCGAGGCTATCTATAATCTAATCAACGGACCGATGACAGTTTCTACCCTGAAGATGATGATCGACCACTTGTTCTCCTGATCACGATCAATCATCGAGGTTCTGATCATGATCATAGATCCTATTGCCATTAGGACGATTTAAAGACGCTATATCGGCTAGGACCTTAAATACATTGCGCTCGGAGAAATTACATATGGTTATGCCGAGCCGTCATCCATCCGCGAGCGCTTTGAAGGCGTATCGTCGTGTTCATCTCCCGGTCTTGAGTCGCCTTCGTCAGTGGACATGTCGAAACCGGTTACGACACCCTCCAGAACGGTCCTGCTGACAGCCTGTCGAAGCTCTTCCTCTGGATCGCGACCTTCGGCTTCGGCTCGCTCCATGATTTCCTGGACAGATTGCATCAGTGCGGAGGTGAGCTGTTCCGTGGCCGCGTTCTGTGAATGCTGAGAAGGCGCGGCAGCAATGGCCATCTCCGCCACGGCAGAAGGGTCGAGCGTCGACCGCAGATATTCCGCGATGTGGGGAAAGTCCTCTGTCAGGTGGTCTATAGGCTTTGCCAATACTGAGAGGCGATACGTAGAGAGGCAAGAGAGAATACATACTGAAACACCTTCTGCATTTTGACGTGCCACGAGTGCGCCATGGTCAACGAGGAACCGGGCAGTCTCTACATTTTCAACTGTGTAGAGCGGCGTGTCGCCATCCTCGTCTGTTATGTTTACATCACCGCCTGTCTTGGAATGAGCGGTATAAATAACAGAAGAGAGAGGGATGCGGACCGCGGGAGATGAGGTATTCGAGAATATGGATGTGGCCGTAAGAAGCGGCTGCATGCCTTGATGGGACTGAGAAGTTGCGACACACGAGGTGCAGAGACCTTACATTGGGGTGTAGGTGTTTGCGTCTGGCATGTTGGGAGAGAGGGCTAAATGGAGATTTTGATTATCGATTTGACGAGCAAACTCCGGAGAAGGACTTGCAGGCCTGCTCTATGAGCCGCTGGAGGGGATCGATGGGGGTGAGAGGGCAAGCGGGGCAAGGGCGAGCGCACGGACCGTGACGGAGGGGAGGTCGCCATCGCCTGCGGCGACCCATATGTTCTTGTCGAGGGCCATGGTGGCAGGAGGCAAGGGGCGTGGCCAAACGGCGGCAAACAAGCGAGATCTGCACCGCCGCCGCTTCGGGAATTCATTAGCGACAAGGAAAAGAGTGAGACCGTGATAAGAGGGGCGCCCGCATCCGGCGGTGCGGCGCCGCCCAATCCAATTTGTCTCACTTGTCGATTCCTCCGCCACACCACCATGAGCTTCCCCTTCGACCCCGCCCCCGCCCCCGCCATCCCGCCCCCCGACGCCCGCCCCCCCGCCGCAACAAAGGTCGGCCAGACCCGCTGCTGTACGTCCCTGATCGCCTGTCGATCGCATCGCATCTCATCACGCGCAGATTGGGCTATGCTCTCGGCACAGCTCACCTTCCTTTATCTCGACCCCGTGCTCACCACCCATCTCGGGCCCCAGGCAGAGCTGCTCGTCGGCCGCTCGCTCCTCGAGTATGTCCACCCCGACGAGCAGGCCTCCGCCAAGCAGGACCTCGGCGGTGTGCTCCAAAGCAGAACCCTGCACGGGTCCGTGACCTGGTATGTTATGCGCTTTCGCCAGCAACGCGTGTCTCAAATTCTCCGACGCTTCTCCAGCGTCCGTTTCTCGCGTCTTTCCAAAGTCCGAAGAGGCCTCGGATACAAGGGCCCCCCGCCAGACTGGTCCGACGCCGACAAAATCGCCCATGACCAGGACTACATGGGTGTGGACATCGTCATCAACTGGGCCGCCGAGGGCCTTGTCCTTTGTTTCATACACGCCATCGTTGACCTGACTCCTCGTGACAACGACGAGTATTCAAAAACAGAATGGACAAATTGGTGTGGAACGCCCCAAATGACTACGGAGCAGATTGAGCTGCTCTACCACCGCCTCGTCGTGTGCATTCCTCAGCCAGGCACCATGACGCGCGTCTTTCAAATACTTGCAAATCAGCGCGACAGACACCTCCTAATGAGTTGGCCCCCTGACCTGCCCGGTGCACCAACACGCAGGGACTTTGCCAAACTTGTCGAGAACGTGCAGATTGGAACCGGCATTCCCGGCGGCAACGATGCTAAAACGAGTTGTACACGCAGGTACAAGGCATTGCAAGATATGCCACCTGGATTTGGGGGTGAGGTCGAGAGTGTATTCATACCGCATGGTAGGGCTTCTTCTCGGCAACTCGTCCAGGTTATAACTGGAACATCCTCTTTTTTCACAGGAAGTATCATTTTTGCTTGCCACAAGGTCAACCAAACCCCTCGCAGCAATACCGCGAACGCCACTGCACCGATGCAACAACTAGACTACGCCTCGGCTAACTACCATACTCAAAGCTCTCCGTACTACGACCACTCTGGCCCATACGCTCTCCCCTCTCTATCTCCTCAAGCTCAAGTTTACAGCAACGCCTTTATTCAGCAGCAGGGACCAGGTGTCCAGGCTTCGTACCCTACACAGCGGTGGACTCAGGGTAAGCCTTTCGCGCGATGTCTCAGGATGCCATGTCTTACTCCGTACATAGCCCAGAGCCTAAGCGAGCTACGATCGCCTTCGTATTCTACCCATTCATCTTCGCAGGCCAGTCAGCAATGGGAGCAATCTCCGCAGAACGTCTCGCCATCAGGGTCCTATCCAGAGTCCGCAAGTCAGGCGCCAACATTCAACAGACCGCTTTCGCCGACCTATAATTATTCTCCGACCGCTGGAAGCAGTGTCACTGGAGAAACATCACCGACCTCTGACGTTGTCCCGCCTCCAAGACGTCGTATTAGCCCCGGCTCTACACGCGACCAGGCTGCACCTTCCCGCGTCACCGGAAATCGACCGACTGGTGTCCAGAAATGCTCTAGCTGCAAGGCCACGTCGAGTCCCGAATGGAGAAAAGGTCCAAGTGGCAAGAAGGAACTTTGTAACGCGTAAGTATATCGCCGATAATTCATAGACCAACCGCCACTTACTCTCTATTTTAGGTGTGGTCTGCGTTATGCCCGTTCCCGTGCCAAGAAGGAGGGCCCAAATCCAGCTCAGCAGCGCCGACGCAACAAGGACAAAGTTATCAGTGCTAAATGCGAGTCTGCAGAACCCCCTTCATTCCCGATTATGCGCAGGAACTACGCGGACAGCTCGTTCTCTGCGTCGTCGGCAGGATCCGCCACAGGAAGCGATATCTATCCTCACAACGGTCACCGCGCTTTGGGCAGTATCACGCCCTCTCCCTCTCCCCCGGCTACAACCATGAACTTTGTACACTACGCACCAGGTGGCACCGATAATCGCCAGTCTTACTCTAATTCCGGTAGTAACTTCTACTCTGTCCCGTCTCCATTATCGAACACCCACGTTCTGCACCCGCCACCGCAGCAACAATCGGTTCCGCAACAGCAGCATATCAACACGACTCAATTGCCGCCTTTGGGCCAACTTTCTCTGTACGCTGGTCGGCAGTCTCCTATGATGCCCTCAGCATCCGGAATATCACATTCGTCATTGGCATCATCGATCTCTCCCGCGTCGTACGAGCGGGAGCGGGATCCTCGGGACCGCGACTTCCGCGAGAGCTTGCCCCTCACCCCGCTCTCCGCTGATGGACGCATGAACAATCGAAGATCGATCTTGACCCAGCAGTGAACACCGGAGCCATCTCAATTCGGCGGTCTCTTCCTTTAGGCGGACAGTAGCATGAACCCTAGCATCGTTTGCCCAGCACCTTCGCCTCAACATACAAGTCGATTCATATTAAACATTAAAAGCGCCCTTAATTATTCCCCACTGTTCCATCACCAGCAACTGTTGTTATAAAATATTCCGTGTTTCAAACCCACTCGAGTCCTCTTTCATATAAATATCTTCCTTGTAACTGGGTTTTTGGGGCCTCTTTTCATCTCCCTCACACCATCGACTCCCTCTTGTCTATCACGGCGCCATCTTCGCATTGGTTTAGCAGTAGCAGTACATTAAATCATTTCTACCTCCACTTGTGGTTCTTTTGTTCCCCTTTTCGAAATTTGGTTCGGGAATGGACGAAACTTTATTTTACTATACATTTGAAACCCTCCTGCTCTGCAGCCGGCGAGTAATCCCTCCATTTTGTATCCATGCAATTGGCTCGTTTTGTACTAGCATGACATGTAAATAGACGACGGTGTATCAAAAATAACGGCCTCGACTTCTCGTGCAGCTTGACACTGACCCTCATTCCTTACGTCTGAAACACTTCGAAAGGGTTCTGTAAACTCCACTGGTGCGTTCTCCTCAAGTTCTCTTTGACGGGAACAGCCAAGGAACAGCACACTGTCTCCATTTTGCAAATTGTATTCGTAGGCATGCCGTTATCGCATTTCATGTGCACGCAAGGCTACTTGACGCATTCCGTAATGAAAAATGGCTGCCCGGACCCGCGAAGTGTGCTCGGACAAACCCTCAAACTGCTGCGACGGCGTGCCACCCGGATGCCACTGCACCGGGGAATAGCCGGGGAATCAGGATGACGTCACACGGCCCCGCTAATCCACGGCCCGTAACGTGTCAGTCGCGTCCACGGTCCGCGTGGCTGCGTAATCTGGATCTTTCAATTGACTCATCTTGTGGACTGCCCCCAAACTATTTGCGCCGTCCCTTGCTGAGAACTCGGAATACATACGCGATATGGCAGATGAACTGACAGCACACGCGATGGAAGAACCCGCGGGCGCGCCGGGTGCTCCTGCTGTACGGACCGAAAAGTGCGTCGTTGGGCCGTGATTTCAGGCTCGCCGTTTTATGGAAGGTGGATCCTGCTGATTTGCACTCGCGATGCGCACGCTTAGATCGGGGCTGAGTGCGCGCGTTGTGCTACCGACCGCTGAAGAATTGGACACGGACGACGAGGGCGCGGCGGACGATGGCGACGAGGAGCCTGTGGACAACGCGGATTTCTTGGAGGACTTTGCGGACGACACTGAAGTGCGAATCTGCTATATCACTGAGAGTTGGCGGTCGAGTGCTTACAAGGGTACCCTAGGAACTGGAGCTCATGCACCTGCGAATTGGATCTCTCGAGAATCTGCACCTAGAGCGGTTCAAGGACCACCTGAAGAAGCTATGTCTGCGCCAGAATTTCATATCCCATCTCGACCCAGCGACGTTCCAGCAATTGACTAACTTGGAAGAGCTTGACATGTACGACAACAAGCTAAAGACGATCGGGGACGCACTGGTCAAGTCGCCCAGGATGACGTGAGTCATAATATCACTGCAACATCACATCTGTGCTTAGCTGACCTGGGTAAATCACAGGACGCTGGATCTCTCTTTCAATGTCCTGCGATCGGTCCCGGAAGGACTTGACGCGTTTCCTGTGCTGGACACGATATATTTCGTTCAGAACAAGATTAGCAAGATTTCTGGGCTCACGTCGTGCACAACACTGCGCAGCCTCGAGCTCGGTGGCAACAAGATACGCGTACGCCGGGAATATGTTTTTATCGTTGATGAAATCATCTCACTGGATATCCCAGAAAATTGAGAACTTGGGGGACCTAGTTAATTTGGAGGAGCTATGGCTAGGGAAGAATAAGATTACGAAACTTGAGGTGGGTCGTGTTCGTTACACCTTCTAGCACTTCTCAACTGTTTGAAGGGCCTAGAAAATCTGAAAAAGCTGAAGATCTTATCACTACAATCAAATCGGATTACTAAACTGGAGGGGCTGGAAGAACTGAAGGAACTTGATCAGCTATATCTCAGTCACAACGGCGTAGAGAAGCTGGAAGGGCTAGAAAATAATGTAAGGTGCTACTTCGCTAACAGCTGCGCTCTTGCACTAATTCTGTGTTTTAGCTCGAGCTCACCACCCTTGATGTTGGAAACAACTTTATCCCTGCCATCGAGAACATAGGACATCTCAAGAAATTGGAAGAGCTCTGGGTAGGTGTCGCTTTGCATATAACGCGCATATATTTCCAATCTTTTTTTGTTGTAGATGAACGGAAATAAAATACCCGATATGCGTGCTCTGGAATCCGAGCTCAAAGATATTTCAACGCTAACGACACTGTATCTCGAGGCGAACCCATGCCAAGCTAACGACAGGACAGGATACAGGAGAAAGATCATGCTTGCTTTGCCGCAGCTGCAACAGATCGATGCGACGTGCGTTGATACCATTACATTTGTTTATGAAAAATACTTACAACCATTTACTCACTGCGTAGATATACCAGAAGAGCAGCGTGATCTCCTCCAATTTATATCCAACTAAATACCCGCCGATGTTTTTGGGTCGAGATTACAGTCTCGCTTTTGAAACGAAGAGAACTCAGCCTGAGAATAGCGACCGCCTATATGTAATTTCAGGAACTTTTGTTCAATTGTATTTACTGTTTTTTGATTCTGTTATCTATAATACATAATGACATTTGTTCAGTGTATCCTAAGTCTTCTACATCCTTTATGAAACCCGTAATATTGCGGGAGTTGGCAAGGGTAGAAATAGATTCGTGACGTAAACTTGGATAGGACAAGTCACATGAGATAACTCTTGAGCGCCGACGCACAGGTTGTTCAAACTTCAAATCTTTCTTGCTCCAGCGCCTCATCATCAGATATGTCGCACAAGAGCAAATCCAAGGCAAAAGGAATCAACGCAACCTCCTTCTTTGACCTGAAAGCCGAGCTTTCGAAGCACGAAGCGGACTTCGCAAAAGCCAAAGCTTCCGGCAAGAGTACTTCAATCGTTGGAGGAGTCAAACGACCAGACAAGGTATGACGCTCCCTCGAACTTGTGGACAGCACCGTTTACATTGTAATTATAGAAACCAACGGTATGGGCGCGTCAGAATAAAGGCGTTGCTTCACGAGCAGGCAGAGATGTCGAGCTGGAGGAAATCAGCAAGCCCACTCTTGATTCAGCCCGCGCGGCACTGGAAAGGAAGGCGAAGATATACGACAAACTTAGAAAAGGAAAGACGGGTGGACTGAATGATGCCCAGTACGATGCTCTTTTGGTAGATGTACGTGGTCGGTGTTTGCTATGGCCTTGTGCAATCGCTAATGGTTGGGTGCAGTTCGACGAAGCGAATCCAAACACTTCGAAATACTACCAAGAGGACAGTGAAGACGAGGACGAGAGTTTAACCGTTCCAAAAAGATTCGATGATGTACGTGGATATCTAGCGCTCATGCGCACAATATCTTACTTTGAGAAATAGGGTGACCCCATGGTCGAATATGAGGATGAATTTGGAAGACTACGAACAGCGCCTCGCTCGGAAGTCCCCCGAAATCTCATGTTGAATCGTGAAGACGAGGTAGATCCAGACGAGTAAGCATCTGAGCGTAACCCAACTAAGATACGGTGCTTATTTTGGCTCGCTTTTGAAGGGATATTTTGATTCGTAGGCACTTCGTTATCAGTTTTTGTGCAGCTAACCTCATGCTTCGTTGATATAGGCAATCCCGTAAATCATTTCCCGATCTATCAACCATCCGAAGAGCGCATCGCCGAGATAGCGAAAGCCCATGCTGATGAGAACAATCCACTGGGGGTCCATTATGATGCTGCGAAAGAGATCCGGGCTAAGGGTGCTGGATTTTATCAATTCTCTGCGGATGAAGAGACGAGAGCTGCGCAAATGGAAGAACTGAAAGCGTCCCGGGAAGAGACTGAACGTATACGAGCAGACCTGGGAGCAGAAGATGTTCGAGCGGGGGAGATTGAGGGAATGAGGGCCAGCGGTCCCTCTACAGGCACTGTGAAAAGCAGGGCCATGGAAAAAAGGAAGCGAGAATTAGAGGAGCGACGGAAACTCCTGGAGTCGAAGAGAAGGAGACTCAGACCAAACGACGAGTCAGCGCCGATTCCAGTTACTGAGTCAAGCAATGCTCTACCAGATGATTCAGCTCCTCAAGATCTTGCAACCAAAGATTCGACACCCTTGAAACCTTCTCCATTGGAAGCCCAGTCCATACCCCAACCAAACACAAGGACAGTCGTTAATGAGACCGTTGACCCCTTCGCTGCTTTGGAAGCACAAACTGTACCCTCAACGAGGCCAAACCACAAGAAAGGGCCCGCGGTTTCCGAAAACGAGGCCGATTTTTTCCTAGCACAACTAGAAAGTGAATTCCTCGGATCAAGAAACAGAAAACCAAGTTGAATGCCAATCTATATGTTACTATATTTGCTTTCGGCGCCTTTGCACTGCCTACGCCATTTCATAGGTTTCTTTCACTTGTCGAGCCTCCAATACCAATCTTTCAGGGCACCGCAATGAGAATCGATTACCCTCCTGCTCGTACGTCACCGTTGCCTCTCCTCGGCGCCATTCCCGCTTCTTGGCCTTCTCTGTGCCGTCCACCACATCCTGCATGAAGGTAATTGCCGACAGCAAAACATCCAGCGCTGGGCGAAGGGCTGTTACGTGCCCGGAATTGATCAGCACTTCCCGTGGTCTTGTGGCTCCAGTTGAAGAAGTCACTTGTGCATTCTTGGACTTGACGAAAGATACCAGGAATTCCATGGAAGAAAACCAAGTAACGATGGACCCTTGATTTGGGAAAATGATATGTTCGTATTCGTAAAGCGAATCTCCGACATAGAGCATCATCTCTGCTTCGTCGAAGAGCGCAATTTCATCGGGAGTATGTCCAGGAGTGTGCAAGATTGTCACCCCAAGGCTCATCTTTGACTCGCGCGAAGTTATGTCGTGATGATTAGGGACAAGAATAGGCGTGTATTCGGGTGTTCTAATACCCATTGGTTCACAGAGTGAGTTTCCTGGTATGGCGTCCTTATCAAGGAAACTTGGAGAATGTCCCGATGCGAGGATAGGCCAATCTTTGCTACTGCGTGGTGCAAGGCGATGCCTTCATCAGTATTGCGTCAACTACGATGCGGATAACACTCACAAATCTTCGACCCCCACTAATTGTGGATGCGACAGACGCACGTTTCGTCAACGATAACAAGAAATGAACGGGCTTTACGCACAGATATGGTCATAGTGGCAGTGAGTCAGTGCTATAACATAGCCCATTCTACCACCCTCGTTTAGAGGCACTCCGTTGTTATCATCGATCTTCGTATTCTCCATGAATTCCCTTAGACTTTTGATCACGATCTCACTATCGGGCGATGCGCCTCCGCATCCTGTGTCTATCAGGAGAATGGTGTTTGTTCCAGGCACGATTTTGGCGTAGATATGGGGATGCTCCGAGTATATATCGTTGTATTCCTTGATAAGAAATGTACTGTTTGTCAGGCGAGACGCATGGAATGCGGCTTTGGGGACTGTTATTATCGGAGAGTCAAATGCGGGATATTGCATCGTCGAGTACAGCAAATAAGCCAGCACTGCGAATACGCCTCCAACAGCCCATAGGAAGGATTCTAGAGCGGTGAACATGTTGGGGTTGGTGGTATGGAAGCGTGTGATGTGCCCAACTGACCTCAACGCCGTCGTTTCCCATGGGATTCATCGATCTTGAGTCATCCCCCAGAGACGGGGCAAATGACGCCTATCTCCTCTCCGCCCTTGAGCACGATCGTCTCTGGATCGTCCACCATCTCGCAGTCGACGCTCCATTGACTAGTACCCAATATCGGCGCCAAATCGACATCTGGATGGCGTGAAGCGAGCTCTTGTGATAAATTTGACAGTTTCAGGCCGCCTTGAGGCAGTGGCACTTGCTCTGAAGTTATCCCGAGCGCAGTAGACGCAGCAGCAAAATACAAAACCGTTATAGTTTGCTCTGATTCAGTCATGGTGTGATGCTGTTGTAGGTGGTACACGATGATGGAAGGAGCTCGGAAGGAACGCTATATTTATGGATAGGAGTGTAGGTCCGTAGTATTTGTCATATTCGTAGTACTCATAAAGTGCTTCGCCCATGATGTCAGTAATTTTAGTAGGCAGGGTCGGCGAGGACCTACTACTTGTCGTACTGCGCAGGGTATTAGTACAGTTGCCGGTGAATCTATGGCATTGTATATGTGTATCTCGGATGGACCTCATTGCCTCGCATCATGAGAGATGTTCTTCAACTCGGCTGTCCACCAGACAGGCTTGGAAGTCCTTATCCGTACTGTCTTCTCTTCGGGGACCAGATGGTTGGACGTAGAAATCAGACCGTCGAATGACGACAGCTGGTTCTCTGGGCGGAGGGTAAGCCCTCACAGCAGACGTCGCAGCAGAAAGCGCGCACGCACCCAGATTCCAGCGCAGACCTGATGTCGACAACACCGTCGAGTCGATGCCGACGGGAAGAATGCCACATGTCTGCCCCATGATGTCGTGCTCTATCTCGATTTCGTGCTCGCCCTAGCCCAGAGTCAATCTGTGGATGCTTGCCTGATAGTTCCGTCCCACCTCGTCGAGCACCCAGCCGATGTTGTCGTCCGTGATGGCGAACACCTGCTTGCGCTCCTTGCGCAATTTATGCAGGTACGACAGTGTGTGGATGGTCTGGTCCAGCCGCCCAGAGAGGCCACCGAGCAGGATGATGGTGTATTCCTGCATCGTGGCGAATAGAATAAGCATCGAGATTGAGGAATGGCTGGCGACTTACCAGATCCTCCGCCGCCTCCTTGGTCCTCAGAGACGAGACGCACTTCATCAGGTCCGTCGAGTCTTGGTCGTCATCCTGCACGACGGGAACATCCTGTATACTCAAAGCGTTCAGTCACTGTGTCGCGCGTGCGCACTGGCGCCTCACAAGTGCGGCATAGTATTCGCGAACGTCCGCGCGGAGCGAGTCCAGGTCGCCCTTGATGAGATCGGGGAGATGGCTGCGACCAAGAATAGTGAGTTTTACGCGCGCAACAGACAGGGGCTGCACAGACCTCGCGCGATCCTGCTCGTCGGGAAAGCTGTCGTAGAGGTGGTTCGCGCCGCCGTCGGCGCAGCAGTGCCACTGGGTCGAGTTCCAGAGCCGGCGAAGCAGCGCAAGCGAGAAGGGCTGGTTCAGGATAACGAGGCCGTAACGGCATTCTGTCGTCGGTTTATTTCCGTGGAGGAACTTAACGTTCCATGTCTTGCGCTGGGAGGCCATAGCAGGACTTGACAGTTGCACGGAAACGGCCGCCTGGTGGTCTCGAGACGCAAACGCACATCGTGATATGCGCCGCTATTTGGTCCATCCAAAAATATATTATTGCGTCCAATGTTCAATAGTACAAGCACCAGCCCATTCAAATAATGCCTAGTGAAATAGCAGATAAATGTACAAGCACGCGCTTCCACAGAATGGAGTTCATATTCTACGTAGTACAGAGAAGGGGGTCCCACGTCGGGCCTCTATGAGCCCTGGTTCCTCCTCGACCAGTTTGAAAAGCTGAGCGCGCCCACGATGCCCACCACCAGCAGCGCCGTGCCCGCGCCGATGATGCCTGGGACGTACAGATACCACGCATTGTCGTATTCATCGTCCACGTCCGTCCCCTCCTTCTCAACAAGCGGCAACTGTTCGTCCTTCCGCCGCCGCCGGCGTACCGCAGGCACCTCGGGCTCCGAGTCCATCTCGCCCGACTCCTTCGAGAGCTCGCTCTCGGGCGTCGCCGTAGGGAGGTGCATCGACGGCATCTCGAGCTCGAGCGCACTCTCCGCGGGAAGAGCGGGAATGTCGAGTGCAGGGTGTAGCGCGCGCGCGCGCTCGAAGAAGCGCCCCGCGGCCTCGCGGTCGCGCCGCCACGCCTCCGTGCCGCCCTCACCGATCTGCGCGTGCAGCGGGATGCGGATCGACGACAGGCTCGAGTACGACGCCGCGAGGAGTGTCGACGCCGCGCCCTCGAGGTGAAGTAGCCCGGCTTCCAGGTAGAGCTGCGCGAGCCCACGCGCCCCACCTACTGAGTGGACGTAGTAGTCCACCGTGCCCCCCAGCGGGTGCTCGGGTGCGGTAGCTAGCGCGGCAGTGCAGTCGAGTGGTAGATAGTGCGACACGAGACGCATCGTCGCGGAGGGGACATGCGCTTCTTGCCAAGCGCGCCTGCGGAACAAATTAAAGAAAGAACGAGAAGACACACTACATCATTGACGCACAGGAAATACTCAAATGCCTCCGCCCGCTCCTTGCGGATGTCACACAGCTCGAGCGCAACGAGAGCGAGGCTCGTCGGGTCCATGTTGTACTTGTTCGCAGCGGCCGCCTCGCTCGCATCGAATACAAGAACGGTGGCCGAATCGCTCGCCTCGAGATCCGCAGGTGCGGGCCCGACGACGAGCGCGGGCCAGATCGCCGACGCAGCCTTCTCGAGGTGCACAGTGAGCAGACGTCCCGCGCGCGGTGCGTGCGCGGCGGACTCGAGCGACTCGAGCGACGACGTGAGGCTCGGGTGCGCGGGGCCGGGCGGCGACCCCGCGCGCGAGGGTAGCGCGTGCAGTGGCACGCGGCGACGCATCGGCGTGGGGTAGATCGCCTCGTCCGCAAATGAGAGGCTCGGCGACGAGCGCGCGGGCGACGCCGCACTCGTGTCCTCCGCGTCGGACGTTGCGGCGCCCTCGAGCGACGCGGCGAAGCTGCTCGAGATGTCTGGGTCGGAGACGAAGGCGTAAGAGGAGTGGGTGGACACCGTTGACGCCGTCGATGCTGTGCGCTCACGGGCCGCATGGCGCACGCTGCGCGGCTCGAGCTGCCACACGGAGCTTGCGGTGTCGACCGCGGCGTAGATTTTCCCCTGTGCCACAGCTCAGTAAACACGATCAGCGGGGGCGCAGCCGGCGCACCTTGACAATAGGCGGGCGCCCGGCAACGCCTATGATGAGGTGCTGGGTGTCTATGAGGACCTGCGCGGCGTCAGCAGTGCCCGCTCGCTCCGCACAAAGGCCGCTGGCTCACAGACAAGTCGTCGTCCTGGATGTCGTACGGCACCATGAGTAGCACCGTGGCCTGTGGAACGACACACGCGATCATCAGCCCGCTGTGCGTCCGCTCCACCAGTAATTAATCTACCTGATCATGCGACTTTGCGGCGAAAGGCGTGAGCACGAGGCGGGCGGCGAATGCTGGGAGGACGCACCTGGTGCCACGAATACGGATAATACGGCCGTTCGCTATACGTGTCCATCGCTGCAGAGTGGTGGAAGAGAGCAAGATGCAATGGTGTACAAGGATAGCTGTCAGATGCAGAGGCGGTGACTCGGAATCAGTGCACGAGTCGGCCGGCCTCAGGGGCGTCTAAAGTGGCAATTCCCTCCACGTGTTCGCGTACTTACACGCCGGCCCCGGCAATGCGTCGGGCAGAATCAGTTCGCCGCAGCACAGAAACTGAGTGACGCAAGCAGGAACGAGCATATTTATCCGGATCGCAGGCGGTCCGTACATACTGTACAGGAGCAGCATAGCAGGCGGGAGACGTAAAATAATATATGTGCGAGGATGTAAGTAGTAAGTCGATAGGTTTGCAGTTAGTCTGGACAAATTGAGGTGAAAGAAAAGAAATAACATGGTCGTGGTATAGTAAGCCGGGTATGTATAGGCACACACATCTATCGTCGATTCGCCGCAGGCGCCGTCTGCGCAAGCGTCGTCGCAATGCGCTTGATCGTGTCCTTCTCGTCCTCCATGTGCTGCAACAGCAGTCCGTCGAGCTTCCGCACCGCCTCCTGCGCGCGCTGGTTGTTCCGCCACGCCGCGACGCCCTCGTCTGTCGGCGCGGTACTCGCGCCCGCCTCCACCACAGGCGCAGGTGGGTGCTCCTGCGCATACCGGAAGAAGTCCGCGCCCGCGACGACGTCGCTCCGCACTGCACGCACTGTGTTCCCCACTGGTAGCATGCTCACCCGCGGCGCGTCCCCCGCGCGAACGTACGGCGCGGAGAAATTGCCGTGCCGCATGAGTGCGGGCGAGCCACGCGGACCCTCCGACGCGCTCGATGCAACGCGCGGGCGGGACGCGGGGAGCACCGGCGGCGGCGGCAGCGCAGCGGGCGCATCGTCGTCGTCGCCATCATCATCGCTTACGCTCTCGTCCGAAGACTCCAGGTCGTCCATTGCGTTGGGTTGTGCCTGTATGCTGTCGAAAAACGACGGTGCCGTCGCGGGCCCAGGCGCACTGCGTAGCGCGGGGGGTAAATCTGCGTCGTCGTCGATGTAGATGGCGGAACGATTCGAAAACCCGAAGCCACGCCCGTCTGGCAGCGGCAGTGGTGGTGTGCTAGGCTCGGGCGCGAGAATCTCCAACTCCTCTCCCTCTTCCTCGTGGGGCTGCTGCGTGTGGTACGACCGCGTACCGCTGCTGCTGCTGGTGTTCAGTTGGTAGCGGAATGATGACGAGCGTGGCGGTGGGGGCAGCGCCGCGTGGGCGAGCGAGCTCGACATCCTCGGCGGCGGTGACATCGCTGCGCGCGCGGCCGGGTTGGCAGCGAAGGCATGCTGCTGCTCTTCGCTAAAGCGGGAGATGCTAGGACGCGGCTGCTCCTCGCTGAAGCGGGACCCGCCGCCCGACGTACTTGAGTGCGGCGGGTGGTTGAGCATGTCCTGGAACGCAGACGTGGTGGGCGACTGCGACGCCTGCGAGTACACCGATAGCGATGGCCGGCTCAGCGCGAGGCCCCGGAAGGACGGCGCCGCGCCATCGTCGTCGTCGTCCGACAGTAAGTGTTCCGACGGCGCGGCGAAGCTCCGCGCAATCGTGTCGAAGGACGCGAACGTCGCCTGAGAGTACCTGGGGTGTGGCCCCTCCGCAAGCAGCGGCGAGGACATCGTCCGGCGCAGCGTGGGCCGCCCGCCGTCTGCGGGGCGTGCGTCCTGCGCGCTCGCAGATGACAGTTCCGTCTGGGAGTGCGAGTACGCCGGGTGCATGAACGCGCGCCGTGGAGGGGGCCCGAGCGGCGTCATAGGCCCAGACGGCGTCTCCGCGCGCTGGTAGCTCGCCGTGGGGTGCGGCACGCCGAGCATCGACCTGCCTGCCTGGCTTTGCCCGGACTTTTGGCGGGTGTGCGTGGGCGCCGGTGGCGGCGAGCGCTCAGCATCCGCTACAGGCGGCGCAGCAATCCGCTTCGCGATCATCTTCTGCGCCGCGGCGTTGCGCGCCGCGTTTGGCGTCGGCGAATTGAGGGGCGTGGGCGTGCCTAACCTATGCGAGAACGTGGATGCATCCGGYGTGTTGTCTAGAGAGTGGTGTACCGCCTGCTTGAGGATCGCCTTCCGCCAGGTGTCCTCCACCTCGTCGTACGAAACCGACAGGTTCGGGTTCTGCGAAGGAGGCAGGTGGTCCGCGAGAACAGCCGCGCCGAGGGACTCGAGCACGCCGAGACCATGCAATGCAGAGGCCTGTACCGGGAATGGGTAGGACGACGAAGGCAACGGGATGTCGACCGCGTCGGTGGGGTCGATAACGTGGTTGTCGGCGAGGGGCGCGGTCTTCTGCGACCCCTGATCGATACGGGCGCCGCGGGTCTTGAGATCCTGCTCGGCCTGCTTCGCGGCGACGGAGATGTCCTGCATCTTCTCGCGCACGACAACGACACGGCCACGCGATGGCGGGGCTGAGAGCGGCGGCGAGGGGTGGCCAAACTGGCCAGACACGCGCGGTGGCGGGCGAAGAGCTGCGATCGACTCGGACGTCGTGCGCAGCATAGGGGCAAGCGGGCTGGCGGCGGGGCCAGGGCCTGTGGGGGTCGTCGGCTTCGAGCGTGCCTTTCCAACGCGGAAGATATCAAGGAACGTCGGTGCTCCGGCCTTTTTCTGGTCCGGGGCGGGGCCAAAATCCGCGGCAGAGGGTTTGGCGTGCGCAGGAGGTAGGAAGTAATTATTCTTGACGAGCAGGCGCAGACGATACGCGACGTCGTCGCCGTCATACTCCTGTGGCTCGCTGACGGCGAAGGTTGGTGGTAAAGGTTCGGGAGCCAGAGACTGCGGTGAGGTCGGCGTGGAGGCCGTCGATGTCGACGCCGGGTACAACGACGAGGATATGGCCGACTGTTGTGTTGAAACGGAGTCCCGCACGTTGAGCACTGGGGTCAGTGCGGGGTCGCGCGAAAACGCAGACGGTGGCGGGCGGTAGCCGGTATCGAGGTGGGGCAAACTAGACGCCTGCTTGGAGGCCTTAGACTAATGCACGTCAGCTGGAGCAGACGCGCGGTGGCGGAAACACGTACCGGTCTGCTCGCCGTCGACTGAGTTAGTTCGACAAATGTTGGGTCGACATCCTGCGACGATGGCGTGCCGCCGCTATGTGGGTCAGAGAGCAGACGGTGGGGCGACCGTGGGGGGCGCTCTGGAGCCTCCAAGGACGCGTCGAGAATGTTTTCGGGCTCTTGGACGACGGCTCCCCCGAGATACGGGAGATCTGAGGGCAGCGGGCTGCGTGGGACCTCGCCGGTGACCGTCTTCGAGCGCGTCCTGGTCCGTGCACGGCGAGATAGGCTGACGCCGCTGCCGATGCTGGAATTGCTGGCGACGGAGCGGATCGAGCGTGGCCTGTGCGCCGGCAAAGCATCCATGGAGGACTCGGAGGAAGGAAGACAACAAGCGACGCTGCCCAAACCTCACTTTGTTAGGTAAGCAGCCTCCTCCTTCCCGTCATGAGTTACCGTACGTCCCTCGTGCCCGCCGTCGCCGCCGCCTGCTGACGACGCACAGACCTCCCGACGTCCGCTGGCTGGCTTGCCCACTGGCAGCTGCTCGTCGCGGCCTCCGCTGTCTTCAACACCGTCCAGAACTTCTGCACCCTCAAGCTCACGCGCAGGCTCTATAACAATGTGCCGGCCCCCACCAGTGCGTCTCTCCCCGACGCCGCCGAACGCGTGCTCATCTTCTACAGTCACCGCCCTCCAAGCGCGCACGTTCGCCGTGTGGACCCTCACCTCCGCGGTCGTCCGTGCGTACGCCGCGTACAACATAAACAACAAGATGTCAGTCAGGCCACCCCGTCTTCCATGCGCGTCGCTCACCCCTAGCCAGCATGTATGACATGGCCTTCTTGACGTACCTAATTGCATTTGCGCATTTCTCGTCCGAGCTGCTCATCTTCCGCACCGCGTCCATCAACGTCGCCGTCCTCAGCCCTGTCATTGTCTCTAGTACGTCCAACCCGCGGGCCGTCTGTCATCTTTTCTCATATACCCCCCTTTTAGCAACAAGTCTCGTCTGGATGTTCACCCAGTACGACTTCTACGTCCGTTGACGCGTCTGCGACATAGTCAGGATGCGTTTCTGATTTACTACTTCATCTGTCAATATATTACTGCTGTTCTATCTAGTCCCAATGGCTATCTCAGTGAGGATGAATTGCAGACCTCTCCACGTTCACGACTGCGTTGGTCGGGTCCAATCACGGTGTACTGCAGAGGGTCCTCAGTGCGCGTGAGCTGGTGGTAAACACATTCAACGGCACTCGCCGTACCACAACACGCCGAGAGTTTTCCCAAATACGCTAAAGTCGTGCCACAGTAAATTAGATTGCGCGAAGTCGCCGCAAACACCTCCGCATCTAGTGTGGCCGATATCTATACCCCAGAAAATCTTCAGTGCGCCGGGGACCTTACGCAAAAGTCGTGCCCAAGTAAGTTGTGTGTATTGCAAAAGGCCACGCACAATAATTTATATGAAACAGAAACCAGGAAGCGCACCTCACTTGCATCTTGTCCAGGAAGTCCACGGGCTAGCAACGCTGTCAAAGGTGAATGTATGCTACCCTAAAAATATGCGTTCAACAGTGAACAGCAAACCTTCATCATACGCGAAAGTCCTGCCCAAGTAAAAGTTATGCGTATTGCGAAAGGCCGTGCAAAACAGTTTACGTTACAAAGAGACGCCGGGAAACGCGCCTTACTTACTCTACCCTGTCCAGGAAGTCCACGGGGCTAGCAGTCAAACGTGAATGTATGCTGCCATAACAATATGTGCTCAACAATGAACCGCAAAGCTCTTCTCATCGATGACCGATGATATTGAATCAGGGTAGTTCCGATGTACCCCAGAAGATAGATCCTCAATGCGTGGACGCCGGAGAGAAAAAGCATTCAACGGCACTCGCCGTACTATGGCGAATTTCTTCCTTCTGCAAACACCATGCCTAAAAAATTGCGCAAGGTGACGCAGAGTAATTTGCATAGCAAACGCACGCCGTGCAACCTATCTGGCTGCGTCTGAGCAGCCCTTGAGGCTAACAAGTCTGTCGAAGGTGAATGCGTAGTACGACGAAAAAAATCTATGTAGCAAAGAGCTGCAAATCTGTGCGCGGCTGATTTCAATTAGCGGGCTTTCGATCTCCTCCAGAAGATCTCTGATGGACGAATGCACCCATCGGCACTCACCGTACCACAGCCTTCCGAGAACCTCCCCAGTACTGAAGCAGCCACGCCCAAGTAAGTCATATTGCAAAAAAAAAATCACACAAAGTAATTTAAACCGCACCCACCCACCGAGCACCGCGCGCAGGACTCCGCGAGGAAGCCCGCGGCCAGCCTCGCCCTTCGCCCTTCGCACCAAGGCAGCCAATTGGAAATAAGAGGGGACCACCCAATTTCGAATGCACCCCAGACCGCGCGGCATATGACCTGCCTGCCCCGGATCTTTCGCCGCGCCAGGACCCAATAGGCGCGCAGCAGTGCGGGGTAACGCTGGCCCCGTGTGTCCGGGGTGGCAGCTGTGTAAACGGTGTGGGTGAGTAGGCAAGTACGTTCGCGCGCCATCGGCCGAGGTATGTAGAAGGCGCAGCCGATGCGTGGGTGTGTACCAACTTCCAAGCACGTTCGAGGGTACGGCGCACATGCGAGGGAAGGCGCGTCGAAGGGTCGGCGCGATTACGGCGTACGGCTCAGCTCGTTCGTGCTACGCCTTCCAAGTTCCCGGCGGAGGAGACCGGCGGCGTGCGAGAACGTGCTTCGCGACATGAGCGATGTATGATGTCGGGGGTGCGCAGAGGGGTCATGTGTCCGCCCCAGACCACACCACCGGCGAGGCAGAGTCCATTTCCTCGGCGAATGCCATGCCTGGGAGCCTTGGAGACCTCCATAACCACTACCGCCGCAGAATCCGCTATTCTCGTACGTCTCGCGGCGCATATGGTGATGGAAATTTGAATGCAGCGGCGCAGGGGATCAGCGGGGCCAACGTGTGTAGTCTCCGCCGCATCAGATGACGCGACTGCAGACCCTAATGCCGAAAGTGAGATGTTGGGGGGCCTTCTTGGGGTGTTGGGGAGGGTAAATATGGTGCATATATGAGAGAATATCACCTCATAGCCCATGCTAGACATGCGCTAGACACCATGTTTCTCGCGAGGCGCGTAGTGTATGAGAGAAGGGCCCGCACGCGGCGCTTGTGCGTAGTGTGGGCACAGGAGTTTTTTAATACCGGGGGTGGCGGACAGGCCGCCCGAGCCTGGGGTGTCAAGATCCGGGGAGAGTATGCGCGGCACATACCGTCCGCGGTGGCCGCCCCCTCCGAGATTTGGCCTGTTCTGGTTCTGCAAAAGACGCCAGAATGAGGCGAGTAGGCGCAAGGCGTCCCAGCGGTGCTTCCGGTGCCAGGTGCGAGAGGACGTGGCGGCGGGTGCCGGACTGTGCGAGCCCTGCCAGGCACTGGAAGAGCTGATCGATATTGCGAGGATATTGGCAACGTAAGGAGCCAGCGGGGCGACCCGTACGGCCTTGACAATATTTGTCTAGGCGAGACCCGTGATCACACGCGCAGGTGCCGGAAATTCATGTCTGTACGCCGGACGACGTCGGACTGCGCGCAGACGGCGGCGCTGGACGGGCTGGGGGCGCTGTGGGCGTCGGGGGCTGCGCTGGGGACGACGGAGGTGCTGGTTGGTGAGCAAGGTGTGCGCAGAGATAAGCAGTTGCTCTTATCTGTGATCGGCGCCGGTTGTGATCCGCGCGGGAGATCCCTGACACGGACAATTTCCGTGTGTTGTGACCGGCGCGGAATTCGTATAAGAGCCCGCGGCCGCCGATTGCCTCTG
The DNA here is from genome assembly GCA_000827495.1 of Hypholoma sublateritium FD-334 SS-4. Classification (NCBI taxonomy): domain Eukaryota; kingdom Fungi; phylum Basidiomycota; class Agaricomycetes; order Agaricales; family Strophariaceae; genus Hypholoma; species Hypholoma sublateritium. The sequence continues at coordinate 39,057 of KN817546.1, forward strand.
CATGGCGCACACCCAATTCCCCTCCGAACTCGCCTACACAATCTGCGCCTACGTCTACTCCGCCTGCCTCCAGCCCGACGCACCGTCCCTCGACCCCCTCCTCGCCACCGACGACGTCCGCGTCCCCACCGCCCATCCGTCCTCGACCCCCCCGGGCTACTGGCCCGAGCCCGTCTCCCGCCGCACCCTCGCGAATCTCTGTCTGGTGAACCACGCCTGGTACGAGGCCGCCAAGCCGTGGCTCTGGCACAAGTGAGTCACATTTTTCTCGTCGTCGGCGCCGTACTAATCCGCACAGGCTCGAGGTCCGTCTGCCGCGCACATGGCTCTCGCTCGTCGAGGAGATCGCATGGAACTACGACGAGGAGACCGTCGACAGCGTCATGGGCCGCAGCCTCGCTGCCGCGACCCGCGCCGCGCTCGACTCCGCAAGCATGTTCGCGCACCACCAGCCGCTGTGCTTCGAGCCGCACCTCTTCGACACGTCCGACTCCCCGGAGACGACCATCAGCCCCGACCTGCTCTCGCCCATACCCTCGCGCGACCCGAGCCCGCGCCGCTTGCGCCCCAAGAGTAAGAGCCCCGCACGCTGGGAGATCCTGCGCACCATCAGCGATGCCGTCCAGCACGTCATGAACCACAAGGCGCCCGGCGTGTACGGTGAGTGTTCCGTGGCGTAATGTTCAGATCACCCGCGCTAAATTTGTCCAGTCCCACCGCCTCCGGACCCGAGGCCCGGTCAGTACGTACGCCATCTCGACTTTAACCACTTCCGCACCATCGGCATGCGCCGTTCGGTCGAGGAGGGCGTCAATAGCCGGTTTGTCACCGGCGATCGCGTACACGCCGTGCTCAAGGTGCGGAAGGATTTTTTTTTTCGTTGATGTTATTGTCTCACAATTTATCCAGGAAATGCCGAATCTGCTTACATTCGGTGGCACCGAGTATATGGACGGCGCCCTGTCCCTCCCTGTCCTCACCGAGCTGTTCCTGCGCGGGGCGCCGTCAGGCGGCCGCGGCTGCCCCACCCGCGGCCGTGCCTTGATGGAGCTGCATGATATTCAGGAGGAGGATCGCGAGCGGCGGCGAAAGTGCAAGGACCTCGAGGCTGTCGACCTTACGGGTTGTGTCAGTGCCGTGTTCGTTAATGCCTTTACCGAGTTTGTAAATACCCATATCCTGCCGCCCTCCGACGCAGAATTGAGCGAGGAGGAGGGCGATGACGACAGCGGGCGCCGCCTGCGCCTGCCCCCTGCTCTATATGAGCCGCTTCTGTTCCCTGGCCTTCAGCGCCTGGGACTGCGGGGAGTCAAGTCGATTCTCCCCCGATACCTCGGACCGTTCCTGCTCGCGTTCCCTAACCTTACGCACCTCGACCTGTCCGGCACACGCGTCACGCCTGATATCCTCGATGCCCTCGGGCGCTCCGAGACCCTGCGCTTAAAATCCCTCGCCCTCGCGCGATGCATCAAACTGACGAGCGAGAATATCACCAGCTTCCTCGTCGATTCGCCCGTCACGCGCGCGCTGACCGAGCTCAACCTCTACGGCGACATGACCTACCTCTCCCCGCTCGTCCCCGCAGACCTGCTCAAAATCGTCTCCACCGCGCCGTGCTTCCTCTCCGGCGCGCTCGTGTACCTCGATCTATCTAGCGCGCCGCTGACGCCCGAGATCCTCACCGCGGCGAAGCCGCAGCCCGCGCTGCGCTCGCTCGGGCTCTCGCACATCCTGCACCTTCCGCTGCGCGCGGTCGCCGCGTTCGTCGCGGACAAGGCGCCGCGCGTCGAGGTGCTCACGCTCGTGCACACCTCTCCCGAGCTCGACTGCGGCATCCGCCTCCCCGCGCCCGACCCGCGCGCGTCGACGCGCCAGTCGACCATCGCGCTGCACGCGCAGATCATCCGCCCGCTGTGCGCGCCGCCGTTCGCGTTCTCCCTCAGCCCTGGGGCGGAGGCGGCGCCGCCGCCCACGCGCGTCAGGGTGATTGAGCTCGCGCCGGCGATGCTCGGCGGGCTGGGGGCCGGCGCGGGCGCGTGGCGCATCGTGCGGAGCAAGGGCGGGCGCGGGTGGTACGTCGACACCGCGAGTGCGTGGGGCGCGGTGCCCGGGGTGGAGGGGAGCGTGCTGCGCCGCGACCTGCCGCCGGGCGACGCGCATCGGTCGGCGATGGAGCTTCTGTCCGCGGCAAACGGGAACGTGAGCAGCGGCGTCGGGTGGCATGCGCGCAAAATGGAGGTGCGTCTGTGTTTGATTGTATTCTTTGCGTGCGGTGCTGACGGGGTGTGTTTTGTGGCAGATTCTCCGCGGGCATGGTATGCTAGGGCGCGAGGACGGGCTGTACGGCGCAGTCTCGTTTGCGTACCAGGGTTGAATCCGGCGCTTCTCCGCGCCGACGATGGACAGCCTGCATGGATGAGGGACCGCCGAGCGGCGCGCGCTGCCTGTCGCGCGTAATATCCGCGACATGCGCGTGCGCGGTGAGTCACCGTAGCACGCGACGGCTGTGCGCCGCCGTTCGCGTGCTGCGCAGGTGTCCTATGATGCTAAATGCTTATATCTTTTTCGCGGGGTTATCCTGGGTCATTTGCGAGTTATCTAGTGTTTTGCATAGCTTTTATTGCTTTATATGAATGATTTTTACCGCACCGTACATCATGCGCAGCAATTATTGACGCCGTCGCGGTGCGCGAGCTATGGGAATTTTTGAGATGCGTAGCAGGCTACTTCAAGTTACTTATATACAGGGTGTACTTGTTTCTATATTCGCGGGGTTATTATTACTCGATGTCAAGGAGTCCGGACGACAGGGCCACTCGAGGAACAGCTGAGACAACCGCGAGGTCAAACCAAGGTCAAACTTTCTCCGAACACGTTTCTACGCCAGGACCTGTAGGAGAACAAACGGGCGATGAGTGGAATTGGGCTTGGGGTTAGAAATAGAGAGAACAGAGATATATTTAGTCGACTTTATCATACTGACTGTAGTGCTCTGTAAGGGCAAGGGCGAGGACAATAAACACCGTCCAGAGAAGAAAAGAGGAAAGCTATGCTCTGAGCGATTTGCGAAGGTGCGCAGCCTGAGCTCTCCGATCGTCGCCGCAGATCCAGATGCGAAGCGCAGGCGGCCGTGCGGTGCGCGCGTCCGTTGCACAATCAGCGCTGGTATGTACATGGTTATGTCGTGCAGTACAGGTTTGCACTTGTTCACTCGCATCTCTGTCGGTAAGCCGTGCAGTAAGTTCTCCTTTCTTCAAATTTCCAAGTAAGGAGAAGGTAGAACCTTCCTTTATAGTATACTTTATGTAAACGGATGGTCCAGACGCCAAGCGTATATTTGAACTCCGTTCCCACGAGGCCACATCATGGCAGTTCGCTCAACACGTTCAACTATGGCCTATACTTAAGACAGAGTTGATATTACGAGTCTGCTGTCTCCTCCCTTTTCATGAAGCTCCTCAAACCACTCCAAAGGTTGTCACTATTGAGCATGACGCCAAGCGGAGGTAGTCATTGTGGAGGGTCCGGAGTGCGAATCGTCATCAAGTATGTACCCGATCGAGATTCGATTCGATTGGCTCGCTATATTAGGTTACTTAACACAGCATTATTTTAAATTTAAATGGCAACGAACTAACTCATTCCCACTTTCAACCCGCTGCGCTTTCGCCACTGACTGCCTTTCTCTGCCACGAAAGCCACGCGCTTCTGTACACACCTTTTAACCGAACTAGATGAGCGAGTATATTTATTTCCCCTCTCTGCTCCCGGCGCTTACCATTCAATGTCTATATCGAACTTTCTGCTGTGTATCCAACCACTTTTCAACGAGGCAGGCCGAGACACAAGGAATGTACGGATAGACTCCGCCACCTCCACAGCAATGCCTCAACGGCAAGCCACAGTTACCCAGCGAAGTTCTTCCAGACTCGAGAGCCTGCGCAAGGCGACGGTGCTCATGCTGACGCCAGAGAAAAAGATCGGCGAAGCACCTGGGACATTGGCCGGCTTGAAATCTATCATCCTCTCCTCGTGGCTAAATCTCCTCCTCGTATTTATTCCTATATCAGTGAGCAACCTGGTTTCTGTTCTGTGCCAATAGCGGAGTTTTCAACCTCCCATCGTAGTGGGCATTCCATTTTGGGTTGCCCCAGTCGTTCGCAAACCGCGATACTATCATTTTCGTCAGTGAGTAACATCATGATTGGGCTTTGCACCGTCCCGATGCTTCGTTCTGATGTCTCCTGCCATCTTTAAGCTGCTTTTCTAGCCATCATACCGCTAGCCAAAGTTTGTGGATTGTTCATTTTCTCCTAAGAGTGTTGCGGCTTATCGGGTTCATTCCAGCTGCTCGGCTTTGCCACCGAAGAACTATCGATGCGCGTAGGGCAGACGCTTGCAGGTCTTTTAAATGCTACACTTGTGAGTTGTGACTACATGATTTGATCTGCTGGACCAACAACAAACCATCTGCGTAATTGATTGTAGGGAAATGCGTGAGTGCTACACCAGATGAACAATGGAGACCTCGTATATTGATTTACAATCTCAGTGTTGAACTTATAGTTGCTGTGAGCAAGGTGTCATTCAAGGCTAGATTTTGTTGAGAACAGAGCCAATTATAGATCCTTGCGCTAGTCAAATGCGAACTGCAGGTCGTCCAATCTTCATGTAAGTGCGCATAACATACGTCATTTCCCCGCGCATAATCGAGGGCTCCTCGATCGAGAGTCGACATGGCGCGAACGGCATGTGTCAACGACCAATGGTATTAATACATCTTTTCTAGTGGTGGGGTCGATTCTCAGCAATTTGCGTAAGCGCCCGTCTCGCTTAATAAAGGTGTGCAGTGATCCCTGATCGCCGGTCTTCCAGTACTCGTCCTCGGAATGTGCTTCTTTGCCGGCGGCCTGAAGTACTCTGAGCAAGGCTTTGGTGCAAGTGCGTCGCTATACTTATTTGTGATGGGCTGCGCGGTTGACAGTGATGACCAGGTGCCACCCAGCTAAATTCGTCGCTCCTCACCATCAGCGTCATCGCCGTGCTCTTGCCGGCGGCGTTCCATTTCTCCAATACAACTACCACGACTCCATTGTCCACTGGCAGCGAGGGCAAGGCTATTCTGTCTGTCAGCCATGGGGTAAGCTTCGTGTCCATCATTTGTGAGCTCGTTACTGACATGTATATGCGTCATAGGTTGCCATTATTCTTTTATTCAGTCAGTATCCACCATGGTTTAGTAAATGTTGATTCTGACTTCATATGTTAAGTATATGCTGGATATCTTACCTTCCAATTGTGGTCACATACAAACCTCTACCAAGACAATTTGGCGATAAAGAGCACTAGGTATGACAAGCCCCTCTTTCAGGGCATCTCGGACAAGCTGCACCACCACAAGACCGACGAAACCCTCGCTGTCGAACCAGATCCAATCTCTTATGGTTCCCCTATGACAATGTCCCCGATGCAATCCCCCAATCTGGGTGGTACTCAGAATATGCTTCAGAGGTCCAACACGATCAATAGCAATCCCATGCTGGATTCAATCGCTAGTGACAATCCTAATCCCAGCTCGACGACTCACGCCAGCCATCCAGTGGCCTTCGCCTCCCACGATGATATCGTCGACCAGGAAAGACAAGAAGTCCGGGAAGCCGATGACGTAGAAGTGGAGATTCCCACCCTGAACCTGTATATGACCGTCGGCCTTCTCGTTGTTGTCACTGTTGTGAGTTGTGTTTATCCTCCTCCCAGTGCGCCTGCAAGATACTCAGTGGGTTTTCAGGTCGTCGCGGTTACTGCCGAATTCCTTGTCTCGTCCATTAACGGACTGACAGATACCGGCCGTATCAGCAAAGAATTTGTTGGCGTTATTCTCCTGCCTATTGTCGGCAATGCAGCGGGTACGCCGTTCTTATAAATAACTTGTTACGTTGCTTACTTTGTCCTAAAGAACATGTAACTGCCGTGACCGTCTCAGTGAAAGACAAACTCAATCTCAGCTTAGGCGTAGCTGTCGGATCTAGTATTGTAAGCCATCCGGTCAATTCAAAAGGCGGCAATCTAACCATGTATTCTGCAGCAAATTGCTCTTTTCGTCATTCCGTGAGTTTCACTTAACGCCTGTCATCTTTATAGACAGTACTGATCCGACATAATTCACTAGCTTTATCGTAACACTGGCCTGGATTCTTGGAAAGCCTCTAACCCTCCTTTTTGACCCTTATGAATCAATATCTATGTTCTTAGCAGGTATGATCTCGTTAATCACCATCATTATAATTGCCGGACTAACAACCGTGACGCTGCAGTACTAACCGTCAACTATGTAGTCCAAGACGGTAAATCTAATTGGCTTGAAGGCTTCATCCTCATGTGTAAGTACCACTTTTTGCGCTACATGGAGGCATTCTGATAGCATTCTGATAGCCCTATATCTCATTCTTGCTGTGACTTTCTGGTTCTACCCAGGTCAGCCTTTCTGGTCCTTCTTTTTCTATGTCTTACTGAACAGTGTTCCAATTAGGGTCAGATCCATCCGGACTGCTGGCGACCTGTACATAATGCCTATCAGTCAATATATATACCCCAATACACATGATAACCCGTATTGTACTGACAAGTTACGAGCTAGTAACTTATCAGTATGATGCTGTCCAGCTTGGGCGGGCGAGTACTGCTTCCTCGTTCTTTCTTATTCTCTCTATTTAAATAGTTTAGCAAGCGTTCATAAGAATATACTGTCCCCTAATCTGACACTGGCCTTCATTCAGTTTTATTGTGCATCCACTTGCCGATACATTTGTAGTTTTCATTCAAACCAATACATAATCATAGCTTAGCTTGCGGAGCAGCATTTACAAGTGTTACCGCCGCGGCCGCTAATGCAACTGTGTTCCTCTCCTTGACCTTGGCCGCTGAAAGACCACAATTAGATTTTATTGCGAGTAGAACGGAAATGTAGCATACTGAATACAATTTTCTGTCCTTCCTTCCACATTTCAGTGACAATGGTCTCACCGGGATATACTACCCCGGCGAATCTTGTACCGCTTTGAAGTTAGTCTATAAAAACAATCCGTATTTAATTACTCACCGGACTTTGATGTCTTTGTAAGGCCCATATGCTTTCAAGACATGTTTCCCGGCGATGCCCATCGAGCACAGGCCGTGGAGAATGGGCTGGTCAAATCCCCCGATAGCAGCGAATTCCGGAAGGATCTAAACACGGTGTTGTTCAGTATACTATATGTTTCAATTCAAGGGAGCCTTCGTTACATGGAGGGGGTTGTAATCACCACTCAAACTGTGCCGGGGGAGTTGGTGAGGCGACAGGGTGGACTGAGAGTAAGCGGCAGACCTACCGGTACAATGCCGCTTGCGACGTGCTCGTCTGCTCTTCGAGCACGGCATCGGGTGCACGCGCCGGTGGCTTGTTCGCAGCGGAAGCAGCACCGCGTTCTGGAAATTAAACGCGTCTGCAGCGTGAATGCCAACCAAATATTGATATATGGAATGAAGCACCAACCGTTTCCTGTGCGCTTTCCTCCAAAACCACCAGCTCCACGGATGAACACAGTCGATTGATTCTCGAAGATGAGCTCGCCGCTGTGCTTGTCCCGGGTTTCGATAATAGTGGTGACCGCAGCAGCTTTGCCCTTGTCAAGCACTTCAAGAACCCTGGCAGGTCGGCGGTTCAGAACAGGCTTTCATGTAAATCAGGAACGTGTAGCGGACCTCGCCTCGCTCACAAGCTCTCCGGAAGTGGGTATTGGGCCTTTAATGTTCAAGTACTGCTCTCCATGGAGGAGTTTGGCCTAGAATGAAGAGCCGATGAGATCCTGGCTCACTCGCGTTCGGATGAAACATTTGACGGACAGGATTGAAATTAGGTAGCCAGTCGAGGGAGAGTCCAGCACTGCATGCGAATTGGGGGACGACTCCGAAAGTAGGAAGGGCCGAGAATTCATCGTCGCCCTCGAATGTCCACTTGAGCTCCTTCTCAGTAGCTCCGATCCCGAGGTTGTAGAGTATCACGTCCCGCTAAGTAAGATTATCACGTCAGGGATAGACGGTACTCATCCGGTCACAAACCTTACCTCAGTGTAAGAATAAAGAACAGGTTCGGTGACCTCTTTCTTGGCGTCTTCGACGAGTTGGGAATCCTCGGGATCAGAGAAAGCGTTGAGGGCTCTGAACGACATGTCAAATTACTGTGAGTAGTCGAATGAATGTGGCTGTTTGAGGAGGAAATACGGGCGGACCAGGTAAGGACCAGGTTGTACACAATCACATGCCACAAGTTCATTCATCGTCATCGGCAACATCTCGCGCGCATCACAACAAGCGCCTGGGAACTACAGGCTTTTCCTGCGCTTGTTCGTGCGATGAATGTGATAAAATTACGGTAATATATATACGAAATACAAAATAACAATGCAAATGACGGGTATTTTTCCATTGATGACCTACAATTTTGCCTTGACATCGTCAACCTTGTTGTCAAAGTTTTCAACGAGCTGCGAGAAAGAGAGAAGTTGAACTTGTGACAAAAGCATTATAGGGTTTCAATGCTTACCTGTTGAATGGCCTCTTGAGTCGAGGCTGGGTGTGTAGCCCGCCCATCATCTAAAAGTGTGGTCAATATCCTTCTAGCTAGATAGTGGCAAGTGATGTACCGAAGTCAGTGATCTTGCTCCATTTTGAGAAGACGTCCTCGACGGTGTAGGGCTTGTTTGTGGGGAAGCCATAGCCGCCCGAGCGCTGCCAGCGAGTCTGAGCAGCCCAGCCTCCCAGAATTTCGAATAGACTTCCGGTTGTTGTTTCATTGTCTGGTAGGGTAGCGGTCTTTTAGTAATTAGTACACCACAGCTTTGGGGCATGCTCGCCTTTGCTTGTAAGGTATCCGACAATGGGAGCAATAAAATCAGGCTGTTGAAAAATTGGTGTCAAAGCCGATCAATGTATCCTCAGCGGGACCTGATAACAAACCTTGAAGGCATCAACCATCTCCTGCGGCCAGATAGTGCTTGTCATAGCGGTTCCAGCAGATGGAGCAATGACGTTGGCGAGAATATTGTATTTCTTGCCCTCGATAGCCAAGGTGCGGGTCAAACCAGTGATAGCGGCCTTGGCGGTCGAGTACTGATAGAATGAAGGTCAGTCGAGGTATCTGGCGAACGTATCGATATGCCTCACGTTAGCCTGACCGAAGTTCCCGTCTGATAGAAAATATTAAAGAAGGATGAGAAACACATGGGCAGAGTTATGTTGTTACGCACATATGCCGACTTGCGAACAGGTAGTCACAATCCTTCCGTATTTCTGCTTTTGGAACAGAGGCCAGACTGCGTGGGCGACCTGCAGGCATTGATCAACATCCACGATTGGCGCGACTGTTTGACTGTGTTTACCTTGTAAGTTCCACTGACACACAGAAGAAGGTTAGTTCAACTGGGTGATGATGTATAAGAAGTACGTACCGGAGGTGGACAGCAACAACAAGGTCCCATTCTTGTTCAGTCATAGCCTGGAACGACTTATCACGGAGGATACCAGCATTGGCAATGAGGACGTGAACGCCGCCAAACTTTTCTACGGCAATTTGCACAATCTTCTCTCCTTCCTCAACGGAATAAACAGCCGCAACAGCCTTGCCTCCAGCTAATCGCATTTGTGAGTTTTTGATGGCCCCAGAAGCGGCGTAATACATACCCTGGATGACTTCATTGACAACAGCATTAGCTCCCTTCTCGCTAACATCATTGACAACGACATTGGCGCCCAGCTTTCCGTACATGAGAGCGTACGCGCGTCCCAGTCCAGCACCAGCGCCAGTGATGATCACAGTCTGACCGTCAAAGCGGACGGTGGGTGACGATTGAGCGTTTGCGGGTAGTTTCTTGGCAGCCTCCAATTTTCCCTACATATGCACGTCGTCAGATGAAACTTCGGAGTGGTTGTCAAACCGATACACACAACGGAATCCACATCGGTCACGGCATTAGGGCTGAGGGACTGTGGTCAGACGGAAATTCAAGATGAGACAGATGGTGGACGCACTAATAAGGGTTCGTGAAGTCAGTCAACTCGGCCCATTTTTGTTTTACCTATAGAGATGTCAGTAATAGAACATGATCCGACAACTGCCTCTTACAGCTGAGGGGGTGAAGCTGCTGTCGGTTTTGAAGATGGCGCCGTTGCTTCTCTCCCATCGGAGTTCTGCAATGAAGCCAGCGCCAACCTCAAAGACCTTTCCTGAGGCGTCGGGGCCGTCGGGGTGGCAGAGGGCAGCGACGAAGGGAGCGACGTATTGGGGCTACATGTCTCGATCAGCGCCAATCGTATCTGTTTAAATTCATGTGGCATACGCTGAGGTTGGCCAACATCTCTGGTGGCATGACGGTCTCAGTCATGGCGGAGGCAGCCATCTGGAACAGCGTCAGTGATAACAAATATTCAATAGTGGAAATGACATACGGGGGCAATGGCAGTCGACCTGATGCCGTATTTTGCGCCCTCGCGAGCAAGAGTCTTCGTGAATCCAATGAGACCCATCTTGGCGGCACTGTAATTGGCTTGGCCAAAGTTACCTGCGCAAAGGTTAGGTCGGTTGAGCATGGAGTTGGAGTCGCATACCGTAGAGGCCGGCGGCACTGGCTGTGTTGATAACGCGACCGAACTTTTGCTTGCGGAAGAGAGGCCAAGCAGCCTTTGTGCACGCAAATGCACCCTTCAAATGGACCTCCGTGATTTGGTCCCATTCCTTGTCGGTCATGTTCTTGAAGCTAGCGCAGATGCTGAATATCCAGTCCCGGTATCGTCGGTAGAAGCTCAGGGCTCACCCCTTGTCCCTCAGGATACCAGCATTGTTGATGAGGATAGTAACGGTTCCAAAGGCATCGACAGCAGACTTGATAACGGCGGCTCCATCGGCCACCGACGAGGTGTTAGTGACAGCCTTGCCTCCAGCTGAAACAGTATAGCGCTTAACACTTCGGCACACATAGTGCTAGCAACCGACCAACCTGCCACGATCTCGTCCACCACCTTCTGTGCGGCAGCGGCGTTGAAGTCATTGACAACGACATTTGCGCCTCGCGAGGCGAAGAGGAGGGAGTAACTGGACGCCGCAGGTGAATGACTGCACTCTCTTGATCTGAACGAGAACAATACGCACGTCTTGCCCAGCCCTCCTCCGGCGCCTGTGACCACGACTGTATGACCTTTGAAAGACATGGGTATGGTTACAATGAAGAGAATGCGAAGGACGGTTTCGTATTGGGAGAGACTAGAGTAGTTGAAGTTGGTAGCGGTTTATAGCCTGAGGCCGGTGTTATCAAGCATGTGAAATACCGGGTATTGATCACTGTGCCACATGACGTAAATTTCTGTGTTTCCAGCGGTCGCACGACGCAGAGACAAGTTCTCAAAAGCCTTGCAGCGTTCTTCAAGATCATGATTCGTAATAAATATTCAGATGCGACTCGCGCGATACAATACTATACAGAGGAGATGAAGCTGTAGTCGTACTCTATTGTATCTTGCGCAGCATGAGAGTGTAGTAGGCCACAGAGGAGAAATGAGGGCGGCATATTCAAAGGGGATGCGAGAGAAATAAGTTTTGACGAGAACAAAACCAGTCGTAAAATATCGTTCAGATCAAAAAGATAGAGATATATTGAGGGGGAAAGGTGGTCGTACAGAACAAGGAGAAAGAGATAGGAGAGACGGGAGGGACGGAGCTGTCGGAGGCCGGGGGGTGAATAACGATCGTGACGACAGGACGAAATGTGAGCTTAGGTTTCATGAAGACATGCGAAGGCATTAGGACTGTGGTGTTGTGGAGAGCGATTAGTCTGGAACACAGGATTTGACTGGGCTAGGCGAAAGGAGGTGCCACGGCCCACGAGAGGAAAAGAGGGAGGGAGTTATGACGATAGCAAATAAAAAGCAAGTGACAGATGCGACATACAGAAGTTGTCCAGGTAAGAAAAAACAACGCCGGTATGCAGATGCGAATGAACCAAAATGAGAAAAGAAACATATTGGGGATGGTCGAGGGAGATTTGGGAGAGAATGTGAGGTGTAAAGGAGTGGAAGCGATTTGAATGGGAGGAGAGTTATTTACTCTGCCAGTACCATCGGCTCTATCGCGGCGTCGGAATCGTTGACGTGGCCTTTTGCCCATTCGATGGCAAAGACGGAAGCTTTCAGGAACTTTTTGTTCGCATATTTTTTGCACACGTATTGACGATGGAAGTTTTCTTCGGTCAATTTTGACACTAGGAAACCATGTCCAGGCAGGAGGTGCTCTTCTGTGTAAGCAGAATGATAGATGAATGCCTCATTCTGCATGGTATAAATTAGTCACATGTTTCGAACACGGGGACAACACGCGGAGTGCGCGTGCCGTGCCGGAAAATATAAAAACTTGACTCACCCAATCTCCACCCAGCATCCTCCTGGCCGTATACATCCCAACAGCAGCAACAAGACTTGGTTTCACTCGGAGGAAGCGGTAATCGAGCAGAGTCACCTCCGTCAGAAACTTGCTGAGTGTCCTCGTTTGGATATCGTAATCATCAGCTTTGCTGATTTTCCGCATCCAATTGTAGGGCGAGCAATAGTGCGATATATGGAACTCGAGGGTTTGCAACATTATGCGCTCTCCCTTGAGAATCTCGTCCTTGGTGTATCCCTTTTCGGTTACGAAGACGAATTCATCGACGGAGGGTGCGATGATCTCCTCGTACTTGGCCGCTATGAACATTGCAGTCACACCAACGAGCTGAAGCTTCATCAAGGAGACCACGCGTTTGGTAAGGAATCGATCAACGATATTCACGGCTATCCAAAGAGTTTCTGGGACCATATGGTACCGGAGGTGAACCTGCAACAACCAGTCGACAAGCGTTTGGCGCATTCCCCAGGAAAGCTCTGCTTGTCCTTTCATATAGTCCGGATTTGGCATAACCTCTTCCTAAAATCGCAAGATCAGCTGGAACCTCGGAGTCAATATTTCTAAAACAAACCTCCAGGTCACACATATAATCGAAGATTTCTTCGGCATATTCAGAAACCATCGTCGTGTCGTACATGTCCACTTCATCGTCGAATCTCGATCGTATAGATTGGATCTCTTTATTGTATCGCGTTGCAAGCTCGGTGGACACCTCGGGCCAAATTCGAGGTTGTTTTTCAAACTGGACTTCGTCGTCGCCTGTTTCTGATGCGCTGTCGTCAACGCCGATCATAGTCTCGACTTCTTCTTCATTGATTCGTAGCGCAGCCTCCTCGCCGTCATCCTGAATATTCTCTTCGACGTCCATTTCGCTTTGGGGGTCTTGCACTTTGATAGAGAGCTCTTCTTCAATCTGTTCTGCGACAGCAATTCTCGTGGAGACCCGTTTCAGAGGAGCGGTCAAGCGGTTTCGCGATGGGAGAGTACGGGCTTCGACATTGTTGTTGACGGTGGACACGAGCGCTGCCCGGCCAGGACCGAGTGGTACGCGTTGGGCGAGAGTTGTAGAATCTGAGCGGCCGCGTTTCAGTCCTATCTCCTCTTTTTCCTTCCCCGTAGAAGGTTTGACTCCAGTGTCCTGTTAAACATTCATGAAGCCTTCAATGGTGGAAGCAAAGTGGATAGTGCGTACCCTGCGATTTACAGCGGCTATGGTCACTTCACTTAGTGCTTGACGCGTCGCGGATGTCTTCAGCATATATTCCTTCGCTGCAATGCGAATAGGACCTGTAGTGCCACTGCTTGAAGGTTGACGGACGTGTCGACTCATCGCATTCTCGTCGATCTTGGCGCGTTGGCCAAGAATGCGTCGTTGTGGTAGCTAGATTTTATAGTAAGGAAATGTCTTACAGAAAGAGGAGGGAACGTACGCGGGCGTGGTTCGTGGCCATCTTGAATGTGAGTGAGGGAAGCGTCGAAAGAAGTGTTGACGGGTTTGTCGTGGAGCCCTGGCAAATGATGGGTCTCGATTGGAATGGATTTGAGGGGAGGAAGAGCTGGACCCAGATTTTTGGGGGGAAAGAAAGAGAAAGAGAAGAAAGGATTTGAACGACGTCCGCTGGTCAGAGCAAAGTCAAGACTCAATCGTCAGCCTCAAACAGAACGTCAATTCCAACCATCCGGGAGAACAACGATCACGTGCATGCCATAACAAATGCCAAATCACACGACCGCGACGCGACGCGATTCAAGGCTGATTTCTCACGAGTAATCTCTCCCATTCCAAAGTTGACAAAATTTCCTACTTGACAGCATATAAAAAATTGAGAGAAAACACAAAATGACATATTATAGGTTGTTCAACGTTCGTTTTCGATCGCCAACTTCAAATTGAATAACCTCCTGGGACGCCCCACAAGCAATGAAGTTGCAAGGTACGACAATGGACACCCAGAAGCGCTTTTGACTCTTGTTGGCAAGAGTTACCTTACTGATTTATTCCTCAAATGTCCATAACGGGCTCAAGACAGATAGTGCATCAGCTTGACCGCCAGACAAGGTATGGGGAATCATTTTGAGGGCTGTCTTTTCGCAAAGTAGTCGAACCCGCTCAAGTGGTGATGATAACCTGTTGGATTTCGCCGTGACTTGGACCCTTTTAGTGACGGACCCTTCCGCGGAGAGTTTGGGTGAGTTTGTGGGTGAAAGAGCAACCAGTACCCTTCCATGGTCAGCGGCAAGAATATGAGGTACAGACCCATGAGCTTGCGAACGATAGGGCATTGGCAGTTATTGCTCGTCGATTCAAGTCTATATGGGGGGTATTATCGCATCGCACCATGATGCTTGGATTTTGAAGATGTGATGCGACATGGCACCGTTAATGTAGGTTCTCAAGCTTGAACCGCTTGAACTTCTCCTTATCTTTCCAGTTGAGCCTAATTGTAGGGTCCTCGGTATCCGCAGCATGGCGTTGTTGTTTCATCCCTAAGCCTGCACGATTTTCACTATGCTTCACTTCAAGGGGATCAATCAACGCAACACGATCACCGGAAGGATCAAGTACCCCCAGAGCATTCCCAGGAGACCAGCCTTGCTGCATAAGAAGACGGTGACCGATGTTGGTCGATGGAAGTGGAGTAGGGGGTGCCGAAACTACGGTGGTCACCGGCATATGTTCAATGCCTGCACCAGTGGATACGGTATGAGATGAAATAGGCGGATGTGCAGTTGATATTCCGGGAGTATCTGGGCGTGAGGCTGGGTGCAAGAAACGGCGACGTGCAGCCCTGTCGACATATTCGGGTTGCTTTTCAACAGATACCGAAGAACTTGGGGTAGAAGATGTCGTCGTGGCGTCGTGACGGGTCAGGAGACTGCGTTTTAATGCGTTCAAGGCCCTTTTAGGATTCCTATCGACTTCCGATGTGCGCGATGGACCGGGATCTATTTCAGCAGCGTCTCTCGTGCGTTTCAGAGCACTCTTTCTGGAAGAGGGGAACAATGGGATTTCTCCCTGTACCGAAGTAGTGCAGTGTTGGCATGGCCTTTGGTCATCGTGTATATGCACTTCGAAAACTGTACCGCCTATTGTTAACTGATCAGCGTGTCGTAGTCGCCTGGGCAAGCTAGCGGCCCTCGCCTGGGAAAGACGTGTGCCTGAGTCATTCAAATTAGCTGGTGCGGGTCCAGAGCGTATGTAGGTTCCATGCATAGAACCCATGTCCACCAAGTTCCATTCCTTGCGAGCACCGTCCCAGAAAGCCGTGGCGTGAAACTTCGACACTTCCATTTCTTTCAGTCGTATGCGCGGAGTCGATGAACCTTCGGCTTGCACATCACGGCCTATCTGCACCTCAGGATAGGCATCTATAACAACGACCCGCTGCTTCTTGGGAAGAATCGAAGAGTGCAGAGCAAGAAGGCGGAAAACAGGTTGTCCTGATCTCAAATTCTTTGAGATATCGGGCAAGTCTGTCTCGAGGGAAGGGGAGCTATAAATTGCATCGTCTCCAGGCCATTCGAGCTCCGAGCTGTAAGGTTCGCCTGTAGCCGTTGATTGTCCTTGAGCAAGGTGTGCTGCTTCTGAGGAATCCATTCTAAGTAGGTGTGATCCTGCTGTTCTGCGTTGACATATATCAGAAGAGTGGAGGATTGAAGAGGTGCCGATTGTACATCTTTTCAATCTGGTAAAGTCATGGGTGTTGGCATCGGCTCGAGGCAGGAACAATGACGAAGAAAAGCATGTAAGTAATATAAATTGAGCTCCTGCGGGCGGTGTTGATAAAGGCTCGGGATTAGCCGGATCCTGATGTACCGAGAACGCCGCACTCAGACAGAACGCCACGCATGCAGTCATGAGCAACACAAGTTGAGTTGTCTTGCAATTATCAAGTCCTAATCCGTTCGCGCGAAATCCTTCCTTATCGCGATTCTCCTTCGTCGCATCATACTGTTTGGATACGGAGAAAATTGTCGGAAGACTCTTCAAGTAACTAGCTTTTGTTTTCAGGACTACGAACTTGTGACCAACAGGCTGCAACTCATCCACGACACCACGAGTTGGCGAAAACAAATTAACCCGTTGCTACTCTGATATCTCCCACAGTCAACCCACAGTGGGCATCTATCTTGATTCTCAAAATCACTTATCGTCGCTCGTGTTCTCCATCGAGTCAGGCTGCGCGAAGTATTTGGAGCCCATAGTCTTGTGAGTACAACTCTGAACGAGTATATACGTCACATCTCCTAATGTGAAACGGTAATTCACAGAATGGAACATTTTACTGAGGTCCTTGAATGAATTAACAGCACACATCTAATTGAAGAAACTTACAGCGTATTCCTGTAGGAACATGCTAAACGTCTTCTGGGAAAGGAATGGTTGGCAAAAACTGACGCAGGCACATCTATTCCGTATCTTTTTGTTTGTCGATCGTTTTCAGATAAATTCACTGGACATATGTTGACGTGTTCATACCCAGAAATATAGCTTTGCTGCAGCAGATCTATCTTGCATAATAATGGTCACTGACACTAGGAAGGTGTGGGCAGAAGGTACGAGTACGCGGCCAAATAACCCTCGAAATTGTTAACCAATTAACAAATCAAGTTATGAATGAAAAATCATTGGCTCGCCGTTGGCGCGCGTGTAATCCAAGGTCACCAGAGCCATTCACCGATACCGCGGCGGAAGAAAACTGGCGAGAAAAAATTCTTGACCTACTTTCCAAGGGTCATACTATAGGCGGAATCAGTGATCCGTCCCTCGAAGTAGTCGAATCTAAATATTCTGTTAGTTTACCACTCATTCGTGCCTTCAACTTTACCACTTACCGATAGCATCCGTTTAATAGGACCTTTGCATTGAGCTAGAATGGGACACGTTCAAATGGAGATGGGAAGCAAACTTCCTAGGCTATTCACAATCCTCTGAGATAGTATCGAGGCATCTTGTCTTACCGCTCATTAGTCTCAATCATCTGACATTTTCAACGTCGGGGGTAATCGGGGATATGTCAGACGCGGATGTCGAAACTGTGGGTTTTTAAGGTACTAGAAGCATGCACCGAATCTGACAAAGCTCCGGTATATCCACAGACTCTGGATAAACTGGGGCGGACGGCCAGACGGACAGTTGATACTCACATCAAGAATTCACTGTCAAAGCCGCGGCTTGCGACTTGTATCAGTCGCATGACGGCATTATTCAACTTCCTCCAAGATCTTCGTGAGTGTGTAGTATCTGCTCTTCTAATTATACTTATCCGGTAATGCTTAGCCCGTGTGACGTCCAACTCTGAGAAGCCTCTGCTCAAGTTGGAACAAGTTGAAGCCGAGACCAATGCTGATGTTCAATCACCTACCAAATTCAAAGGCAAATCCGTCATTTCCCCTGACCCTGTAAGTTCATATAACTCTCCGATCAAGGATTCTTGTCATCGGGCTTCCGTTAGAAACCTTCTGTCGAGCCAACAGAGAAACAAAGCAGAGTACCGCCGACTGTCGACCCCGATTCCGTGACCGAATCAGACTCTGACGAACCGGTAAGAAAATCTGGGCCATTATCCCGTGCTGCCACCGCCGGACCATCGGTGGCCGCCGTACAAGGCGCACCATTACAGCATATCGCCCGCCCAAATACGCCTCTGCTGCCCTACCCCACAGACGCCAAACTGTCATCTGATTCTGATTCTATTCAGAGACCGGTCAAAAAGATAAAGACGTCCGTTCCAGATTCTAGCGATGACGATAATGACAACGGGCCCAAAAAACTCGTGGCTTTGGGGGGTGGAAACAAAAGAGGCACCCGGCAGCCGATCAAACGTGGGGGTAAACGATTCTGAGGAAGAAACACTCTAACATCCTGGATGCTTGACCTGGCCGCTACGAGACTTGCATATAGGTCTGATACTCCCTGAATGTTCAATGGAATAGAATTGGCATAAACTAATATACTATAGCCAGATAAGATGAGATCTCGAGGCACCTGAAAGACAAGAACTTCCGAGTCGTGCTTAACATGACGTGCACATACTAATTGTATGGCTAATTAATCATCCCCTATAGAACACAGGTTTAAATATAAAGTTAACCGCGCTAGACATCAAAAACTCCTACCTCGGCGAACATTAACGACGTATTCCCCTTTGCAACCGCCACACAATTGATGGAACATGCTTTGAATACGACGCTCGTCTGTAAGATTCTGGGGGATATTGAAATTCGGCCGCCATGTAGATATACGACTACACACGCACCTTCGTACAACCACAGTTCGCGGCCTTGTGTATGTGAGCGGAGCTTGCGGCACAGTACTGAGAACGGCAGTCGATTCTGTTACCCGAGTAGTAGGACTTTACAAAGTGCTGAGGAGTCGTATGAATTTAAAGAAAGCATGTAATAAATGTTTTGGGGTACTTACTCCACAAGGGCGGTACCAGTCTCCGAATCTGTGTAGCACGAAAAAACATCGACGATGAAAGTTAGCAAAAATGTAGATTACTGGTATGGCCTGCGTATAATCACACTTCGTCTCTGCACATAGCCGACTTATAAGGATGTTCAGTTTGTGGACGGGATGATTGATGGACAAGAAAGTCGGATGGAAGAGAAGGGATGGAAGATGGGAACCCGCCGGACATGGGATGATCACTATAATATATAGGAAACTGAGTGAGTGACTCAGACGACAGCCCGGTAAGAGGGCGTTGAATGTCACAAGATGCAGAGATCTATGCCCTGAGTTCTGCCTGGCGCCATTGCGCTATCCTGCGCTATCAATCAGGCCAAGTACTATCTAAGACGCAAAGATCGATAAGTAATAAGCTATAAGAATGTGCCGGTGATACACTCAGGTCATTCGGCACATTTTCCTTGTAACGGATTGACATTAGACGGTCTCCACGGATAATTATGCCTTTTAGCCAGCTGTGATGGTATTACTTGGGATGGCAAATATCAAGATCAAGATTACGTTGTTCGATTGGTTCCGAGTTGCCTGGAAAGGACAGCCATTAATTCACATCGTAGGGCCATACTTGCCTATTCCGTAGCACCTCGTAGCATTGAGGGTCCACGAAATGCAGTCACCCCAAAGACGATGGCAGGTTCATGTGCCACAATACCGATACTTTGATGATTTCTCATGTAAATCCACAATTAGGAAATTTCTGTCTTCTTGTTTGTAGGTCACCGGTTCACCTGCCACCTCCTGTCAACAATGCGCGGCGGCTAGTGCAAGTCCAGCAATCGGTTTCTTGTCTTGCGGCCTGTTCTGGCCAGAGCACACCTTCTTATCCTTAAGATAAACTCGGGGTACATGTCATCGCAGCCCTGCTCAATATAAATTACATTGCCGTCGTCTTTGCACTAATTCAGAGTCTCGCAAGCTTACTGAGTATATTTGTGGCTAGGAGCTTGAGGGGATGCGAGCTTCAGTAACCTGCCTCCAAGCTAAATTATATAAGGGTCGAGGAATATTTGAATTATTACCATGTTTTCATAAAAAGTTGTTCTACACAAAAGAGAAATATGCTGAGTCCTGCCTGTACTACAGCCTTTTGGAGCTATAGACTTTTGAGAATACGCCTCTAACAGGTCACTTGGTAGGTTTATTTACACTCAAGATTTCAGAGACATAACTTTACGGGGACCTAGCTATCAGCTTCTATACGTCATGTACCGGCTGCAGATTCAGGATATCATGCTATCAGCAAACGATAGTTGCCGCAGCAGTGAGTGGTTGGTGAGCGGATTAATTCTAATTTGGAACCGGTAGCTCCTATTCAGTCTTTAAGTTGAGCTATTTTACGATACAATACTATAACTGTTACAGTATTTGATAAAGACCTAGCTGCTGCAATAAATATTGTCGATCAAGCAGAGAAACCAGTGCATTATGCGCAACCTGGGAGTCTGCCGATGTAGGTGGGACACTGGAGTCTGGGACGTAATGTTGGCAGTGAAGGGAATCAATGACCACTTAAATAAAGAGAAACAAGAGTCAGACTGATAGGTGATCTGCTGCTGCATTAGATAAAATGATCCTAGGGAACGATGGAGGCGTGTGCAGGCTGTTTCCTGGAGATTTCGGGTGAACAGCGCCAAGTAGTCTTCCCCAAGATATCCCAAATTGGAAATACGACTTCCCCCGCTAAGCGCTTCCGTCACATACCATCATTGTCACATGTGACAAAACCTTGGATCGCACCGCCGACGGACTCCACTCAATATTAATATCAACACGATGGAGAGGTCATCCAACGCGTTTGACCTTCTCGAGGTGAGCCTGAAAGTCTGGGCATCTTAAAAATTGACTAATACTGCATTCAGTCGGCTCTAGACCAAGCTTTTTCAGTTCCACCCCCGCGTGAAGCCCCTCCAGCTGAGGTCGAACCCGTTGCAGAAACCACCGCGTCAACGGCTTCGCTTGAAGAGTCATTGCAACCCGTGGAAACTTCTACCGATTCATTGGAGGATTCTTGGAAAGCACAGTATGAAGCCCAGGTCCAGAACTGGCGTTCTCAGTCTGCTGAAGCACGCGAAAAGGCCGAAAAAGAGCGTCTGAAATGGGAAGCCATCCGCGCCATTGAACGTGAGGAGGCCGCAAAACGCAGAGCAGCCGGCATTGTCGATGACCCACCTCCAATTGTCTCGGGAACAAAATCTGAGATCTGGGACAGCGTCGAAGAGTTCAGCATTACCACAGGCTCAACCAGCTTCACGGGGGCAGTTCAATCGGAAACATTTGAACAAGTACGTATACTTCCTCTTATCGCGGTAAGAATCCCAGAAAAGATTATGTTCGCTAAACTATATCCTTCTGCCAGCCCACTCTCACAGTCCCAGACGAGAACCCTTCAAGCGTGCTTCCCAGGACGGACTCGCAGCTTGAACACGAATCGCAAAAATGGGAAGATGTACCCTCAGTTACATCATCTTACCCTTCTTTGTCGTTCCCAGAACATTCTGAATCACCTCCTTCGAAGTCCCAACCAGCTCCTCCGCAAGCCCCCGTTTCTGTGACACTGGCTATCTTTGACCCTTCCCTTTCTCGACAGACCCGTCTAACAGCATTTTTCTCCTCTCTTGCCATTAATCTGTTTTTGCCCTTCGTGAACGGTGTTATGCTCGGCTTTGGAGAGATATTTGCAAAAAATATTGTTATGCAATGGTTTGGGTGGAAGCCGACAGGTCCTGCTTCGACGGTCACTAATGTAGGACTCAGAGGAACTCGAAAGGAAAGGCAGAGACAATCCCGGTAGCTTACCCCACGTCATTATTGTACACGACACTGTAATGCATTTATCAGCCATGAAAATTACATATCAAATTTAAGAGCTGTATTATATATCCACAAGTATTATAAATATGCGGCGCAAATGGGGTGCATACTGGTAACATGTAATCTACAATTTGACGTTCTTGGGCATGCCACGGATGGCTTGTCTGACTCCCAAGTCTCCCAGAACGTCTTCGGCTAAAAAGGGGTGCTGTCAGTGCATATATAATATGATTGGGGCTGGGGTTAACGAACCGCCTCCAAGAATCCTGAAAACGAAGCAATCGGACATAAGATAATGCGAGCCTAATAGGAAGTTTGAAGACTTACGCATCGAAAGGCACGGTACGGTGATACTGAAGTAACGATAGAAGTTAGCAAAGTGGCGTATCGCCCGTCAACATAATTACAAACATGTTCTATGGCTCCGCCCATTCCTGAATTGGAGTGAGTAAAAAGGTCGCTTCGATTGGAAGACTCTGCTTACCGGTTCTTGTAATACCACGGCCTCCAAAGATCTGAGAGCCTTCCAATCAGCGAACGAAGACTACCCTTGTCATTCCACAAACCTGAACAGCGTCTGTTGCGGTGAGCTGAGCCGACCGGGTGGCTTGCATCTTCAAAATACCAAGAGGGCTGCCGGCAAAAATATTAGGATGCGAGGCTCATGCTTCGAGATAAGAACCGTCATTTACCCGGCGAGTTTCGACGCTTGTTCTTTGTAAGACTGTGAAATAAGCAGATGTGAGCCATCACCCCGGTTATTAGAAGTCACAAAAAGTTGTACCATGTTGTTCATTTGGTGGGTAAGATTCTCCAGCCAGTTTTGAACACTCTCAACACGTGCGATCATAGCGGCGAGTTTACTTCGGATAACCGCCTGGGAGTGAAGGGGTTTGCCGAATGCTTTCCGTTGGTTGGTCCACCTATATGAGATTGGTGATCAGGTATGTCCGTAAATATATGGGACTTCTCGGCGCACTTGAGACACTCCTCGACGATAAGACGCTGACTGCGTGCAGATGAGCAGATCATAACCCAACGCTCGTGGTTGAAGTTGCTGTATAGCCATTTAGCTTGGTAGAACACTTGCACTGTGATGTAAGCTTGCCTGAGCATGACGAAGATTCCTGCGCCTTCGGGACCAAGAGTATTCTCAACGGGTACCTTTACATTGTCAAAGGTGATGAAAGCTGTTCCAGCAGTAGGCGACTGGAGGACGTATTAGGCTGCGATCTAATGTATTGGTTGATTTACTCACATAGCTAGTTTTGATGGATTTTGTTTCGATGCCTTCGCCACGCTCGACAAGGATGACAGTGAATCCGTCCTGAACAAAAATTATTGAAAACAGGCTGTAAATACAATTTGTCAATGACATACCTCTGTTTTACACCCAACTGTGAAGCTGAAGAAAAATAGGTATCAGTACCATTCAGAATAAAAAGATACCAGTGATACTGACTAATGGGCGAAGCTAGAAATAAACAAAATATCTTAGAAAGGTTTCCACTCATGACTGTTGGAACACTCACGTTCCATTGGTAATCCATTTCTTTGTTCCGTTAATAATCCAGTGCTTGCCATCTTCAGTCTTGTGAGCGTGTGTCTTCAGACCTCCAACGTCACTACCCGCAAATGCCTCGGAAATGGCTAGACAGATAGGCTTCCGGCCAGATAGTACGTCTGGCACGACCTTGGCCTTGATTTCTGGGCTACCGAAGTTCAACACAGGGGGGAGTCCAATAACAGAGCCAGACATCAATCCTACGCAGGCAAGCTGTCAGGGACGAATATAACTTGGTTGATAAAATGCTAGTCACCGTCACCATAGCCGCGTCGTCCAGTGCGCGCAAACTCTTGAGTGATGATCAGCTGTTTATCATGTAGGTCAAGATTACGTGTGAAGGCTCAAACGTCGACAAACCTCGTGGAAGTAATCAAACTACAAAAACCCATGGATGAGGACGCGGCTAAAATCAAATTTCAAAAGACCGACCTCCTCGGGTGTCACGATTCCATCCATCAGCTCGAGTCCTGCGGGGCTTCAGTATAGTTCATACTTTGTAGGAACAATTAGAGTTAGCCAACCTTTGAGATGCTTTCCGGGGCCCATACGCATGGCATGTAGATTCAGTTTGCTGTCGAAAAAAACCCATCAGTTACTTATGATGGGTCAAAGTGCAGCAAATTCTACACATACGCCATTGCTTCGATAACTTCTTTACTAGGGGGTTTTCCATCTTCTTCACGGGCCTAATGTATATTTTTTGAGTGGAGGTCGAGCCATGCGACATGAATGGTCGCACCAATGCGTCAGGAGCAACGACTTCGTCCATAAACCTGCGTACGACCTTCTGGAACTTGCGATGGTTCTGTATACGAACGTGAAAAATTAGTAGTCGCTGACTTATTTATCACCTAAGACGTACGTCTGTGTAGTAAGGGTTATGGTATCCTTCGACCAGCCAAGTTGGTTCAGCATAAGGAACCTTGCTGATTTCGCCAACTACCCGACCGTGAATCACACTCTCCTCTCCTGCAATGACGCCGATTTGAAGGCGGGCGAACTGGGGCTTCACAATCACGTCGTGCATGTGGAGGCCGTAGAATGCTTCAGTGGCATCTTGACCAGCTTGTACGTAAAGGAAGTCAATGCTAGAAATAGCCAGGGGCGGCGTCTGTACTGACCGATTTCTTCGTCAAGAAGAACGGAGGCCCCTCCAGGGTGCATGTTCTTGAAGCGTGTTATGTCATAAACCTTAGCGTCTATGATAATCCACTACAGGAGATGTGTCAGTAGAAGATGCAAGCGGCAGTGTATCAAGGCCACGTACGAGATCACCATCCTTATTGTGCTAGAAATAACATGAGATCCTCAGCAATGAAGTCGGCGAAGTGGGTGTGCGGCTAACAAACCTTCTCAACCTCTTCGCGCGTAAGGTGTTTAAGTTCCTTGGAAGCCATTGTGGATGTAGATGAAAGTTGTAAGGACGGGGCGATGGTGTAGGTCTTGTCGCAGACCAAGAGTAGTTATCTTCGAGGAAGGAGCATGTGATTGTTGTTATTGACCGCATGCAAGACAAATCCTGACGGATCTATATTTGCCCCGCCCCGCCAATCAACTTCCCCGCATTGCGGATGTGGTTATGTTTTCTGCAGTAGAAAAGTTGCTTTGATTAATTGCACAAGATATTGTAAGATTTTTTGAGATAGGTCTCTATATAATCATAAAGTAACCCTACACTTCAGTGAGTGTGTGTCACTCAATAAGCAGCCCAGGCGCCGCGATTAGTGAAGCTGAAATGCCACGAGTCCGACCCGACAGGTTCTCAACAAGTTCTCAAGAGAGTTTCAGCAAAAAAGCATATGATATCTCAGGAGAGTCTGCGGTAATAGTCTACAGGCTTCTACAGGCCATCAGCATTCAAAAGAAAGAAAGAACAATCCCATGTTTGTTATTTCCGAACAGCATATTGCTTACCGGAGAGATCCACGGCCACCTTTTCTGAATCTCCAAGTAGGATTACTATGACCTGCAATGACTAACGGAACAAGGATTATATACATTTGCTATCAAGCCTAGCCTGATATACAGGGGACCTTTGCGTTGGCGCAGCGGTATTTCTGGATTCGTTCCCACTACAAGCGGGCAGATTTAGGCATCTTCCTGAGCGCCTGCCGCACACCGAGGTCTGCTAGAATGTCTTCCGCTTTATTGGGCATCAAGTCAGTATTCCGTCCATAAGCTGAACTAAGTCTTGCCTTACCTCCTCCGCCAATGCTAGATAGTGAATGTAACTTCGGATGAGGAAAATGGATTTATGTAAAATGGAGCAGCCTACGTGTCTATCAGCAGTGTGCGGTGGAACTACGCATGTCATTATCAGATACAGATCCTGTATAAAATAACGGCTTCTCACATGCTCAATAAATTTGCCCATTCCGGATTTTGTCAGTCCTCTTCCTCCGAAAATCTAGACATATTTCGGCATATGTATCTACCGGAGAAGACACATACTAACCTGTACTGCATCCCTTGCTGTATCTTGAGCAAAGCGTGTGGTTTGCATTTTAAGCAAAGCGATGGGCCTGTGTTGAGACGAGCCACGATAAGTCAGCGTATTGAACTGCAGCTATAAGAAGCATATAGGTCGAACCCTGCTAGATGAGAGGCCTGTTGATTATAATCCATATTCTGCATTTGAAATATGATACTCTCGAGCCAGCTTTGACAACTTTCAGTGCGAGATATCATCGCCGCAAGTTTTGCTCGTATGACAGACTGTGAGGAAAGAGGTTTACCAAAAACCGTTCGCTGTGTGATATATCTGATAAAGAGTCAGCTAAACTTGGACCGAATGCGACGAAAGAACCTAGAACGACTTACCTCAAACATTCTTCTACAATGGCTCTCTGGCAACCAATAGACCAGGCTATGACAACAAATCTAATAGTCAAAGTAACGATTGAAGAATTGGAGGTTCCAACAATAAAATAAAATAAAAAACCTTTCATGGTTGAAATTGCCCAGAATAACATGTAAACCATCTCTCCCTGCGCCGAGTTGATTCTCATTTGGAACAAATACGTTGTTGAACTCAACGAACGCGGTTCCGGCACTAGGTGAATAAGAAGTATGGATTAACCTCGTTGACACTCCCTTTTGGCGGGGAAGGACAAGTGCGACAATCTTTCCATCGTCCGTCCGGCATGCGACAGTGAAATAGTGAGCAAAAGTTCCGTTTGTAATCCATTTCTATTGGTGAGGGGGAAACATAGTTAGTTAAACGTGAGGGGGCTGAACACAAGCCATTCCAGTACCTTGCTAGAAACAACTTCGTCAATCAGAAAAATGTAATTTGGGAATGATCAAGGAGTAGACTTACGTGCCGTTTACAATCCACCCATTTTCTACTGGCCTTGCAAGACATCTGATCCCTGCGACATCACTTCCAGCAAATGCCTCTGAGACTGCTAAGCATATGGATTTTTTGCCAGATAAGATATCCTCCACGATAGCATTTTTCAAAGTTTCGGTGCCAAAATTCAGGACGGGCGGAAGACCTGTAGGGGAATTATTTTTCAGGTCTGAATGCCGAGAATTAAGCAACAATGTTATCGTACCGATTGAGGTGCCTGCTCCCAAACCATCGTTGTATCCACGGGCGTGAGTTTTAGCGAGTTCTTGCCATATGATACACTCATGAAACAGATCATACTGGATTTGGCGTTGAGTTTCTGTATACATTCACTAAGATCTCAAGTGGAAAGCTCACCTCCTCGGGTTTTACAATACCGCCCATCAAGATGCGCCCAGCTAAATGTTTTCCTGGCCCAAGACGCATTCCAATTATGTTCATTTCGGCCATAGCGGTGAGGACGCTCTGAGATGGCGGTTTGCCGCTTTCTTCGCGCACCTGTGCATCCGGATACACTACTTCGCGTACAAACTTCCTCATTGCAAGCTGAAATTCCTTGTGGCTCTATTTCAATGTTCAGAAAAGATCCATCTCCTCAACAAATATACCGTACTCACCTCTTTGTAATACGGAGAATGGTACTGGATGCCCATCGGTTCTCCATAGGGCACTTCACTCAAATCTGCTTGTCCGTGGGGGCCTAAAATTACCGTCCCACCTTCAACTAAGCCTATAGCAAAGCGGGAATACTGAGGTTTATGCAGGACTTCTTGGCGATGAAGGCTGAAGAATGCTTCCGTTGCATCCTTACCGGCTGAAGCACAATATGGCAGCGTGTCAGGTAATATCTGGGTATGTTATGAGAGTTCCCGTACCTGTATCATGTTCTAAGAGAATAGAACGACCTCCTGGGTGAACCAAGCTGAACTTCGTAAGGTCGTAAACAACCGAGTCCACAATAATCCACTAGGAAATGATAAGCTATTGTTCGGATCTCATCAGTTTCTCGAGTGAATCACCAGGTCATTTGCCGAGGAGTGCTGCAAAGTATGTAGGTTTCGACCCAGTGTGTGTATGTTGCGGAAGATGATGATAGATGCATGAGCGTTCGAATTGAAACTTTGGGACAATTTGAAGGTGTGACGTACCTTGGCGACTTCCTCTTTAGTAAATGATGTGGGTCGGGACATCGTTGCGGTGATCAATGAAAGGCTCTTGAATGAATCGTTGATGAGTCTTTCAATTTACCACCACTATTAAAGCCTCTACTCAGGAGGGCAATTTGTGTTGCGAAACTTTCTTTGCCGCTCTGGAGCCGCAGCTAAATAGCAGGTCGTGAAAGTCCGAAGGGGTCCCTGGGATATTCCGCGACTGTCATTGTCGTACATGGTAAGCAAACGGTATTTTCAAGACCAATTCAAGGCGTTCATCCCGTATGTTCTGATAGATAGCAAGCAGAAAGAAGTCGAAATAGATTTATCTCAAATTTATCTGGCAAGTACAACATCCCACCTCAATCATATCTAACGATTCCAACCCTTGAACAATGATCATGAGTTCTCTCCAGTGTCAACCATAATCTGATCTTGTATGGATTTCTTTTTAGTAAATCAGCTCTCACCTAGATCTCGCCTCTGACCTTGCTCGCTACTTATCGTCGGAGCAGAGATTCTACCGATGTGTGAGTTCGGGCCGCATGTGCTGATGTTCTTCACGTTGATATTTTAGACAGCAGACATTTGGGCGCTGATGGCCACTGGTTATCAGATTCAAAATGACGCCCATAGAAAATAGAGTAACAGCTTGGGAAACCAGTATGAATTAAAATGTATGTAATACAAAAGCAAACGTTGGCTAGAAAGTAAATATTCAAAGGTGTCCGTTTTCATGATCATTGAATGGCACAGTGAGGAACGGGATAAGTGCTTACCATCCACTGATTTTTTTCGTTTGCTTTCTGAGATCTCTAGCCAGCTGAATCCGCAGATGTTGTGTCCACAGGCCTGGGTTGGGCCTGGGTACTTTTACTTATAAGTAACTGGGGCCAGCCGCGTCCATAAATGTTAGTATTATTTTTAGAACAGTGCACGGCAAGTGCGCGGTGCTTGGGCAGATTTTGTAAGTACATATACAAGATCTGCCTTGCTTCGCTGCGACAAAGATCAGCCAAATCCAAGAAGAGCAGGACATTCGACTGTCATAGTAGTAAGAAATATAGAATGAGGAAAACCTAGGCCGTCGAGGTCAAAAAGGATGGAAATATCATCGATAAACAAAGCGTGTCAAAATATCACCGTCTTGCGGCGGCTGAATTGGCGCTCCTAAAACTTGAACGCCCCACACCACGAATCTTTAATCAGGTACCCAACGGAAAAAGTTGGCCCGCAAGAAGGATGATGTCACCATGCCTGATATTGGCTTCGTTACATATTTTGGCATATGTATGGACTCAAGATGTTTCGACCTGTGGGTCCACCGTCCAATGCATGCATTATAAGTACTACATATGCACAAGGTCCGGGGTATTGCCTACTGTGAACCATGTGTAAATGAAAGGACGTCAAGAGGGCGTTCAGCAGGTATAAACGACACAATAGTCATTGGGTGGGACAGAGAATACAACGGTGATGAACACTAATTGTGAAAATCGGAGGGTAGCTTTACAGAGAGCCTGAGGACGTCATCAGCACCAGCGATGCGGCGCCTCGCAAGGGGGGCGAGAAAGATGTTCCATGCAACACACCAGTATTGCTTCTAGAAAATCCTGTATCCTAAAGGAACATTGGGAATAAGGGTAAGTGGTATAGTTTCCTATAGCCGATCCAGCCTCCAGGTGATTAAAGCCAGCTTAGTGAGTGTGGAGTTACGTCGGGGAAGGGAAATGGGATCGAAGTGATCCTCGAGAATAGAAGGAAACGGCATCAAACTACAGCGTAAAACTGGGATATGGGACAGCGGCGGGCGAAGAGTAGGAAGTGCGTGACACAAGTGGGGGTGGAGCGGCGTATTCAGAGACGCCATTTGCGGAGGGTAGGGTGTAATTGGTAAAGACAGTGTTTGTGGTGTGGGTGTGGGTGCAAAAGCAGCGGAGGTGGATATCTAGAAATTCGACCAAGAGAGTAGTTCTCCGCGCTCAGTATGTCCGGGCGCGTTGATGTTGACAGTGATGCCTAGGCTAGTACTGCGCACCGGTCTTTCTGCGCGGAGGCCTTTGACGGGCTTAAGGAAGCACCATGCGGGGACGACGCCCAATTCAACATCAGGCTCGGCCGCGGGCGCGGACTTGAACAGGGACTTGGCGGTCTGCACAAGGGATCCGCCTTCGCGGCCGACGACGCACCAGCCATCATCGAATGACTGTACGATAGTCAGTTGCTCCCCCAGCTTGGTGAGGATCTCGTCCGGAAGCACCGGGTCGAAGACCTGGCGGACTTTGCGCGTCGCGCCCATCGTAATGGAAGAGTTGAACGAAGAGGTACCAGACATGACGGAGAAGCGGTTCTGGCTGTACGAACTCATGAACGAATTGCGGAGGCCTGGCGCGCTGGGCTCGAGCATGGAGGTGCGCTGCGGGTCGAGGGCAAACGAGAAAGGCTTCGGCGAAAATGCATGCGGGAAGGTGCCTGACTGGCGGTACGCTTCGACAATCTCTGCTGCCGACTGTGGGTGCGCAAGGCGCGCTGGTTGGGGCAGCACGATGCTTGCATCGAGGTTGTCCCGGGAGAACGCATTAACCTGTGATGGCGAGCGTCTAAAAATCGAACGATTAGTTCACGGTTAACTTGTATTATAAGCCAAGCATTCAAAAACCATTCCTGGTATTTTAGTACTCCTCGACTTACTGGAGGTTCGAATCTTTCTCATCTGAAGAACCGTCCTCCCGGACGAGCCCCTTTACAGAGAGAAAAGCGGCGCCCATCTTTTCTTCGCGCCTGTTTCTGACGCGCTTACGATAAGCACGTAGTCCTAGCCATACTGCGATACCAAGGCCAATGACCGCAGCGGCAGCGATACCAGCTATATAGACCGGGTTCGATATAGAGTTGGAGGAATTTGAAGAATCGGCATCAGAGCGAGTAAGGAAGGTGAAGGCAGGCATTTGAGAATATTTCGGTAGTTGAGGATGGGCTGGGGTTGATATTGGAGGTGGGAGCGGCGTAAAAGAATGGCGCGGATCGAAAAGCGAAAGAATGGCAGGTTAGACGTGTAAGTCGTGTATAGTGGTCCAGAGGAGGGGGCGGGTCTAAACTGAACGTAACGCCACTACAGCCCTCGTGAGGAGAAGGAAAAGAGGAAGTTACACAGGTAGTGTATATCGCCCACTACCGTGGTGATAGAAGGGAATATTATTTAATGAACTTTACTCTCAGCTCTGGCATCCTGATGATGCTCCAAGTTGCACAAGCGATCGGCAATATTGATCTTGTGTCTGGCCATAACAACATGTTGCTAAGTGGTGGGCTGATTAAAAATAGAGCTCCGGGTCAGCCTTGGCTCATCCAGCAAATTAAATATTTCGCAGGTCGCATGGAAATCGAACTGCATCTGTATCACTTACATCAGTTGTTGAGCAGACATTTTTTAACTCCTCTTGGATGCTGTCCATCGTGATGAACCTCATTTTTTTTAGATCAGTATTTCCACTTGCCTCGCAAGTTTTGCGCAAATTCGTCCACTATGGAAGGTTGATGGAAGGCTACGGATTGGCTACGGAAGGAGGCTCACAGAATTTAGTTGTATCCGTACCATATACTGTGCAGGCATATGAATCGTGTTCTCGATTTATTCCAAATGTTTTCAACTTGCTGAAGAAATTATATCATTTAAATACAAATTCAGACCGACATCTAATTCTTGAGATGAAATTGAGCTACACTATAAACGTTGATTTTATCATGGGTGACAAGATCTGCCTCGCTTCGCTGCGGCAAAGATTGGATAAATCCAAGCATAGCAGGTCGTCATTTGGCTATCATAATATATTTTTAGTAAGTGAGAAATCCAGAACGACGAAAGCTTGGGCCCTCGAGCTCAAAAAGGAGGGAAATATCACCGACAAACAAAAGCGTGTCATAATTATAAGTATATGAGTGATATATATACATACAGGAAAAAACAAAGGACCTAACGATTGCGAAAGAGAGATAATGAAACTTCCTCCGATTTGAACATTGCTCGACTGAGGGCCCTTGAGCCACGACAAATGTTCCGCCACTGATTTGCCGGGCAGGGCTGTCGTTCCACTTTTGCATTAGGGACTGACACATCAGTGGATGCCAGTGCATAAAGCGATTCATTGTAGGCCGTCCATCGACCATAATTTAGACCTGATTTGGCGTACAAAGATAGAGAAGGACACCACGATTTCAAAGCTATCTGGCCGGCATGCGCTAGATTATAATAAATAACAACATGGCGTATATGAGGGACTCAGGGACAAAAACTTACCGGCTGCACAACTATACACTCCAGTGAGTGCAAGTATCTCCGACTCTTTCAGCGAATCATCCACATATTTCTTGCCGTTTGACAATGTGACGGCAAATGTCTCATCAGGGTCCAGTGACAATCCTGATGGCCCGGCTAAAACCTTGTCGAAACTGACTTCCGATACAGCCACTCTCCAGAGATACCCTCCCCGAAGCAATGCAGCGCGCCCACATGATCTGTTCAGTATATAGTGGCATTGATCTATGTAAGCCTCATAATCGTTAATATCGAAAACATATTGATGAGGACGGAATGGATGTTCCAAATGTGTTGTGTCAGAAAGAGGCTTCCTCTGTATTGTTTCCGCGTCTGGAAGGGTGTAGAATGGTATCCCCCTTCGTAACAAATATACAGCAATATCACTCTCCTAGAACTGAGGATGCAACCGACAGACAAGAAGAGCATGGGCAGCAGTAGTCAATGTCAATGTCCATTTGACTGTCGCGTGTTCATGTAAATCAAGCATAAATAATGGGCCATTTGGTCCCTGAACTTCTGCGAGAAGTCGGAAGCGCACAGCGTTGAAAGCTACACAAGCTCGATTCTCACGCGAGAGGTCCCATTCATCGGCCGATATAACAACCTGACTTGACAATTTCTCCATGAAGTCAACGAGCGCAAGAATGCGGGGCCAGTTGAAAAGAGAAGGGGAGTCTGCATTCCAAGATAAACCCAGAATCCTCAGAAAATTCTTCTGGTAACTGGCTTCCAGTAGAGGAGGCTTGGGGCGAGCAGGAAGCGGGGGGAGATAACCGAAGTGAATGCTGGCCGTTTCAACGATTTCTTCTTCATACATGTCCAAAACTGATGTAGAACCCGGAGACAGTGTCTGGACCTGAGAGGCAAAGGGAAGCCACCGCTCGTCGTCTCCAAAGTTCACTGAAGGCGATTTTAATGCCGCGGAAGCCAAAGGAGCGGCTGAACAAGCTTCATTGGCAAGATTGTAGTCCACAAAAAGATCCTCTTCATTGTAATCTGCACCAACACCGTCGGATTCGTCATCGGAGTCAAATTGTGATGAACAATCCCATTCATTAGAGAAAGAATCATATTGCACCTGTTTGGTGGAATAATTGGCCAAGGTATCCGAACGCCACTTCTTGTGTACTTGTTTGCGAATGTAGCGATCATTTCCGATGTCTTTGACCCAGCGGAAGACCTTGGCGCTTGTTGTAGGAGGCTGCTGTTCTCTTGCTAGTCGCTTTTGCCTTTCCAGTGTTGTTTCCGCCTGCTCCATGCATTTGTTCAAGGCTTTGCGCGGCCCATGAAATTGACTCCATGAAGTGAGAGACTGCTCCTTATATGCAACTTTTGGTACTGCAGAGACAGTAGGTCGTGTTTCTTCAATTGAAATAGCCGACTCGCCGTCGGCTGTGCCATGTCTGAAAGGACTCTTCGAGATGATTGTGGTTCCAAGTTGTAGTAGATGGGTTTCAGGAGCCAACGACTGGAAGCGAGGGTTTCTTGCTTGCTCTTCCCCCCATGGATACTATACAGGTACGTCATATCTACAAAACCAATTCATTGATGGTTGATATACATCCTTTGGAGGAAGGTAAAGGAAAACACCAGATTGCACAATTTTGGGACTGAAACGAAACACAAAAGACGAAATCAAGGCGTCCAATACTGTTCTATCCACACCTTTCTCCATTAGATGAGTGGCCCAATTCTTTTTTGCGAGAAAAGTGTAGGGCTTCAGGTCTAGCTCCGTGGTCTCTGCACACGCTATGAGATATGAAAGAAGCGCTGCCCAGACAGGAAACCAGTCCCTAGACTTGTATACTGATTGCATAACGGCGCGAGGGCGAGGGCGGGATTTATTGTAACCAAACCCTCGCGGATTCATCGGCCGTAGTGCTGCCACATTGTAATGAACTTGAAGAAGGTATGTGATGAAGCTGAGGTCGCTATCCAGTTTTTCCCAACTTGCAGCAAGACTAGGAGGCATTTCATATCCAGATCCGCCTGGAAGGCGATGAAGGCGATGAGGAATGTCTGATAATGGATGGAAAGGAGGCTGTACAAAATCCGGTTCATGTGGAAAGAAAGATATCCAACCCCAAGGCCGTGTCCACCAACGAGGATTCCGATAGTCCATTGCGTTCCTGAGGCCAGGTCTCTTGAAGATTTGAGGAGAAGGGAGAAATGGGTTTTGTCCTGTGGCTTCTATAAGCGGTTCGCCGACCGAGCGACTGCAGTAAAGGCGGCCATTCAAGATTTGCACTCTTCCAGACCCACTCCTATATTACACGAACATATTGGTAAAGCACATTGTAATGAGTAACATAACTCACATTGCAAAGTCTCTGGATAAAGGAGGCTGCAAACAGTGGTCATTGGTACCAAATTCAATGTTAAAACTTATTGGGTTGCGGTTGTAGCCTTGTAGGGGTATTGCTGGTCAATTGCTGGTGATAATTCAGTAGTTTTGGGTGTAATCAAAGTGGGCCATTAATAATGACTGGTTTGATACCGAGCCAGAACTTGCGTCTCCGAGTTCAAGTAGGTCATGAAAGGAGACGAAGTCAAGATCAACTTCATCAAGTGCTAAGCGCGCTCAAGTCAGTGCACGTGAATTGTCATCAGTACGAAGATTATCATTCTGTTGTCCATAGCATTGTCATATTTAAATAAATACAGAGTACCCGTACGCACATCCTACTCCCACTCTGGCCTCAATGTCTGAATTCGTGTTTGATACTCAAGAGCATATCCTTTGTTGTTTTCTTGGGCTTCCACCCAATCGCTCTGGCACGGTCGGCGCGACATCGGGAGTTCGATCCCAAGCTTGTCCCGTTAGGAAAATATTTCTGACATTCTTGTTCAGTAAAAGGCGTGGGTGTTGCATCCTTCGTCTTTCCGTGCGCCAGCATTACCTTCCCGATCTCCTCCCCAACTGAGTATAGTGTGTGCTCTCCGTTTTCGCAAAAGTAATATCCCTCCGCGCCGTGCCCAAAGTGCGCGTTCGGCAGGGCCGTCCGTGGCCTGTGTCCATGCTCGTCGCCGGCGTGAGGAATAATGGAGTCAATGATAAGGATGTATAGCTCAGCGACTATTTTAAATGTTACTATTTGAATTCAATTACTCGTATGTGAATAGGATTTACTCACCGTCATGGATACTGACATTAGGCCAGATGTTCTTTCCCTCACCCACCATTCCCGCTCTACCGCGCTCTTGGCTTACCGAAACGAGTGTCGGGATTTGCTGGGAGTGTTTATTCTGCAGACCCGTATCGACCAGGGACCCCGAGGCGATGCCCCAGATAGTGCTGGGGAGGATGATATAGCTCTTGACATAGCCTAATATTTGATGGACGTGAAAAATCTCGAGTGTAAGTGTGCATCAATTCGATATACTCGGCCAGACTTGCCTTCCTTATCAGCATTGGTCACTGTTATGTCCACCGAGCGATGGGGCTGAGTGACGGGCAGGGATTCGATCTGCTTGATGTTGAGATCTGAATAGATAATGTCCGTGGCGTACATTCCTTGGGCATCATCACTTAGAACACCTGGTATTGATGAGCTCAAAATTAGAGGCGCATCATTCTAATGTGCTAACTTCGCACCTGTTCCGGACTAACAACAAATTCAGAAGAGGCGGTAGAGTAGCAAAGGAGAGAGATGAAGAAATATAACGCACAGTGTGGATGAGCGAGGGCACCTTCCCCGTCTTCTCGTGTCGATCTTTTAGGCCCTGTAGAATGGCCTTCGCTGCCTCTTCGTCATCAGCGTCTGCCTACATAAGTATACCATCAGATATTTGGAGGATATACATCAGACGCGCCGTCCAAGTTGTAAGAGGGAGGAACTGACACAAGCAATGGCAAGATCTGCGTCGGCGGCGAGCTCGCGGAGGAGCCCCAGGTTTGCGTTAGATCCGAGCACAGCCCGAATTCCCATCGACCGGAACAGCGATACCTGCTCGCTCTTGCGCACGAGTACCGTCACCCGGAACGTGTCCGAGCGTGGATGCGAGAGCAGGCGGGTGAGCACGCTGCCGCCGATGTAGCCTGCGGAGGATCATGTTAAGCTGTCAGTGCGAGAGCGACAGGAGTTTGTGCGTCGCCCATGCGTAGAGAGTGCGGTGCGTACCAGTAGCGCCGGTGAGAAAAACATGCGTGGTTATGGCTTGATGGATGTGTTGTGGCATTATGGGCGAGGATCAAGCAGCTCTTGTACGCTGATCAGTAAGCCCGGCGACTTTACGCGCAAGTGTCAACCAAGTGTCAACATGAATATTTTGAGAAAGATGGTGTTGTGTATTGATATCTGCGATGACGCCTCAGTGGAAGAAATCTAAGACCATTTTGAAGGAACCGGTCCAAAGACGCTTCTGGGAGCGAGCAACTGCATAAATCAACCAGCGGAACGTGCAGAAGGAGAGACCCAGAGAAAGTTGATCAGATAAGACTAGATCCACGCGAGTTTATAAATAACCACCATGCACTTGGCGCCTCGCCTCGCCTCGCTTGGCCTCCGTCATTTCTCATCTTTCTGCTCAACTTGACGTCCGGGTCCGTGTGGGCGTTGTATGGGCGTCTATGGGTGTGCCTCGACCGACTACGATTTGGTCCTGCAGCTGCCTGAAACAGTGAAAAGCCGTATATCATCTCAGGATGTGCATCATTTCCATCACTTTGGTAAGTAAGTTTGTTTGGACATTGGACAATGCGTTATTCATAATCGCGCGAGTATAAGGGTGTAATAGGGTGCTGATTCTAGCGTAGGAGCAGTAGTTCTTTGTCTCCACAAATGCTCCTGTAACCATAGGTACATGGAGTGGTTTCTAATTCCGTGAACAAACATCCTGGAGCCAATGTAGAGGCTTAGTCGGAAGTCTAGGGCAGAGTTATGACCGGCAGATAGTATATTGATCGTAAATGTCTGCATGGCACGCGCGAACTGGTGGCGCTACAATTTCCTATACGGCCTGACGTAGATGAGAGCGGCGGGCCATGACGGCCTACCAGAAGACAGTGGGCGCCTATTGTGGGCCAGTCGAGACGCAAGCAATAGTGACGCGTTGCTATATTCCTGGGATATTTTTGTAAGACGGCGCATAGGCAGTGGCGAGTTCCTTATAAACGCCGTAGACTAGAGAAAAGATGGCCGAAATGAGGGATAATTGTTGTCTTAGTCTCCGCAGAGACAATGATTCATTACAATCATCTCAGCTCTAACCCCAGGAGTCTGTCCAAGCAACGGTATTGCAGATGAAATGACATATTAGGAATGGAGGCTCCAGTAGGATGAACATATTATCATGGCAGACGATAGGGCAGGCCAGGCGGGTCGAGCACCGAGTGAGTTGGTTTTCAGAAAAAGCGCGTGATGTTGTTGAGTTGGCGTGATATGATTGTCAAGAAAAGTTTCTCGTTTCGGAGATGTCGCGCGTAAAAGTATGCAGTAGAGCCCACCAGAGAGCGAATAAGGCAAACATCATATATTGTGAGTATCTTCCACCGACAAACGCGTTGTTTCCAACAGGCAGAAAGACTGATCAGAGATATGGCGCGAAGTGAAGTTGAAGTGAAGTAGGAGGTGACTTATTCTTGACGATGGGTTTCCCAGCCTGTGGCGGCTTAGGCAGTGGATATATATGCGGTGGCGAGACCGCAGATATCATGAGGAGGCGATGTGAGGATCGGTAAAAGCGGAAGAGATGAAACGCGGGGAGCGGTACGAAACGTGGTCCCACGGTAGTCACATGTGTGACAGGTAGTGTCTTCTGGGTAATTCGGAGGGGTTGTTGTTGACAACGAACGTCGCAGTTCTGCCCAACGGCGGGTTCGCTCTCTTGTCCTCGTCCGTCCCAGCTGCATGTGCCCCGCCTTCTAGCTAGTAAGTATTTTTGCCCAAATGCACGGTTACATAGCCTTGCTGACAGCATCATCCAAAATCCATCACTCCTTCCATTCAACCCTGCCTCCTTGCGACATTTTAGTTCATCAGCTACTTTTCGCTCTTTACCATTCTTACATTCTTTACCTCCGATCATCCTCCTTCCTTCCCCCCACTATGGTCGCCCATCTTCGTCTCGCTCGAGTCGCCAAGAGGCAAATTACCTCGGATCCCACGGCAGCTGTACCCACTGGTGCAGGTATCGTCGACAGCACCACTGCTGTGAACACAGCGGTCGCTGCCGACGCTTCCTCCCTCGCTTTTGATAACTCTATATCAGGTGGTTCTTCCCCGACTGCTCCCAACCCGGTGCCAACGGCGTCTGGTCTGACGATCACTACTTCGTTAACCACTTCCCCCACATCAACCCTGCCTGCTACCACTACCACCCCAGAGGCCGCTAGTGCAGCGTCAAAGACTATAGCGTTGAGCACAGTTGTTGGCACATGCGTTGGGGCCTTCATAGGCGCAAGCGCGCTCATTATTTTCGGGCTCTGGATCTACAGGCGTTATTCTCGATCGCTCAAGCAACGAACAAGGGGTCCTCTCGCCCATCCTCGCAATAAGGTTGCCGAACAGCAGAGGCGCCAGTCCAAACGCGAGCCTTGGAAGCAACTCGAGGACGATGATGGGTCTGACAAATGGGAGAAAGTGTACCAGACCAAAGAGACCCGCGAAGTCGACCAGGTTGCGCCCATGGAAAAGCTCACCATGTTCAAGAAGACGGCCAGCATCCGCACTGCATACACTCACACAGACATGACCTTCGACTACCCACAGTCCTACGGGGAATTTGATCCCAAGCTTGCCGAGACGCTAACAACAGGAGTGGCGCCAGTGCCCGGGCCCAGACCATTTATGGGACGGGAAGCAGCTACCGATGCTCCACAATCCTGGGACTCGGACAATACGGCCAGCAAATCCTTTTTGTCCGTTCATACTCAGATGGCTAGCGGTGCTATGTCCCCCACTTTGCATATGGCCATTCCCACCCCAACGCCCACAGCAACGCAAACCCATATATGGGAGTCCGCGGAGGTCGAACACCCAGAACAACAAGTTAACGACAACCGGCGAAGCGCCCACAATCCGTTCTTCAGCGCCCGGGATGTGGACCCGCGCCCACGCTCCCGGTCGAATTCGGTGACTCAATCGCCGAAGGCGAAGGGCAAGGAACGTATGCGTTACTCGGAAGATCCTTTCGATGACATGAACGAACAAATGCCCCCGCCGAAATTCATTCAACATCTGGCAACGTCGTCGTCGTCGTCGACAGAGAGCAAAGAAAAGGCTCTCCAGTCGCTCATTGCCGCGCTGGATATCTCAGAGGACGAAGCGCGCAGCCGCTTGCGCATCGCTTCGATGCAGCCCTCTTTCATCTCAGGCATTTCGGGCATTTCCTCAGTTAGTCCGGATGAGGAGGACGTGACTAAAGAGTTCCCGCTACCTCCATCACGGAGCGACGGCTCGAGCCAGTACCCTTAAACGCCCGCCACCCCGCTGTTCACCGGAGCAACCTAAGCCCTTCCCTATCTCCTATACTATAATTCGCAACCCTATTCTTCATCACATCTCTACAGCTCGCTACTTCACAGGACTCAACCACCCCATCACCTCACCCGATTTCTCGTCTATTATGCTTTTCGAAGCCTCGTTTTGGTCTAATTCTTCAGGCTGGCTTGCCCTACATGACTCTGGGAGTTCGACATGACTCTGGGAGTGCGACATGACCCCCCGTGCCGACCCGCTTTCGTCTCATCCTCTCCGCCGTTGCCACTGTCCGCCGGGACGTACATCGATGACACGATGATGGGCAGGGCCTGTACATTTAGCAACTCGCATAACGCAGCCGCGCATACATGCATGCCTATTCTTATCTGCTATCTTTTTTGCTTCGTCGCGCCTGGCCGCCATGCGCTCCGCTGCGCGTTGTCGTATATTCTCCTTGCCGCTGCATTCGCCGTCCCTTTATCGCCGCGCCGCGGTCTATCTATTCCTTGTTCTTGTTCCCGTTTTGCCACCTGTATAAGCGCTGCCAGCCACATTTTTTTGCGGGAGCTTAAGCTGCCGCTGGCTGGCGCGCGTAGTTATATCCCTTCCGCACCTGTCCTCGGATATTCTACTCCGATGCAGCAAATGCACACACCCAATTGAAACTGTATCGCGTTTGAAAGCCCCACTGGTAAAAAAAACATGAGTGTAGTGGTAAGTTGTTTCACTCCGCATACTTTATGTTGGCGAGGCATAACATTTCTATTAGTGCCTTACTGACACCACAGCCCAGTCATTTTCGTTTACTAGGACAGATGGAGTCGACCGCTGGCGCACATGCACGCCTGCTATTGTTTGACATTACATGTCCGGCGCTGGTGGGGATTTGGACTGTGGTTGTTACTACAGAACCTCAAAGCCCCAAGGCGCTATGAAACTGTCCTTAAGGCGTCCATCCCAGTCTGAGCCGCTGGGCCTTTGCGGCATGTCCAGGGTCTATGTAAGCGAGCGTCGCTGAGATGTCTCGCACCGATATCGCCGACACTTGACAGTTCGCGGAGAGATAGGCGGCAGAGACTGAAAATATCACGCCGGCTGCGGCTGGCAGCATCTCCCTTGCAATTTCGGGGCAGCGGGAGCTGGTCCGCGCAGGCGTCCACTCAAGTACGCGCGGAACCTCTGCACATTGACAATGCAATCGTGCTTTGCCTGGACTCGACGGGAGGGGGGCGCGGCCGATGAAACGTGCGCCATATGGCGCCTTCGCGCGCTGACCTGCGCTGACGGGCGGAATGGATGATGCGAGTTGGATCCCATCAGTGATGATATCAGCATGTCCTCTGAAAAAAGGCAGCAGTGTCGATAGCGTAGGGCGTAGGGCACGCCGTCAATCTTGCGTTTTACAGATTGGAAGCCCGAGCGGAGTCCCGGGGTGATTCACAAGTGGGCAGATAGCCCTGGAATATGTATGCGCCAGAAATTGCTCGATGTGTATCGACGTTGCAGCCCGCGCAGGATTTCGCGGATAAACTGTTCAAAAGGCGAGCCCAGAGCGGGTCCAGATACTTTAGTGATAGCGGCCAACATCGATTATTTGCCAGTATTTTCGCCGTGTGCTTCTCCCTTTCAGCATGTTGCTGGTTGCGTCGATTGGGTGTATGTATGTAGAAGGTACGTGAAGATCTTGAGCAGGGCGAATAGTACATGGGCCTAATATTGAGATTAATGAAGTCCCCGCGATCGAATATCCCCGGACCAAGGGTAACATGCCTCCCGGCCCTGTTCATTTAAGTTTCCGAAAAACGCCTAGATATGCCTGGACGCTAATTATGCGCCTCTGGGATCGAGTCAAATCGAGACGTAGTACACAGTTCTAGTAATGTACCGGATTTTTGTGGCAGTGCACTGAAGTATTGGGGTCGGTAGACAGAGATTACGTAGGGCTTATGAGAAGTCTGAGTGCACACCGGTGAGGAGTTTGTCGATGGGAAGTGCTCCGCAGGCCGCAAGGACAATGGATCATGATGCTGCCAGTCAGCTCAGCTTTTACAACATTAGCAAGACAGACAGATCTACCGTGTCCAAAGAGTACAAAGCACGTCCATCCAAAACGCGACGCGACAAACTTGCAAGTTTAGAGGCGGTGTCCGGTTATTGGTAGACCGCGGCGCGAGATGAACCTGTAAATAGACGCGTTCCCAGTGCCAGAGCAGAGCGCATTGTCGTCATCGAAGCATATCGTTGCACCGCATCCTTAAGCATAACATGATCAGCGGCCTCCGACAGAAAACCTCCGACGGAAGGTTGGTTAGGCTATACAGCAAGCCATAGGTTCAGCTGAGCCCTGAGCGCTAGATTTCCGAAGGGAAAGGATGTATCCCAGTGGCGGTGTGCACACTGATAACACACCAGTTTGCAGTGAATATAGTGGGAGAGGTCAGGAAGATATAGCTATGTGAGGACACATTGAAAGATGGGACCCGAGGCTGTATCTGCATTCGGGGATTTGCACATCGTTGCAATGAGGTTTTTTCTTTTTTTGAAAAGGAGTGGATGAACATCGTGGGAAATACCCAAAGGGTAAGATTTGCCTCCGCTTAGTAATTGGTCCCTCTCTGGTTATAACCGGACGGCTCGATCGCGATCAGGCAGCATAGTGTACCCCTGTACCCTCTTTCCTCCGGTCTCAAGGGCAGCCGCGAACACTGGCAGATATTTAACATATATATCACCTCCACCTCTGGATTCGCCTTCTGCACATTCCCGGCCGGTACGTGCTCCACCCTGATCGGAATACGACGCTTGATTAAGGCCTAAACATCCCTTTTGTCCTCGACTACATCCACCGTACAGATAACATATCGCCTGCCTCGCCTGTCTACCTTAGCTGGTTCGAAGTCTTGAAGATTTTCTGTCATCTGCTGTACCGAGCGCGCGAGGCCATCTGTCCACACGTTCATTCAACTTCGGGGAATCTGACGACTAAGCACGATGTCCAGTCAGTATAACGGAGGCCACTGGAACCAGAACCAGATGAACTTTGCTCCCCTTCATCTTGAGGAGGAGTATCAGTTCAATCCCATCTCTGTGTCGGGAAACGATTCTCACCAGCAACTGCTCGACGGACAGCCATCGTACGGATCTGAAGCTTATCAGTATTCACAGC
Source organism: Hypholoma sublateritium FD-334 SS-4 (assembly GCA_000827495.1). Lineage (NCBI taxonomy): Eukaryota > Fungi > Basidiomycota > Agaricomycetes > Agaricales > Strophariaceae > Hypholoma > Hypholoma sublateritium. The sequence continues at coordinate 81,784 of KN817546.1, forward strand.
AGCAGCTGCCTCCAAACCCCAACAATTCCACTCTTCATAACCCATATACCCCTCCAGTTAGTAATCAACAACATCATCCGCGCACGGTGCCCTCCCAACACCCTCAGGGCAATATCAATCCAGGATATGCCCATAATGTCTATGCACAGCAGCAACGCACACTTCCAGCAGCAGAGGGAGGGATACCTTATCGCACCAATCCCGCGACCTTCAATCTACCTGCACATGTACAGGGAATCGAAGCCTCTGCCGTCCAGCAAGCAACCCTAACGCCGAACACATTCACTCAAGCACTTCCACACGAAGGCTTTCCCCGGGCTTCTACTTCTACCCATCAGCATGAAGAATATTATGAAAGGCCTCCAGAAGCGCCGTCCTCGGGTAAAAGACCCCGTTTCCAGTTCAACGAGCAGGATGATCAAGAAGGTGATCTCACCCAAGAACAAAAAGACGCCAACAAGTCCAAATTGTGGGCCACATATCCGTGACATCGATCGGCACTATACTGATTAACTTTAGGTCTCGCGCCTGCGCTCGGTGTAAAAATCTTAAAGTCCGTTGCGAAGCAAAGACCGAAACAGAGCCATGCAAGCGCTGCTTCAACGGAGGGCACGAATGTGTGATCCCTGGAAGAAAGATCCGGCGCACACCTCCGTGAGGGATTCAACATCTAAAATTGGGCTACGCGCTGACTACCGTGTCATACATTCCAGCAAACGCGAGTATCTGCTGAGCCAGATACAGAGCCAAGCCGCTGAAATCGAGAGGCTGATGCAAGAGCTGGAAAAGGTGTCGGCGGCCTCGGCCTCGGCCAGCCCCCAGGTTAAATCGATGGCCCAGCTCATGTCACCGGTCCTTTCGCCGTCTACCACGCCTCCGCATGCATACTTTTCGGAGCTGCATGCCGCCGGCGTTGATGACCTTAGCTACAGCAATGCCGCCGGCGTGAACGGCAGCAACGCGCTCCTGAACAAAGCCGTAGAGGACTGGATCGCGAAAGCGCGCGAGAGCTTACATGAATTCGGCACCTTCATCGGCATCGGCGGCGCGGGCATGCCAAAGAGCTATCTTGTCGAAGACTCCGATTCCGACGACGACGAGTTTGTCGACGTCCAGGAGGAACTCGATGAGGGGCAGTTAGGCGGCCCCGACGACCGATATGGGCTTGCCGTGCAGGATCCCAGCGGCGAGGGCACTGCGATCCGCGAAGGCGCCGCGTCCCAAAAACATCTCCGCCATCATTCCTCGAATTCTAGTATCGGAACTGTTGGCACGGAAATGACAGGCGTCACCACCGGCACGAGCGGTACTGCTGGGACTAATACTGTCCCTCGCCCTAAAAAGGGGAACGAGAATTTTGCGAGGCCGGCCAACTTACCAGTAGAAGCCTCACCATTTGGACTGTTCGGAAAACTCAGCTTGAAGGCGGGCCCTAAGAGTAGAGCAAGCAGCGCCGAGCCCGAGGATCATGACGGCTCTGGAATTGCGAACGACAATTTCTTCAAGCCAAGTGAGTATGGTAGACCAGCTGCGCTGCCGCGTACTTACTAGATTTGATAGCTCCGGCGCCGAATGCTTTGGGTCGCAGACTGGAGAGTGCACAACACCAAGCGCCCACCATTCTTACTCGTGGGATTGTATCTCCCGCAGAGGCTGAGAAATTATTCAAAATGTAAGCTTGTTCCTATCTGAATAATATATTCCCTGACTCGTATGTTCTAGTTTCTTTGACAATATGAACCTTTCTGTCTCGTTGCTGGACCCCGTTCTGTACACGGCGCAGCGCACATTCTACCGCAGCCCATTTCTTTTCACAGTCAGTGAGTATATGCGCTGGATAGCCGAGGTCTCTTGAGATGTCTGGCTGACTTTGCCAATAGTCTGCGCAATCGCATCCAGGTTCTACGCTGAGCGCTCAGATCTCTATGCTAAAGCTATGCATCATGCTCAGCTTGCAGCCGGAAATGCTCTGATAAGCGGAAACAAGAATGTCGAGATGTGCCAGGCTTACATCCTTCTGTCCTTGTATCCCGTCCCAGCGAGGAAGTGGGAAGATCAACGCAGCTGGCTGTACCTCGGTCTTGCCATCCGGTTCGTTTTCCTTTTTGCGCGTCGACGAGATGACTGAAAATGCCCAGAACTGCGACGGACTTGAACTTGCATCTTCCGACGACGGCCAAGCCTCTCAACGAGAACCATGCGCGCGAGATGCTCAATCGCACACGAGTGTGGCTCAACTGCTTGAATCTCGATCGCTCGACTGGTTCACAATACGGAAAGCCGCCTATTATCAGCTCTGCGGACTACATTGCCAACCACTCCCAGGACTGGTGGGAGAGCTCGCAATATAACTTGACCAACTTCGACATCCACATATGTGCATATAACGCTGAGTTGAAGGTCATGTCTGCGTTCATTGCGAAGATCAACAGCAACCCAGACCACCCCACGGGCTTGAACAAGGTATATACATCCACCCTTGCAATCCCCCTCCGGATTTATTGAAATATTATTTTCTGAAAGAACGTCGACTTTGAGCGAATTGCCACTGAAACCGATGACGAACTCAAAATTCTCATGGACCACTGGTTCTCGAGGATTGCAAAAACAGATCTGAACGACCCGCAAAATTGTTTCCGAACGGGTCTACTGCGATTGGCGTATAGTTACTCGAGACTGGTAGCACTTTCATATGGCTTCCAGCATGCATTTGGCAAGGTCGACGATGTCGATGAAAATCCATTCTTGATGCGGGTACGTTTTTTAGCGGCATAAATCGCTTGATCGCTTAGCTCATGCTTTTGTCTTGACTTCTAGTGCTTGAAAGCGGCCTCTGATGTAGTGGATGCTGTCGTTCATGATATCTGCCGTCCTACGCAATGTACGTGACTGTATGATGCACCCGGAATGACAATGCTCAAGGCTGCAATGTCAGTGCACTTTTTCCGACATGGGCCGGAAGCGCAGAGCGTCTTCGTCACATTTGCTTCCGCATTCTTGGTGAAGGTGGGTTGCACTCCCTTATTCCCAGTGTCATACGCTCATAATATGGATAGCTCTTGCAACCGAGATTTGCGAGCTACCTCACGCAGGACACACGCGTGGAAATACGCACCCTCGTGCAAAAGGTCATCGATCTTCTGGGATCGCCCGAAGTGGCGATCGACGACCGTCATGGACCTAAACTGTACTCCCGTTTCCTGGAAAAACTTATGGCGAGGCCGATGGCCAGGTTGGATCCGTTGTCACCCGCGTCGGCCAGCACCGCAGCCTTGCCTCGTCAACGCCGGCCCCCGAGGACCTCTACAATGAACACCCCCGAGCCCGCGCCAAACTCCTTCGGAGCCCACGTGTACAATCATCCCTCGCCTACGACGAGCCACTCGCTGTCGCCGCCGCCCACCGAATCCGCGTTGTCGTTCGAGAGCTTCGCGCCAAACGGACCTACGGATCCGTTTGCGCTTGAGACCGCCGCAACACTTGCGGCGAACAATGTCGACGGACCAGGCGTCGACAGCTTGATGACGGGAAATTTCTTCTCGCCTCCCTTGCCGTTCGACAACGCCATTGTGCAGAGTATGCAATCTCTCACGGATCCTAGTGGCTGGCAAGACATCTCACTGCCGGGTAAGTGACATTGAATATCAATATCAAGAATCATAACTGATGCAGACACTTGTTTTAAAGGCTTTGACTGGATGGCGCAATTCCAGCGGAACCTTGGTCTTGACATCAATGAAATGTACGAACAAAATATGGATTATCTGACTGGGCCGCCGAGTTAGTGTGCTTTTTTTCTTGGTGGCTCTGACTTCGGCCCATTTATCTTCATCTCCCCCCTCATCTATGTATCTGGAATTTTGGTCTTAAATATCTCCCCACTTTGTCGTCATGTTTTGTGCGCTTTTTTGATCTATGCGTCTCAAATGCATTCTGAATGAGCTCCATGTCAGAGATGGCTTGTCAAATGTAATACTAGAACAATAAATGATTTTAATCTTCGTTCGCCACTCCTGTTCAAAGCAGAGTATCTCCCATTATACATATATATTATACACGCAGCACTATTGGATACATTCGCCAAGAAGTGCAATAGGCTGGCTACTCTTATAGCTTTACATCTTTTGGCATTGCCCTCAGCGCCTGACGAACCCCTAGATCAGCAAGGACGTCTTCGGCTCCGCCAAGTAACGAGTCGAATGGGATGGTACGATGATACTAGCAAGCTACGTGTGAGAATTATTTTATCAACAGACCACAGAAGGGAGATTCACATGTTCGATAAATTTGCCCATCCCATTTTGCGTGATGCCACGTCCGCCGAAGATTTGAACTGCATCACGCGCCGTATCTTGGCCACAGGCCGTTGAGTAGCTTTTCAGAAGAGCAATTTGTCTGCGAAGATACACCTAGTTAGTAAGTGCAGGCGAAAACATGTTGATAAATGGCTACCCAGCGAGTTTACCAGCTTGTTGTTTGTAGGACTGAGCATGTCGGAGTGATCATCAGGACATCTCATTGGACCGCATGAGAAAACACGGACCATATTACACATCTGGTATGTGATGTTTTCTAGCCAGGCTTGAACACCTGGTACGAAATGAGCATAAATAGTGTGGTGGCACAACTTTTAGCAACTAACTCTCTGCCCTTTCTATCATCGCAGCAAGCTTGGCACGAATGACAGCCTGTGAGTGCAGAGGTTTTCCGAAGACTTTCCTCTGGGTCGTCCACCTGAAAGAGTCAATAAGGTATGTTGTACAAATTTGATAAACCTACTTCAGACATTCCTCGACTAGGGTATGTCTGAGCCCATGATTTGTATGAGAGTTGAACTGGAAAGACGTACTGATACCTCTCTGACTCCGAGCGGACGAACAGCACATAACCCACCTTTCGTGGTTGAAATTACTGTGAATAGTATTATTATAGTTTGAAGGCTTCTCAACACACCGCCGTTACCTGAGCATGACAAATATGCCGCCGCCGTCTTCTCCAAGAGTGTTTCCGATAGGGACCCGGACGTTGTCGAATGTGATATAAGCTGTACCTGCTGTACTTGAATAGCTTGTTTTAATGGGCTTCGTTTCAACGCCGGGACCACGTTCGACAAGGATGACAGTAAAGCCGTCTTCCGTTCTGCAGCCAACAGTGAAATAGTCGGCGAAGCTAGGATTGTCATCAGTATGCTATAGATCTGTCGTTCTGAACGCGGTCTTACGTTCCATTCGTGATCCATTTCTTGGTGCCTAGTGAAGAGTCAGTAAGGCATATGAAAGAATGCTAACATTCTATGTACATACCATTTATTATCCACTCTGCCCCGTCTTCCGATTTGACAGCTGTGGTCTGCAAGCCCATCACATCGCTTCCAGCATGAGCTTCAGAAATAGCCAAGCAAATGAATTTTTTGCCTTCCAGCACTTCCGGGATTACTTTTGCCTTTACTTTGTCACTTCCGAAGTTAAGCACAGGAGGGAGACCGATAACCTTGCCACCAAGAAGGCCTATTTTGTGCGTGAGTGAACGCTGGCGCCCGAATTTGGGTGCTACTTGCCATCGCCGTAGCCTCGAAGACTTGAGCGAGCAAATTCTTGGGTAATAATCAACTGTAGAGAAGCAACGCGCGGGTAAGTTTGTGTAATATTTTCGCAGACATAGGAGAGAATATGTACGTACTTCATGGAAATAATCAAACTCTTCGGGTTTGACCAGGCCATTCATCAATTTACGCCCTTGAAGATGTTTTCCCGGTCCCATACGCATAGCATGCATATTAAGCTGGCTACACGGACGATGGTTGAAGACAAATTCCTGGGCTTTGAGGAAGGATGAAATACCTCATTTTGTCTATAACACTTTGCGATGGTCGTTTACCATCTGCTTCGCGGTCGAGGGCGTCGAAGTACACCACTTCATCAAAGAAAAGCCGAACAGTTTTTTGGAAAGCTCGATGACCCTAATTATCGATAAAGATTGGTTCATGGTTTATTCATGGGAAGGAATGGTGCGCACCTCGGTGTAATAAGGGCTGTGATATCCAGCAGAAAGCCAGGTTGGTTCTCCATACGGGACGCGACTGAGCTCTCCTGCAACACGGCCATGAAGGTGTGGTGTTGCTCCTTCGATAATTCCTATTTTCAGTCGCTGGTATTGCGGCCTGGCTAAAACTTCGTATCGGTGAAGACCGAAGAATGCCTCGGTGGCGTCTTGGCCAGCTGTTTTACAAATATTATTACACTGCGTGGGGGATACATTTTGTGTATCACAAACCAATTTCCGGATCCAGTAGCACGGACAGTCCTCCAGGGTGCATCGCTTTGAATTTTGTGAGGTCATAGACCGCTGAATCGATGACGACCCACTGGTAGATCCCGGTAAATTTCTAACTATGCATGCACTGAGCAAAGGGCGTACCAAGTCGTCTGCTGTATTGTGCTGATAGAGAACATCGCGTTATTTGGGCGACACCACGGGTAGTAGGTGGGTGGGTAGATTACGGACCTTCTCAATTTCATTTCTGGGAATTTGCTTCGAAGGCATACTAGACGTTACGACTCGGAGAGATAGAGGTTGAACGTTGTTGTAGTAGAATCAGGCTAAGAGGGATATATAACACTTGGTGAAGCTGCCTGTTTCATATGATACAATGCACAAGGTGACAAACTCTGGCCTAAGTATATGCACTTCGCGGCACCAGACGTGGTAGAACGCGTACACACTAAAGAGAATTACTCTGGCCACGTGGATGCCCTGGATCCGTTCCAAAAATACATCCCCAAGCTATAGCAATGCAAGACCGAGGTCCGAGTCCGCCTTACTTGCTTATAACAACTTCATTGACGAAGTATGTATGTAGACTTCACATCTTTGAACGTGGCGGTGAATTGCGCCCAAATACACCTTCTTTGCGAAGTAACTTCATGCGATCAACCGCGTCGAGACCATATTCCTGCAACACTTCTCTCATGTGAGCGCCTGGCTTGATAATGAGGTTTTTAGAGTCGACGGGTCCGGGGAGGTTCGCTTGCGCCGACAGCCGTGGATGTGGGACAGGAATAGCACTTGTTTGTTTTGCTGCTTCCCGCGGCGTGAGGACTGGGACAGCGCATGCATCCGTACCTGTCATCAACATGCATGAGAATCACCGGCGCAAATGTATGTGAAATGTAGGACGCGCGTGGCACGCACCGTAGTAGAGATCTGCCCAGAAATCTCGGGGATGCGTTAAGAACCCCTTCGTTAGATATTGTACCAGGCGAGGCCATTCGTCCTTCTGAAATTGTGTGGACGGGTCGGGCTTCCAGCCACTGAACGGGTCGAAGTTTTCGGGCAAGGCTCTGGTAAACCGTTCGATGAATTCCTTGAAAAACTGAGGTTCTAAGCAACCAACAGACATCCAGCCTCCATCTTGACATGTATAAGTATCGTAGAAAGGCGCCCCGCCATCAAGAAGGTTTGTCCCCCTTGAGCCTCCAAGGGGGCCAGATTCAAGGTATGTTTGAATTAGAGGGAAGGAAGCGAGATAGCGTGTTCCCGAGACCTGCAAATTGATGAGACGTGGGGTAATATTCACAAAAAGAATTGATTGCCACCATGTCAGCGTTGACTATTTGCCCTCGTCCGGTTATCCCTCTTTCAATTAGAGCGATTAATATGCCTGTTGTGCACATTAGGCCGCCACCGCCAAAATCTGCCACCACATTCAGAGGAAAGGTTGGCTTATTTGCACCGGGAAACATCTATTTCCAGCATGATCAGACTCGGAGCCATATTTTGAAGAGCAGAATACTCACGGCTAGCGTGCCACTGAGAGCAAGATAATTTATATCATGACCTACGTGTGTAGATTTTGTAAAAATGCGCATACACACGAAGAATATCGAAAACATACCGGCCATATCCTTATGAGGTCCTATTGAATTACGCAAGGTTTAGGACGACGATGAAGTCAAGTAAGCTACTGACCTGTTCTTGGAAACCTAAAACGGACAATGAGTACTGTAAGTTGGTCAACCTTTTTTGGATGAGGATGTATTTACCCAACAATTCTTGCATAAATTAGTTTCTCGTTGAGCCCCTTCTTCTTGCCATCACCCAAAAATAACTGAGGCCCAAGCCCCAATCGTTCTAACACGCCTGGCCTAAATGGATCAATGACAATATCTGCGGCAGAGATCATCTCTTCCAGCAGTTTACGACCAGACTCTAACTTTGAGTCGATGACGATAGAACGCTTTCCACGACAAAGAATATCGCTAGAAGTAGCAAAAGGACGATCGATCCGGGTCACAGAAGCTCCATTGTCCGCCAGTATCATCCCGGCGAAGGGGCCTGGAGCTAAACCAGCAAACTGGCTCGGATGGATTACAAGTGAGACTTCAAAGTACCCGGGAACAAGTTGGAAGAGACTGCAGACCGACCTCGATAACCTTCAATCCTGACAGAGCCATTGGGACGACGAACGAATAACGATTATGGGGTGCATGCCTTTTCGCCCACAGCGGTTATTTCAAGCCCGGTCCAAATGTTGGGTTCTATTTGAACACTTTGTTGGACGCATGACCTGTGAATAATTCATCAGGGCAGTCAGGAGATGTGGCGGCTAACCTCTATCCAGTGTCGACTGATTGAATCCTTTTCAGCAGTCCATTTCAACTTGAAGTATTAGGAGCTGCGGGAATGTCATGCATAACCTTAGACCGGTCGCCGAACAGTCTCAAGCGCGCAGCCGCTCGCAGACGACAACTTATGTCATGTTACGATCGTGACTATAGAGACCTCGGCCTACCCGAGCAACAACAGCATAAAGCGGCCTTACGAGGAAGGATTGAAGAAGAAATTGTGAGCAGTGGGCAGTTCTGAAGGACGTTGCAAGAATCCCCGAACACCGGACCGTATTGGTCCCAACTCCGACCCTGAAGAATTTGCCGCAATCTGGCCGTGGACTGCTTTGCACTTCTTCGTGTCATTGGACTGAGGTCGTCTGCCCTCTCGGTTCTATTTTCTCCGCACTGGCAAAAGGTGCCATGACCAGCCGACTCAGAATGCTCTATATGTTATCAATTTGTTTTTTCCTTCAACCCGTAATCGTGGTTCTTGTCTACGCAATGGAATAAATACACGGCCCGAGGAACTCAAGCACACGAAACGAGAAGATCGTTGGACATGTATTAAAGACAGACTGTCATCCACAGCGATGTCCGCCTGTTATCAAAATGCTTCACCTTGGATCTCTTGCCTATTCATGGGCTACGCTCTCGCTATGTTACCTCCCTTCGAGTCTGGGTGCTGCAACCCTCCCTTTCCTAAAGCTCAAAGGGCCTCCTACTCTTCCACCCGATGCATCCCCGTCGTTAAACCCTTCCCTTGCAAGCTTCAGCATCGAAACCGCATTCTTCGAGGAATTTTTGGGCAACAAGAGCTTTCCCAACCAACTCTCTCTCAACCTCCTTCAGAATCTGAAAGATCGAACGGGCGTACCAGCAGAGATTAGAATTGGTGGCATCACGGCTGATTCAACGGGTTGGGACCCTACTCAAGATGTTGCATTATTCAATTTCATTGATAGCAGCGGTACCTTACATAATACAACACTTGGTCCTGCGTTTTGGCAGTCTGTCGGTCTGTTACCAGAAGGCACAAAGATCACACTGACTCTGGTGAGTAACCAAAATTGTTATCCCATATACACTTCGACATATTACTGATTCAGATACATATTTCAGAACTTGGAAAGTCTGAGCTATGAAGGGGCACTGAGTATGGCCAAGGCAGCAGTCAATGGACTTGCACTTGGCCAGCTTTCGGCCTTTGAACGTACATCACCATTAATCAAGAAGGTTTATAGGAGCTGACGATCTACGCCCCTCTCATATAGTCGGAAACGAACCTGATCAGTATCCAATCTCTTTCACTCCCCAGACTTACGTGGACACTTGGGAGGTGCTTAATTGCGATCTACGAATGCGCACTTTATTTACTCTTCTATAGCCCTGGGCGCATAATATCTCCCTCGCTTTAGGTCTCAGAAAACCTACGTTCCGAGTTGCTGCAACTGCAATTGACCCACTCTGGCCCTACAACACACCCGGTGCATCATCCCAACTCGATTGCGTTAGTGCACTTGCAGCAGGTGCGAACAAGGACCACGTAGTAGGTTCATGCAGCGAACACACCTATCAATACAGCGTTAGTCCCGCGGTCCTGGTCCTTCTATCCCGAGTGACTAGACATTCCTTCAGGTTTGCGATCCAGAACGAACCGCAGTCGCCATTCTACCCAACCTTGTAAGCCAATTTTTTCTGACTGATGATTGTCAAATTATCACATATTAACGGTGATTAACTGGCAAGGTCAACCATACTCGTTTAGCTGAGTATGTTGATTTTGCATGAACAATTAGCGACTGGTTGAATTTGAGGATTTAAGATATCTCGACCTGTGGCAGCCACGAATAATATCTGTCAGGCAACAGCTGGGTGAAGATTCATTTAACATAGGTCAAATGCATGTTCCATGTTACAAAAATGACTTACTAACATTCAACCCGGAGCAGGAGAATACAACTCCGTGTCATGCTCGGGCAAGGATGGCGTCAGCAACACGTTTGGCCAGGCGCTCTGGTTGGTGAGTCAATATAATTTCGGGGCATTCTTGTACTAAAAATTTGCCACCCAAGTTGGATACAATATTATATGCCTCCTCGATCAATGTAACAAAGTACGTGTATATTTAATTCCGCACTGCGCAACGGTAATCCAGTGACTTTTCTATAGATTATATATGCATCAGGGTGGCCCTCTGGCACTGCAAAGTAGTACGCAACTCAACCACGGGGGTGAGTTACATAAAAACACAAGCTCCCGCACTCGTCCGACAGAAAATGCTCTAGGGTTGAGCTTTTATGATATGTGGTACCCGGTTCAAAGTCAAAACGGACCCATTCAGGTCATGCCTTCCTATGCCTCGTATCTTTTTATTGCAGAAACACTCGGCCAATCAAAAACCCTGCGCATTTCAAATATATTCCCTGGAAGACAAGCTAACGGGTCGAGCATTACCACAGCCTTGGGAGACAGCTCAGCAGGACAACTCGTCGCGTACGGGTTCTGGGACAGCGCTCAGCCATCCTCGCATTCTTTCCCTACAAAGCTCGCCCTACTGAACATGCAGATATTCAATCAGACAAACGCTAACCCACGGCCAACCACTAAATTTGATATTTCGGCTTTCCGCCGAGCCAGCAGCCGCACCATCACGCTCAAGCGCCTGCAAGCTCCTGGCGCCGATGTAACGGCTGGCAACCTCACCACATGGGCCGGGCAAAGCTTCGCTTCCGGATTGGCTGTAGGGAAGATGGCCGAGGAAAAACAAACTAGTAGCATAGTTGTTGTTCAGGCATCCGAGGCCGTTCTGGTGTTCCTTTGAGAATAGGCGTTCCGAGGCGTTTCATTAAATTGTGCTGGATGCTCATGTCATTTCTAAAATTCTTGTAGTTTTGATTATCTGGCACAGCAAGGCAGATTCCCCCCCTACGCCTCCTCTGCATTCATTTGTGTACTTAAAGTTCAGTATATGTGCGTACATGCCAGTACGTCTCCTTCAATTACTTTTACATTAATATTTTCTGTCAACTGTCAGTGGTCTTAGAGGGTCTTAGTCGAGCCTTTAGCGAGAACGATTGCATCGGGCAAGCATCGGGTACCGCCTGGTACCGCAGAGAAATTCAACTGATATTATTGGAAGCTGGAATGTCGTTGACACGTGAAATCATGTTCCTCGATCAGGCAATAAGGTCCCCGGATTCGGAACATAAATACGAACACTTCGCGCTTCCCTGCGCTTCCCCTCCAGAGCTCATCCAGCTCGTATCCGATATCGTTTCGTATTAAATCCCTGTTCAATTATCCATTCATAGTCACCCTAGTATCTCTTAACAATCATGAGCGAGAAGCAGTTCACCATGGAGGAGGTCAGTAAGCACAACAGGGAGGGTGATCTCGTGAGTGCCCCATTTCGTCTCGATGCCTATACATGGCTCTCGTTCCTCTACAACGGTGATCTAACAATGGAAATAGTGGGTTATCATCGACTCCAAGGTCTTCGACCTCTCCAAGTTCGCGACAATGCATCCTGGCGGTCTCTCTGTCCTCTTAGACGAAGAAATTGGTGAGCATACAGTGCGGCTTCGTCTATCCCCTAAATCTAAAATTACATTCATGGGACCCCTTGAAAGCTGGAAAAGATGCCACTGAAGCATTCTTTTCTCTCCATCGTTATGAAGTACTCGTAAGACCTCAATACAAGCGGCTTCAAATCGGCTGCATTGCCGGACAAGCCCAGCAGATCCATCCCCGCCCAGTGGGCGGGTTGAGCAAGGTCCCGTACGCGGAGGCAACCTGGCTAACTGCAGGATATTTCAGTCCATACTTTAAGAATGTGCGTAGGCTCGCTATCTCAACGGTCACGCTGTTCAACTTGTTTTCTTAGCACCATGTCAAATTCCAAGTCGCCTACAGGAAATTCGTGGAGGAAGTCATTGTACCTGATGGCCAAGCTCGCGAGGAGGACGGAAAGAGGCCTTCTCAAAGTGTTTTTGACGAGATGGCGAAACTGAACATTATTGCAATGCGTCTCGGTCCTGGCCCTCACTTGAAAGGCCGAACACTGATGGGTGGCATCGTGAAACCCGAGGAGGTATGTTAATTTTTTAAATAACTTGCTACATATCAAGTCTTGTGATTGAATCCCTTTTCAGTTCGATTACTTCCATGAACTCATAATGGGGCAAGAGATGTCTCGCGCTCACGCTCGCGGATACAACGATGGTCTGGGTGGAGGAACTTACATTGGTACATCCCATGTTCTTGAATTCTGAATCATCTTTTACAATTAACAAATACGTATAGGTCTCCCCCCCATCATTAACTTTGGCAAACCTGCACTTCGAGACAAGATTGTCGAGGAAGTGTTTTCCGGAAAGAAACTCTGTGCACTTGCTATTACAGAGGCTTTCGCTGGCAGTGATGTGGCTGGACTGAAATGTCATGCTAAGAAAGTTGAAGGAGGCTACAAGGTCACTGGAACGTACGTTATATTTCAAGCAGTGCATCGTATTCAAGGCTAACTTTTCTACAGGAAGGTTAGTTGTGTAAATTGACTCCTTCAATTGACTACTTGACGGTTTCGTAGAAATGGATCACAAACGGAACGTTCGCCGACTACTTCACTGTTGGTTGCCGAAGCGACGAGGGAGGGCTTACTGTTCTTTTGATCGAACGCGGTCCCGGTGTAGAGACAAAGCCAATCAAAACTCCTTACTCTCCTACTGCTGGAACTGCCTACATCACATTTGAGGATGTCTTCGTTCCCGCGGAGAACTTACTTGGTCAGGAAAACAAGGGCCTCCAAGTGATTCTCAGTAACTTTAATCATGAACGGTTCGTATACACTACATAATTGGAAATTCCGTAAAACTCACATAATCATTAGATGGGGAATGACCACAGCTAGCATCAGTGCCCAGCGGTTGATTGTCGAGGAATGCTTAAAGTACATTTCACAAATCATTCATGACGATAACAATTATTCATCGTTCAATCGTAGATGGGTTAACCAACGCAAGGTCTTTGGAAAACCCTTGCATTCACAAGCAGTCATCCGTTCCAAGCTTGCCGCCATGATCTCTCGCGTCGAGAGCGCCCAAAATTGGTTAGAAAGTATTACGTATCAAATGAATCACATGAAATACAAGGATCAAGCTGAATATCTTGCTGGGTATGCTTTCATGCCTCTGATCCTTCCCCTTAAAGGATTCACTCATTTTAATCCAGTCCTATCGCCCTTCTCAAGAAATATGCCACTGAGACTGCACAAGAAACTGCTCGTGATGCTGTCCAAGTGTGTCTTCCGGAGTATAATCAGCAAGCAATGCTAATGTGATTGGTCCAGGTGTTTGGTGGCCGCGGAATCACAAAGACAGGTTTGGAGCAAATCGTTTATGATTGATTGATTTGCAATTTACATTCGTCATTGACAGGGATGGGCAGACTCATTGAGCATTACCATCGTACCGTTCCTTTTGATGCGTACGTTCCAACGTTCTTGATGTTATCTGCCTTCAGCCTGTAAACTGACATCAACTTTCTCTGTTACAGTGTTCTTGGTGGTGGTAGGTTATTTTGCCTTGTTCCCAAGACACCATTGCCAAACTCAAGGGTTTTTCTAATCTAGCTGAGGATGTACTGGGCGATCTTGGTGTGCGACAGGCGCTCCGCAAGATGCCAAAGGATGCCCGACTATGATTTTGAAAGTCAAAGTACTTATACCATCAATCAAATCAGATTCATAATTCATAATTTCACTTCCTGGTGTCAGATTGATGGAGTTCAACCATGGGATCAAGGGAACAACCCGGGCTTCCACATTCTAGATATGTGTAATTCACCGAAAATTGTATTGTACAACAATTGTAATATTGCCTCGCCATCCACAAACCGTGTTTTCATCCTGTATGTACTGAGGGCCGTTGGTTCAGTTGGGACCCTAGAAATTCATGTCCCATACATAAATCTCTTCGGACCTTTGCCAGAAGAATAAAAACAGATACGGTGAATATTACTTAAAATTGTATAAAATCATAGATGCTCAGCGCTCAATATCAACAGTAATTCATAGGTAATATCGATCACCTAGATCATAATTTGGGGTCAACGTCAGGTCGTCCACAGCATAAAGCAGAGGTCAGCTCTTCACACCTATTTGTCCCATCCCTGGTTTCATGACCCACACATGGCGACCTTTACCTTCAGGATTCCCTTCACCTTTATACCCTTCGAGCCAACCCTCTTCCATCTCGTTGTCCACAGCCCCACACACAATCTTGACACCAGGGAAAGCGCGCTTTAGGACAGAAACGCCTCCTTGACATGCAACGAGGAAGGTTACAAAGATGATACGATCTTCCTGCACCCCGTGGTCTAGGAGGATACGAATAGCCATGAAGGCCGCCGCCGCCGTACCGATCTGGGCGGGGAAAAGTAAGCGACGCTGTATATGCTGGATTATACCAACTTGCCTGAGCATCAAGCACAAATACGTATGTCTGTTCTGCTAGGTGACGATGTCGGATGTAGAAAGGCAGCCCGACGTGTAGAAGCATAGCTTCACCCGACTTGCTGTCCGATTGAATAAGAAGAGATCCAATGGGCACATCATTGATGACTCGTCGGAAACCACGCTCCAGAGCACCACCGCTGTTAGAAAAATGAGCGATAAAAATGATTAGTGCATGCGAGTCACATACGAGCGCAAAATAGAAACACCGCATATAAACTGTCGTGATGAGCCACCTTTTAATGCAAATGATGGGAGCAGATAGATACCTGAGTATCAAGTTTCTTGCCAAGAGTTTCTACTCCAATCGGAGTAGTGACGGATTTAGGAACAAAAGGTAGATATTGCAAAGCATGTTCCACTAGTAGAGTCGATAACCGATCTGTGAAGAAAATGAAATCTTGTCTCCTGGTCGTTCGATCCCGTAGGATGGTGTAAATACCCTGCGACGTAAAAAGTTGCGGTCCGCTGAAGCAGAAATAGAAAGTAAAACTGAACTCACCGCAAGCTGGGGGGTGGATCTCATTATATCTAAATCGACTTCTTCCTCAAGGATGTTCTCAGGTGAGGATGTTCCCGATGGCGAGGAAATGTATCTGTGAGGGACTGCAATCTTTCCCCTTAAGTTGTGAGATCTCTCTTTCAGCTGCTTTTGAATATGCGTCGATATCAGGTCGATAGCCACGTCGTTATTTGATCCTGGAACGATCTAGCAAACGAGAGACTTCAAATCAGACTTCATAAGTGTGGTTGATACCGATGTCACTAACAATGTCAGCGTGCGCGGATGAGGGCTGGACGAAGTTGTCGTATGAGGGCTTTACGTATCTCAGATATCTGAGGGATATCAATAAACAGGATAATAGTTGTACATTTGAAGGAGATCTTACTGATCAAGGATCCCAGTTACATCTCGTCCTCTCTCCTTCACATCTCGCTTGATACGCCTTGCAAGCATCAAATCAGAATCACATTGCACGAACACCTACGTATAAGATTGGAAAATCAGGACGTGAAAAAATAATAAAAGAAAAGATCAACCTTGAGATCGTATAATGCTCTCAACGCTGGGTCTGTAAGAGCCATAATTCCCTCCGCTTTGAGAAAGAAATTTGAGCATCCAATTGTCATATAAAAGCAAGCGAAGTAACCAATTATAATTGTAGCACCGTATAGGTATTTGGTTTCATCCAATCTTTGGTGTGCAGCGAAAGAGTACACAGGGATATTAGACTGTTTACCGGCCTTCAAATCGGCTAGGCACTAGAGTAAGAAGTAGGTTTCATTTCTGTTAACCTTCGTTAATAAGTCTTACGGATGCGAAGAGTGGCATGTCGATGGCATCGGGATGATCAAAGTCGAGAAGGTTTGCGTGAGCCAAGGCGAGCTCTTTCTCATTATGATATTTGTAAAAACTGTCCTAGTGAAATGTGTTACTCAAGAAACAAGGTACGATATTGCATGCTGACCTGCGAAAGAATGATTATTGTAGGAATGGATCCGAGCTTGCGCACGATTTGGCGAGCAACATGTGTCTATGTTGACCCCGTCAATACGCGTGGGTTTTTTGAGGCGGCGTGCAGTACTGTGTACCTTTCCGCTGGCCGACCCGCCTATGAAGGATTCGTCGGTTTGGCTACAAAGGATGACAGTCAGACAATTCGACGTACCTGCGACGCCGATAACGAATGCATCAGATGTACGCTGCCCGTCTTCAGCGTACCTAGATGGCCGCAGTAAATAACCTTCTCCTATCCATCAATAACACCATGGTCCATTCACCAAGGAGGTCTGCCATGGGACACAAGTACAGTGTTCTTCTTGGGTTGCAAGGAAGGTGTACGCGGTGTGGATGGCAATCCCTGTAAGTCGTGGCGTTGAGAAGCTTCACCAACGAAGGTGTGGGGAGGCGCTAGGAGCCCTTCAAGCATTCTGAGTTTAGTTGTTAGGTACCTTGTCACTAATGTATTGCTGGAGGATGCTCGTCGCTCACAGCCTTTTAGATCAGGTCGCGTTCGCTATTTTTGGCCAATCACGTTTATGCCGTCAGTTGCCGTCCAAATGCCTTCCAATCAGACACTTGCGAGGATCAAGATTTTAGAAACCTTACATAGAGTAGAATTTGCTTTTACATATGTACACTGCTAGTTTTCTGGAGAAAATTCCGGGAGGAACCCACTTCAAGTACTGATTATTTTACATTTATCAACAAATTATAAGCTATATTCTAGGTAGCATACTGTAGATTCAGAGAAGTGTATGTAGATTGGGACCGACAGAAACATGCAATTGTTCAGTAGCGCGGCGATTAATGTCACTGACATTTGACGGAAACAATGTTTGCTCTGCCTTTATCACCGAAAGGTATCCAACGATCCTGATTCTTCTCCGCGTTAGGATCCTCCTCCTTATATGATACTCGGTCATGCCCATTTGTGGTTCCCCCGAGTACTAGAGCGCTCAATCTCTCTTCATATACCTAGGGCCAAATGTTAGTGGCTAATATTTAAGATGATAACCCAGACATACACATCCTGAATCAAGACCAATGCTCCACCGTTTGACATCCAAACCTCGCCCAGCTGCGTGTCCATAGATCGTGGTGGAAGGATAGCAAGGGAGTTTTATCTTCTTGGAATTCGTGTCAACCGTCGCATCATCGTCATCTTCCTGGGTACCGTTGTCGTGGCCATCATCCTCGTCGTCGATGAAACTTGGGGGCGACATACGATTTCCGAGCCTTTTTCGAAAACCTACGCAGCTGTCCATGTGTTTGTTCCATATTTTGGACCAGGCCGTTCCTCCTTTAGACTTTTTCGAAGCGGTATCGTCAATGACACTCCGAATATTAAGAGTAACCCAAGGATCTGTATTTTGAGGGATTTCCGTTATAATTCCAATTTCTTGAATTTGGCGGAGGCCTTCCACTGAATTCGTTTTGTCTTCTGTAGGGTGTTTAGGAAATACTGGTATGCGGGCCAGCGGTTGCTTGTGCTTGTTGTCCATCGCATATAAGGGATTCGAGGGAAGTATCCCAGCGTGTACAATGAAGGTGTGAGCACTGGGAACATAGAGACGAAGAGGTAATCCCAGAAGATAGTTGTAAGCATCATTCGACATATCTCTTGCGAGTTTGTAATGATCGCTGAAAAGGATCCATCCTTTGGGAATTTGCGACAGCCATTTCTTGTCAGTTGAAGTGTTGAATGTTTCGAGCCATGAGGCGGAGTCTTTGAGCTTTGAGTCCTCATCAGAAACCTCGTAGTCGTACCACCGCTTTTCCAAGCTGCTGATCCATTCCTTCCCTCCTCGTTTTGATGATATCCATTCTATCCATGCACGCCATTCAACCACTTTTTGGTCATGATTTCCTCGTACTCCGGTTATGTTGCGTGACGTCATATAGTTCAAGATTGCCAGTGAGCCTTTGTGCGATCCCTTAGAAACAATGTCCCCAACATGAATGAGATGGTCTTTCGAGGGCACGTAATCAAGGTGGTCTAAAAGTTTGCTAAGGAAGCTCGTTCATTATAATGTTGATTGTGTTATAATATTTCATGTACTCACTGAAATGGCTTGTTCATGCCATGGAGGTCTCCGACAACAATGACCCGCTTGTAAGGGTCATCTTCTCGAGCACGTCGTATGAGTAGGGCAAATTACAGGTATAGGATCGAAACTTACCAAGGGGAAACTCGTCTATTGTCAACTTGCGCAATTCAAAGTAATTACTGAAATCTGGGTGCACTATTCGAAGACGACATCAGCAAGATAGAGCACTGTAAGATACCCGGGGGACATACATGTTGGATTTCCTAAGTCAATCTTTTCATGCGCGCCTTGAGTCGACGATACATTTGAGGGGCCCCGAAATGATTCAGCGGTACCATAGAAGAAAATAAACACAAGGAAGATGGCCACTGTTGCATAGGCCAGTAGTTGACGATATGAAGATATGCTTGTCATCTGCACTCTGGCTGGTCAGCCGCCTACAAGCTCCTATCCTGGCCGTCAACTGGTGGATGTCGACGTCGACTCTTGAAGCTTGAAGCTTGAGGGGGTGGCAATTTAATTATACTTTGCGATGAAATGAGACAAATGTCACAATTCCCAAATTGAGTAATATAGTACAAGTAACATGATCTTATACCACGATACCGTGGCAAGCACGTTCCCCACCCCCTCCCCATCACCAGCCATCACCATTGCCTTGTACCATCATACCATTTCGATGCATTGTTCTTGACGAAATCTTCAAAAGACCATAATTCTGCCTCGAGGTTTGATTCGTCACAGTAAATGTATGTTTCCGCCACCACGATCGCCGAATTTTCAGTATATTGAGACAATGGCGGAGGGTGTGCGGGTACCAGGTCGGCCTCTTCGTCCGAATAGGATGGGACATCAATAAAAGGACCAAGGGGATGTGCGTGTACACCTCCTCTGGTATATTCCTGTGAAAAATGAGACCTTGTATTGTCTGAGGGAGGGAAATCTTATCAATGTGAACTCACATCTCCTTCGAATGCATCTAAATATTCTATGTCTTTCTCCGTCAAACCTTCTACAAGGGCTCCTCTAACCGACCTTTCTTCCTGGGACAGAGTATGCGAAAAGAGTTTCTTTCCTTGTTGAAATGGAACAACTCCAGGATAGTCCGCGTGCTGGGACCAGAAATTGAGTACCGTTTTATTATTAGCAAAGTCGCCTCAGCAATAATTGATGACCACCTTGACTTTATGGCGAGTATACTCCTGCAGAAGGTTTACAAAACAAGATTCACCGATGGAAGAGTTGGTTACGCGTACCAGAATGACAGCAGGGCATACGCGAAGATGGGATCCGTCGTTCCGTATGACCGCTTTCAAGATTTTAGGGTGCATAAGTGTCCCATAGAAAAAGGCTGTGTATTCCTTCATGCAAATGATTTCTGAGCGATAAAATATACTGATATATGAAGAGGCGATAGAGTGCAATCCGGTGGTGGAGCCAGTTGAGTGAACTAGCTTGAGTAGTAAGTAGTAGTACCGCTTAGTACCGTCAGATTAACATCTTGAGAACATCGTTGGTGCCTTATCGTCAGGATCGACGGCCCGGAGCAAGTTGTGATCGAGTCAGCCAATCAACAGCCAATTTACATTTCTCAGGTCATCGTTTTCCTCTTACCGTGTGCTTACCTTCAGCGCGTCTAAGTACACTTGCGTCGAATTTCTGAACGTACCTGCGCTCTAGCTCTACACCTCATACGCTTTCCATGTCTGCTTGCGAAAACCCAAATGTCGATCAAGATGCGCTTATGACCCGTAAGTATACATTTTCGTCTGCCATGTTGGGGCACGCAACTCATATGCTCAGGACGGCAGAAATTCGATGGTAAAACGAAAATCTGTGTCAAGTGCAAAGAAAATACTGGGAATATCGTTATCCGTTACGCTGTATATTGCAAGTAGGTACTCTTTCGTGTTCAAGTTCTTTTTTTACTGACTTAGATCAACTTAAAGATCTTGCTTCTTTCCACTAATCCAAACGCGATTTCGCAAGTCTCTGGAGCCTTCTATAAACGTTATTCCAGATGGATCTAGACGAAAAGGTCTCAAGGCAGCTGGCTCGCTCGTGATAGCATTTTCTGGCGGGACAAGTTCTACAGCTATGCTAGATTTAGTCGCAAAGACATATTTCGCACAACGGACAGGTGACACTGAAGAACGTAGAGGAGGAAAAGAGCACCCTAGGAACCTGGATCGAGGAGTGTGGAAAGGGAAACCAGTCGTGTGCTTTGTAGAAGTGTGTGGTGCATTCGACGATGTGCGTCCAATTTCTCTCCGACAAACCCAACAGAGACTGATTGTGCTTTGTAACATGTTATACAGCAGAGAGACAGAACCGATGAGATCAAAGCTGTTGTAGGAAGTTATCCGGGGACACCTTTTGAATTCATTCCTCTGCGGCTGGAAGATGCCTTCAATCCTCTATGGTGGAAGCAGGTTACCGGAGATTTGTCTACTTCTGCACTGTCCTTAGGATTAGACATGCGAAATGAAGGTAAGTTATACGCAAACAATCATAGATATATTTTCACGAGGTTGTATCCTAATTCGTAGATCTTCAATTAAACCAGTCAACCTCTGAACCTTCCCCGCTCGTCGCTCTCAGAAGATACCTCGCATCTCTACCTACGCAAACGGCATTGTATAATGCGATACATATCCTGACGCGAGTGCTATTACTGCACACAGCAGCTTCGCGCAAGGCCTCCCATCTCATTCTAGGAACATCACTGACGTCTCTTTCGGTTAACCTCATTTCGGGGATAGCACAAGGCGCTGGTTTCTCCGTCGCCGAAGAGGCAAAAGAAGAGTGGAAATCGCAGCGAGGAGCTTCTGTCCGTGTTGTACGTCCCCTGCGAGAGGTCGGGATGAAGGAATGCGCAATATGGGATTGGTGGTGTGGGTTACATATAGTTGGTCGCTCTAGGAAGTTTATCCAGGGAGGTGGAAGGAGTGCCATCGGGGCCCTCACAAGGGGTATGTCGTGTTGTTTTTCCATCAACAGGAAGTTAATGGACATTATAGATTTCATTTTTGGATTGGAAAGCGACTTTCCTGCAACCGTGTCAACGGTTGCTCGAACTTGTGCAAAACTAACGCCGAAGGAAGGATCGGACGGTATATGCGTACTCTGCGAACGGTATGTGTCCTAATCGCAGTTTCCTAATTCTACTGGCTGACATGACTGTCAGCCCGGCCCAGCATGGCGTTCAAGCATGGAAGTCACGTATATCTATCCGGTCTTATGACCAAGCATCGTCTTCAATTACAGGAAACACCCGACCTCCACATCTGACGGAGACAGAAATCGCAAATCTGACTTTAACGTCGCAGGATGTTTCTGCTTTAACGCCTTCTTTGACGCCGCGACTGTGCTATGCTTGCCATACGACACTTACGAGCCGTAGCAGTAGGGGAACTGTTCATTCAGGACAGTCGCCGGGCAATATTCCAATTCCTACATGGGTACATGCAGCATTGCAACCAACTGTCGGAAATGAAGATAGCAGCGATGATGACGAGGATGCCGAAATAACCCAAAGCACAAAGCTGTCACAGATGGAAATGAAGGCACAAATTGTTGATTTCCTTTTGGATGAACAATAACATTCATTCGGTGTAGTCATTCTGGAAATTGTCCTATATTGTGTAGAGTTGTATTGTACAATGATGTAGTATGTAGTTTCATGTCGATCTAGAACACTAATGTCAAAGCCGCAGCCCCTGCAGTGATTTTATGGCAACCTATGTTGAACCTATGTCGAAGGAATACAAACGCCTAGTGGAATATTTGGTCCTATGTCTTGATACAGTTCAATCACATGAGCGCTACAGGCCGTTAAATTTTGCACATACCTGGATAGAACCAGAAGGAGACTGCTATTATAACGTAGAGACCTTGTGCAAAAAGTTCAGTATGCCACCATTTGCTGAAGACTGTAATTGCACAAACAAATGAGAATGATTCCCTCCAGCCAGTTGGATTTTCCGTCTGCCACGACGTAGCCCATAGTATTTACTGTAGTGACAGTTGAGTATAACACCAAGCAGGGATGATATATATATGTAACATACCAGCCATATATAGAACCTGAAAATGGTGAGTGGGATTGTTGATTCGACTAGATCAACTTACCATGGATTGAAATGGATCCATTAACAGGGACAGCGGCTTGTTTGTAATCCATGCAAGTACGACCGTGAAACTGTGATCATTAAAATTCAGTGCACTGTAGCTCATGTCCTCAATGCACTCACGGGATCACCAACAGTGCCGTTTGCTGGAGCGATATACCGAGGTCAATTGAGGCCAGGTCGAGATTGCGATGAAAACTCACAATAGTCGACCCTACAGCAACACTAACACTAAGAGTCAGTTCATCTTTCACAGACACCTTGACAGCGGTGATACATTCTTCGGGAATATAGGTAAATTAGGCGACGGTATGAAGTCATAAAAAGATTCGTACCAGCAACGGAGCTTATAGCTGGTAGAAGGATGAGGGCGATCCACTCTTTTCGGATAGTCATGGATATCTCATCCATCGCCTCAACAAGCCAATCAACGGTGACTGCAACGGCCTAAGAGCAATCAGCCCACATTGAAAATGAAAACAAGAAAAAAAGGTAATACTCCTGTCACCAAAACTAGTAATAAGAGTGTTAAGAACCAGCTCATTTGGGGAGCTTTCTTGGGTGTTTCGTGGGGGCTTGGATGATCTGCTAAACTGGATTCATCCCGCAATGTGTCGTAATCATGGAACGGAAAGCCGGAGCTTTCGCTAGAGAAGCCGCTGCTATTGAAACTTGATTCCCGGGACATGGGGTATCTTTTCGAAGTGCCAGGAGGAAAGCGAGGTTCCTCCATGATACTTCTACTAGTTTCGTTGGTTATACCAGTGTCAGATAATGACGAGGATAGGGGAGATACTCTATATGGTCGTCGTGGAGGGTTATTTTTTGGAAGATCAACAAGTGATATGTCGCTTTGATTGAAACAATATTTCAGAGGCATGGCATCTTGATTATGGCTTGTGCGAAGCACCGGCTTTCGGCGCATAGCGTCGGAAAGCCTGCTGCTCTTCTTGTTGTGTTCATCATTGTAAAGATAAGTGTGCGACCAGAGTTGGAAGAGCAGATATGCAAGGTATACTGAATGAAAGCAGAGCCTCGCAATCAATGATATCGCCAATATAACAGTAATGAACAGTTACTCACTGAACAAAAGCACAATTGAAACCTAGTAGTCCCTGACGATTCAGAAACAGTGCGGTCAGCAAAGAGGATACGTACTGCGTGGCTCATGTGCAGGATGTCTTTGATTTGACTATCTGAATTGGCACCAATGTTGCTCCCGAGAGTGAAGTGATACGCCGCAGGCAGTAGAAGAGCTCCAACACTCAAGCTGAGCAACGAGGAGTGAACTTGGGTCGCCGCTGCAAAAAGACTTTTAGATAAACCTTGACTGATCACGACAGGTATTAATCTTACTCGCGTCAAATTCTTGTTCTGAGAATCGCATTCCTCCCGCGAAGAAGCAGAGCCCGAGAACAAGAACTACGGGAACATAAGTTAGCACTCTTTGAGGCTCCGAATGAGTACTCACGAAGTTTACTCAGCATCGAACCGATTACTTTTTGGTGGATTAGCTTTAGTTTAGACATGTAGAATTATTGTTTTCATACAGGTGGATTGCACGACTCTCAATTCACATTTGCGCAGGGCACTAATCTGTGATCATCCCATTAGACATATAAACACAATAGATTATGGCATTCGAGCACTTACAGCAACAACGACCTCCACACTGGTACATGGGAGTGAGATGAGAAATAATGATTCTCTAACCCATCAGAACTCACAAATTGCTCTAATAACTTATCAGTAGCATATAGAAATAGATCTGAAAGTATCAATTACCATGCTCCCATTTAACAGGCCTGTTTTCGACCCCCCAATTCTGTTTGCAAGCTCCCGTGTAGATAGATCATGAAGCTAAAGAAGAGAAATATATCATCTCATTCTCAGAGTTAAAAAATGCGAACCACTTACTCGTACCAGCGGAATCAGAGCTAATATACAGACTGTAAGCGAAGAGGCGAGTAACTTGAGAATACAAAATAAAGTATATATCAAATATCACTGACAAGCGAAAGTAAGGCCGTGCGAGGTCTTGAGGGTAAGAGTCATCGCCCACTGAAAACGCGTGAGTGCATTGAATATAATCTCCGAAAACGTTGAACCACACCGAAATTGGTATTAAGACAAGAAGAACATTGAGCCCTGTAAGAAAAGAGGTCAAACAGAGAATACTTCACACAATCAACTGTCACAAGTTGATTACTTACATGATCCCATTGCTATCTTCCAACCGTGAAAGGCGGCCTTCGTATATTTTCGTATGTTGCTCGAACGGGCGAGGGTGACATTCTGCTGTGATGTCGATGGATGAAAGGAGGGGAGATATCCGGGACTTGAGCTCTGGGTGAAATCGCCCTGACCGAGAAGATTTACGGTGGATTCTAGAGAGGTAGTGGAAGAGGTGGGGTCCAATATTCGTGGCGGCCGGGGCAATCCAGTATCAAACCAGGAAGAGCTAATAGGGGGTAGTGAATGTGCAGAAGGATTGGAGGACATAGTAATGAGCGTTTGTTATTGGGAATGTCAATGTTGTATTATAGGCCAAGTCTAATAAAAGTATACGGTTCCTTGAAGGATGAGTTGGATAGGGTGGAACAAACGGTGGGCGTGGGTTTACGCGGTCAGCTTTTGCAAGCGATCGAAGTATGTTGGCTAATCAGTCTAGTTAGTCTGCTGAGTGCGGAGCCAGATCCTCATTTGGCCAGGCCGCGTATTGGTTTCGATCAAATTGAGGGCACTTAGCGTCCTCCGAGTCCATGTCCCGAATTACATGTAAGCTAGTGTGATTCAGATGGGCATTGTTTATCCGAAAGGTAGCCAACAGTTGAATTACATAGATGTCGACGCGCTGCGCATCAGCCTTTCAACTATACTTCGATAGTGTTTAACAGCGTATCGAAGAGCGAGCGACTCCGAGTCAGAGTGTCGGAGTTTCAGTTTAGTTGGGTTCAGAAGTTAGAACTAGATCGTTGCCTCAGTGACTGGCATCCGCCTGAAAGTACACAGTAGGCTCCCAAGAGAATAATGACAGAGAAATCGGGGGAGTCAAGTCTGGGTTCGGATGAGAGGGAATACTGGCTGGACCCTGGTAGCTGCGAAACAGAAAGGACTTGAACTTTTGAAGGTTCCTCAAGAGTTCGTCACATATTCACG
Source organism: Hypholoma sublateritium FD-334 SS-4 (assembly GCA_000827495.1). NCBI lineage: Eukaryota > Fungi > Basidiomycota > Agaricomycetes > Agaricales > Strophariaceae > Hypholoma > Hypholoma sublateritium. The sequence goes on from KN817546.1 coordinate 107,742, forward strand.
TGCGTGTGACGTGAGCGCGAGCTTTTGAGAGCTTTTGAGTTTCCGCCCCACGCACGTGGTCTCCTACCATTATGTAATACATCCGGTTCAGCTCATGTTTGTTGCATGTTTGGGCGGTGGCATCACTCAGTAAATAAAATCGGCCACCATCAGCGCGAGTGGTTGGCTCTCTTCCAATAAGTACCTCCTCCCTCCACCGCCCGCGCCCGCATCCGACATGTCGTCAGGGTTCTCCTCACCTCCACCGCCCCGCATGCATCTCAGGCGACCGGAACCAGCCATACAACGCGATCTCGCCGCTCGCCGCCCCGCAGACATCCACGACCTGCCTGGGAGCACAGCAATGCCCTCAGGCATGAGCATCGCGGAGTCTCCCTCAGCAAAACTCGTTGGATAACAACTGCGTGCGACCAAGCGGCGCACTCTGGTACAAGCACTGGGTAATTGGCTTAAAGGCATGTCTGGCGCGACGCGCCGCAGCCACAGCCGAGACGCGCTTCCATCAGTACGTGGCAATGCACCTGTTACTCCTGCACGGACCACATGCCACCATGATCGCACAGACTACACTTCTTGTACATCAGTAGAAAGGCATGAATCATAAATATTTAAATACTGAATAGTATTCTATTGTGCAAAGTTTGAGCGAGTACTTACTTTTATTGGACTTAGAACTAGCCGCAGTATCTTGTCCAAATCTTATCTAATGCATCATAATGAACTGGTTTGTTGGTTTGCTTGCCAAGAAGATCACGTGCGTGGGGCGGAAAGTCGCCAACTGTGAGCGCGTCAAGCGGGTCACGAATTGAATGAATTTCAACCGTGATCGCGTACATAATCAAGCTGGCGAACGCGTGGGTGATGTCAATTTAGAACGTGCCGAGAACTTGAACCACTGGCCAACTTCACCTCCGCTCCTCCTCGACAAATTTCTCGTGAAAATCCGTCCTCGTTAAATACCGCCCATCGAACCTCCTCGCTTGCATCCGAATCTCATCTGATTTGAATCAAACACGGTCCCACGGTACATATTTCCAAAAGTCCAATTCAACAAGTTCAACAAGTTCAACTGCTACCGAGCACCAAAGTACTAGTAGCCCTTTTTTTCTTATATCACAGACTTGATTCTTAGGCTGTAGTCTCCAGTAAAGATGGCATATCATGGACAGCGTCGACAAGACACTTCTACTAGTAGTATGGACGACGTGCGGACTTCGGAACTTCATGCGCTTTCCACTCCCAGCATTGACGTTGAACACATCCTCCGAAGTTTGAACCCTCAACAGCTCAAAGGTGACCACTGAGTCCTGTTCTAGACATGCCCACACTTCCTCATATCTCCGGTGGCAGCTGTGAAGTTTGACCCATCCGTTCCCTTACAAATATTAGCCGGCCCTGGGAGTGGAAAGACGAAAGTTTGTATATTTTCCTGCAACATAATTCGGAGCTCATATGAATCAGGTCCTCATATCTCGGATTGTGCACTTGATTCTTTCACACAAAATCTCGCCTTCCTCTATATGCGCTGTTACATTCACCAACAAAGCGGCCAATGAAATGCGCGAACGTCTGACGAAGATCATTGGAAAGTCGCAAACAAGTTCCTTGCAAATGGGAACATTTCACTCGCTATGTGCTAGATTTCTCCGAATGTACTCGCACCATGTGGATCTCGAAACAAACTTTACTATATGTGATGCAGATGAGAGGTCCTGATTTTCTTGTTTCTTTTTGATTATCTTTGGCTGATTTTCGTGTCAAATCTACAGCAAGAAACTGATCGCAGCTCTGCTCAAACCTTACAAAGAATATATAGTTGAAAATGATTTGACCCTCGCGGAGGGTCAAGTTGCATCGGTCATCTCTAAAGCAAAAGCTAAAGGATATTCGGCGGCGACCTATTGTCAGGAAATTATACCGTCTTTGAAAAATACCTCCAAAAGCAAATTATCCTTAGATCCGACGATCCAAGAGAAGAAATGCGTTGAGCAGATCATGGCCGAAGTTTACACCGGCTACGAGCAGATTTTGAAGCAGAACAATGCTCTCGACTTCGATGATCTACTGATATATGGCGTGAGGCTCTTTTCTCAGCACAGCGAATCGGTCCTTTGGTGCAAACACATTCTAGTTGATGAATTGTCAGTAAGGCTTCATTTCCTCGCTCCCTTTTTTGACTGATTTATCGCAGTCAAGATACTAATACAATGCAGTACGAACTCATGAAGTCGATAGCAATCAAACGGTGTATCACTATCGTTGGAGATCCCGACCAATCTAGTGAGTCAGGCAGTGGTTCTCAGACCACACAGTCTAATGACGGTATTCTCAGTATATGGTTGGCGCTCGGCTGAAGTGATAAACCTTTCAAGAATGAGGGAAGGTAATGTATCTGTCAAAATTGATCAGTGTGTAAATGTTGACATCTGTCTAGACTTCTCCAACACACATCAAATACTTTTGGAACAAAATTATCGTTCTACTGCTGCAATACTAAGAGCATCGCTAGCTATTGTAGCAGAAGGTGTGTTATCATCTCCGCCACTTAACCCGACAGCCAAGACTGACCTATTCTCTTGTTCCAAGATAAAAAACGAATTCAAAAGTCGCTACACACGTCCAATCCATTGGGCTTCTCTCCTTTCATTGGCCAATTTGAATCAGAAAAGGAAGAGGCTGCCTTCATCGCATTTGAGATCAAACGCTGCGCTGCTAATATGGGAGATGTTTTGCGATGGGGTGACTTTGTGGTTCTCCGTGAGTAATGCATACCTCTACTCGCATAACACGCTCATACTTAAGTCTTCATGTGGCTGAAAGTCCGCTTCAATGCCTTGTCTCGGCCTATTGAAAGCGCTCTGCAGAAAGAAGGGATTCCTTGCAGAATTTTAGGAGGGCACAAATTCTTTGAGCGAATGGAAGTGAGTTGAGCAATCCTTTAGCTTACGTCCTATTGGGCTAACGACAAATAGGTCAAAGACATTTTATCATACCTTCAACTTGCGGACAACCCAGATTTCAACCCTGCATTCATTCGTGCTATCAAATCACCTGCGCGAGGGACTGGCGATAAGGTTCGTGAACATCAAATAGATTATGTTTCATTTCGTGTCGCCCATATATATCCATCTCAGACACTCTCCGAAATTGCCTCGCGAGCAGCAGACCTGAAAATATCGCAGCTGCAGCTTGTTGAAAACATCCACGATAATAAAACCCCGGATATCAAGCCTCCCATCAAACGAAAGGCAGCCTCGTTCGTGCAAACAATCCGGTTTCTACGGAAGCTGGATAAAGAGGTATGTAGCTTGGCTATTTACTTTTCTACCAATGCTTACCAAACATTGAGCCAGAACGTACTGCCTTCAGAAATGATTCGAAAGCTGGTCAATTCGATAAACTACGAGGATTATTTAAGGAAGACACAGCAAGACTGGGAAAGTCGATGGGAAAATGTACAGGAACTCATTACATTCGCGAGTGAGGTAGAATCAGATGTTACATCCACAACCAAAAAACTCCCATTAGAACATCTTCTCAACGAAGCTGAGGAGACGACGGGGGTGGCTGAAGAGTATGGGCTTTCGAATCCTACAGTTTTGCGCTGATTTCGGTATCTTATAGAAGGCAATCTATTTTGCGACAATTCTTGCAAGCTTCAATGCTTTCTTCCGAAGGTGATAACCAATCGGAAGAAGAAGGGAAGGAGGTCCGTAGTTCTTTTATACAGTAGCACCTTTCGCTCACTTCTGAGGAGTAGAAAGTAACCCTTTCAACTTGTCACGCGGCCAAAGGCTTAGAATGGCCAGTTGTCATTGTTCCATCGGGTAATGTCGCTGTCGAAAAACCTCTTGGTAAATCTCTGAAAGCTATTAGTCGACCAGGATACTTTCCCATTTTACCGAACCGAAGACATCGAAGAAGAAAGGTATTTATATTCCACCTCAGCGCTGTAGGGGCGACATGATTCATATTTATTCTGCAGACGCTTGCTCTTTGTCGCGTGCACACGCGCACAATCTCTTTTGTATATTTCATACTCCCTTCGCCGACAAGTCGCGGGAAAAACGAAACAGAAGAAATTATCTGATTTTGTATCTGTGATACACGATAAAAATGAAGTTTGTTATACATCAATTTGTTCATGATGAAAACATCAGCTCATTTCTTTTTCAGGGATATTTTAGCCATGATGTGCCTCGTTTTTTACCTCAAGACCGTGCTGTTATCTCGAACGTTCTCAGGAGGCCTCTGCCGGACGAGACAGACGTATTGAAAAAGCTTGCTGAAATGTAAGCTATGCAGTTTATTCTTATTTCCAACGCGTAAAAATGTGGCCTTATGCATAACTCCAGGACATCAAGTGGTGTTCAAGTGCAATCTACGTTTCGCAGAGCAAACGATACTTTTTCTGCGATCTCGTTGACAGGTGTCAAATCTTCTGCCCAGTATGAAGGTAATGTAGGGCATGTCTTCATATGTTTATGAACTCTAATACCACTTCTTGAGCTACAGGACACGCAGGAACCTCGTTCCAATACGCAGCACCTGATGTTCTCGCAACGCTGTCGGCATCCTTCATGAAAGATTACAGGAAAGCGGCGTTTAGTAATACTCCCGGGCAATCGACGAGATCGACGACTTTCCAGGCATCTTTTCTTTCTGCGTCTTCGATCGCGCAGGGTCTGTCTATTTCGCCCAGGGCGATGTCATCATCATTGCACATGGATCGTTCTGGGGAAGGATTTTCTCCACAGATTACGGATTTTTCACGGCAGGGCCCTTCTGACTGGCCAATACAGAGCCAAAGTTCTCGTCAGCTTACGCTTGATCAGAAATGGCTTTCTTCCACTCATCATAGAACTGGCACAATGACAGCAGAGAATGAGGCACACCTCTCAGCCTCTAGGACACAGCGTTCTAATTACACACGGCCTCTCCACAACGAAATAACGGCAGGTTTGACGATCTTGCCTATTTCTGGGTCCACTGTGCAGTCTGGCCATCAACCCTCACATTCGCCGTCTCTAAATCGAAGCGCCGGTGGAAGTCAGAGAGACAATAATATAACTTCGCGGGAAGGAACACATTTTTCCCAAAGGAAAGAAAACGGCCCTACTTGTGCTACTATTTCGACTCACGGCACAAAGAGACTGGTAAAGGTGGCCCAGACATCCGGACAACAATCACTCGGTTCGAACGACAAGCGGCCCACACCCTCCGAGGACTACAATCTCAGGCCCGTGCGTTCAAACGAGGGGGAAACGACGGGAGTTCTCCTAGAGAAACAAGGTTCCGCCGATTGCAAGACAGATTGTATTGTGGGTGCTGTGACACCAAGAACAACGGTCTTGCCACAGCACACTGTACCCCGGCACGGCTTCGGTGGCGCCAAAACTCCTGTCCCACAGGAAGTCGTAAACGCATCTGATGGTTCTCATGCTCTCAATCAGCCCGCTCCCCAAGCTGGCGTCAAGCGAAGATTGGGGATGGGGCGAACAACCACTGGATATTCAAATAAAAAATTCAAACGCCCTGTGTAAAAAGTATGTATTTCGAATTCCTTTTGCCTCCCGACGACTAACCTTCCGCGTAGTACGCACTGTAATTGTAATAACACTAGCACTAGACATTTGCCATTGAAATGTAGATTATTCAACAAATCTACGACGAGAGCAAGGACTATGGTCATCTTTCGGAAGCCCTTCGGATCGTGATGGCAGAAACGATGAGCTGCGGCATTCTCAGAGTATCCCTACATTATCCTTTTTGGCTGAAAGCAGGGTCCCTGGGTACCACGCTGCCACCCGCCAAAGAGCAGATATTGAGCAAATCGGTTCAAGGTGCGTAATTGAATTCAAATTGACACGAAGTAGAAAAATAACGGAGCAATAAAACTGCCAATAACCGTGATAAGACCCACCTGTTACAGGATCTAGAGCGATATGTGATAGGCCCAAGAAGGTATTTTCAATGGGAGCCAACATGCACCCGCTATCTTCAACGATCTGGAGCAAAGGAATCAGCATGCGAATTGGACTGGCATAATGAAGTGAAGAATAGATCAGGAGTCGAGGTAAGTATCCGCAGCAGCCCTAGGGCGCTTGGTAGTCTAACATGCTTTGACTGATGGCACAGGGCCCATCAGCTGAAGGAGATTAAGAAGGAAGACTCACAATGAAATGAGCACGACGAGGTCGCGGTTGGAAAACAGAAGCGGGTTATGGTCGGACGCAAATTTTGTTGTGTTCGGAAATAGCCGATCGAAGACGGGCCGGGACTTCTCCCAATGGGGAATGATGACGGAGTGCACTGCTGCCTCATGTTAACGGCGAGGCAAGATCCCCTCTGGCTCTGTTTTGCCATTCTGGATATTCTTCTTATATTCTCGCTGAAGATTATCGCGATGCTTCCCATTTTTCTTAGCTCATGATCCTTCCTTTTTCCAGACCAATATATTCGCGGGAGACCAAACGACCATTGTGAATTCCACCCGATATCTCCGCGCGGTAACCCCCTCTTGGTGGCGACAACACCCTACCTCGTGAGTGGCGGACAACATGCGTCTAGCCCTGCTTAAAGCTCACTTTGGCGTGCTAGGTTTATCTTACTCCACCCTCTCGCTTCCATCCACTATTCCTGTCCTCTCGTAACAACATATGCCTGCCTACTCTCCTAACCGTAGAGCTGATAAAGGTATCCCGTCGCCCATCACGCCTGCTGTTACAGGCATCGATTACCCGACCAACGACGATGTTTCGACCGAACTTGAAGCGTATAGACACCGCGGGACGGCGCGCGCTTTGTACACCCACCCAAACATCGCTGGCTCGTCGATCGAAGACGTAGAACCTCCTGTCGATTCGCGGTCGCTAAATTTAATATGGGACACTATACGCTTGGAAAAGGAGAAGAAGATGGCCAAAGAACGTCCGAAAGTCCAGTCGCTCGAGGACGCCGGTCAGGACCTTCTCGCTACTGAGCAGGTGCCATTTCACATCCCGGTCATGGAGTCGCCTCCTCCTTTGTCGATGCCGAAGTCGTCGAAGAAAGTCAAGTCAATGTAAATTCTTCACTACTCTTTGGATGCAAAAGCTGAAGTGATTTACAGATCCAACTTCCGGGAGTCTACGGACGGGCGCGCAATCGTTGCCACTTTTGAGCTACCTGAGGTCGACAAACAAGATATACATATAAGCTTCCAGCGGAACAAACTCGTTCTCACTTGGGAGGTGGGCGAAATCACCGACTGGGAAGAAGAGGACGGCGTCGTGCTTCGAGAGCATGTAAGGAAGATGTACCATCGAACACTGCCGTTGCCAGAAGGGACACGGGTGCGTTTCATCGTTGACATAGATGATAGACCTTACGTTGACGAACGCGTGCGTACGGTGTGACGTGTAGTTCGAAGAGATACACGCGCAGATGACCAGTAAAGGCCTTATTCTAAGATACCCAAACATGCGCTGCTATAGAGTAGACGCTCGTTCCAGATCAGGGGATTCATAACTTTATAATATTGCTCTCGGATTGTAAATTATTCTCGGAAATTTTGTTCTTCAGCGCTTATAGTAAATTTATCCTAAAAGACTAATAGTACTATTTTTGAAACATTGCTTTCGTAGACAGTATTTACGACCTGATATCTATAAAATACTTCCAACAATTATGACTGCACTTGAGACGTAAAATGAAACAAGGCAGTAGACGACGTACATATGCCATGAATTTGACCGTGACGTTATTCAAGTCGACACTAATGTGATTCGATAATTTTCTTGTTCCAAAAGAGCAAAGAGGTCAGGGCTATTACTGGGGCGTGTTTCCGCCTCGCTCGGAAGCTGGCTGGGTTGAGTAACAGTTAGTCTTCTTCCGCGAAGGATGGCAGAAGTTCCTATGTACGACATCGATAAGGTATGTTTTATACACGGCTAATCGAATATGATTACCTTCAGAATCTATTTTTCAAATATTATAAATAAGCTTTATCTTGCCATAAATTAACATGAGAAGGACGAAATTCATCTTACCATTGTTATTGTCAATGCGTGCAGTTCGAGTCTGTGAAGATCTCCTCGTGGTCTTTGATCGCCGGGGGTATTTATCCGCCTGCGTCGCCTCCGCGGGGGTCTGTGCATTGACGCTGCGGATAGTGTCTAAGAATTCGTCCATGAACGATCCCAGAGTTCTGAGGCGCTTCGTGGAGGCGGGCGTGCTTAGTCTCGTATCATCTTCTGGACCGCCGTTCGTAGTACCCAGCTGACTAAATGGAGGGCTGCGGACTGTGGACGGCTGCCGATGTTCATCGCTAAGTTCATATAACTGGACAGGGGATGTTATGGCCTCGTTTGCGCTGAGGGCGATAGGAGACAGGGTATTCGAGGAGATAGGGCTCGTCATAACAGGGCTTCCACGCGCTGTTGGTGGCTTGCGCGAAGGGGTCCAGATGTCGATGGAAAGTTGTTGGCTGGATTCGGTATAAGGATATTGTATTTCCTTCCTGGGCAAGACCGAGCTGTGCCGTTGTGAGTCACCGAGTGCTGTTTTTAGAGTCAACGGAACCAATTTCAATGCTGGTGCCAGTGCCGTAGAGCTTTGATTACGATCAGCGGCACACACACTGGCCATTATAGGAGTCCTACGAATAGTGGAACGATTAACTATGCGGAGATATTATCAGCAGGGAGCACTTTGACCTATTGCTCAGCGGCACACCAAGCTGCAGCCCTCGTAAACCGGATTCAGGTGGTTTTTCCCTACGGTGTTTAGGTTTCGCGACCGCTTCGTCGACCCGCGCTCTGTGCCAAAGATCTAGTGTTAGCAAAACGTCGCGGGGAGTAGCAGACGGCACCTCTTCTTCCGGAACAAGTTCGCATAGTCGGAGCACGTCTGGTCCATTGGAAGCAGCGTCAGTGGTAGATAATCTGATTCTCTTTCTGTGGCTCCCGGACACTTCCCCTTTGAAGTATTCGAAGGGAGCTTAGCGCCCAACAGCGAAGAACGTGTGCTCGGGCTCATGTCCGTAGACCACACCCAATTTTCCATAGGCAAGCGATCTAGGCTGTGCGACAAGACCGCAGATGAAAAATCGTGAGACGCGACTCTCGAGGGCCGTTGAAGCCTCGAGGAGAAACTAGCCGTGCGGATGGCTCTGGACTTCCTTGGATCCACCAGGTTCCAGCTTTTTCTCTTCGCGGGGGGCGTACTGGCGTGATTGGGTCCTGGAACAAAGCGCAAAGGAATACGAGTTGGGTCGAGTTCGTCTTGAGCAAAGTCATCGTCGGGGAGGCCATGTGTGGCAACAACAGCCTCATATATGCGCTCTTTTAAGGATTTTCTGTACTTCCTCCGCTTTCTCTTGATGCGAGGACTTTTTGAGAAGTTGCTAGCGGAAGGCGAACCGCGTCCCGATGAGGAAGCTGATTCGACACGGCTTGCCTGGCTGTCCTCGGATAGCAGAACACGAGTGACCTCTCTCGATCTCAGCTCTAGGATGTTATCGGCCTCGTGTCCGTTTTCGTGCTCATGTATAGCTCTAATTTTAGGAGAGACAGGAGCAGCGCCTCGAATGTCCTTTGATTTCAAACGTTTCCTGGCAGAGATTTTGCTGTGATATCTTTTGCGGGAATTTGGTCTCGATCGTGTTGACTGCTTTAGATATCCCTCTACTGTAAGAGCCTGCGGTGAATCCGAAGGTACGATGTTTGTGTTGTGATAAGGCACTGCGGCCGAAAGCGGACATTCGGGGACGGTGGGACAAGACATGCGTTTAGAGCGCGAGGAGACGAGTTCAGTCCATTCAACGGCCGACATATCGTCATCTTCTTCATCTCCTAAGCTAACTTCCCCAGAAGGTTGGTCAAGTTCGATTTCCTCGGGGCAAGAAGAGGGTATGACACAGGTCCTCCAGTCATCACAAGATAAAGTGTTGTTGTTCGCTCCCGTGGATTTTGGGGCATGATGTTCATTGTCGTGTTGCAGAGCGTTTTGAGAAACATAGTAACCGAGGCACGGATCAACAGCATGAAGTACAGAAGGTCGACTGCGCTTGCGAGATATCTAAACGGAATTGGAGATTCCAGTCGTCCAATCGGTTCAGCGTTCACGTACCACATAGTCTGACATCTTGTAGGCTTGAACGTTGTCGTGACAAGTTAAGCCCAGTTTACAGCAGGTTTACTGACAAACACCAGTTAGACAAGTTTCCGCCACCGTAGAATCAAGAAGAGTTGCCCATTCTCAGTACTTGATATCCGAAGCCAGTAATTGTCGAAAGTAAAGATAACTAGCTGGTAACCTCTTTGTTGTAGTCTTGTAGAGGTCGCGCTCAGATTCGAACTGCCAAGAAAGCTGCACCCGCGACTTGGAAGCTCGCCACAGGTCACGTCAAGTGCAGAAAGGTGCGATATAGTCCTTTCGAGGCCCTACAAATTCGAGGTGCAGCGAGAGTTATACTCAAGTTATACTAGCGATTTGCGAGCGATTCCAAGTTCGGAGAGAGTGTTCAACACAACTTCAGTGTGACTCGAGAGTCGAGACCCGACGCGTCCTCAACGGAATCCCCCGCAAACGCGCCTGTCATTGTCACGTGCTTATCCGGGCCGGCGGCAAGCTATCGTGTCGCGAGTCGCGACCACGCGTGCGCGGCGGTGCTGCTTTCTTCTGTTATCGCAAATTACACAGAACTACGCCTAAATATGCCCATGTAAGGAACCAATTACATATATGAAATTTCTGTCTAGAACCACATCGAAAACAACCACGACGCGCTCGTATAAGTGTAAAATCGAGTTCAAATCAAGTTCAAGTTCGATTCTACGGCGGTGTTCGGGTCTGTCCACTGTCCTAGCTTCATCATGGCCCCGTTCCCAAGATATGTTAGCGTCAGGTTTGAGGTCATATTTTTCTGAGTTTCAAACGCGGAAAGCGTACCGGAAGGCAAAGCGTGTTATCATTTGGTCAAGGATGTGTAAGTACACCCCTTTGATTAGCCTCTACAGTCATTCACCGGTCAATGGGTTACACCACTCAATGGGTCATACCCCATTTCTGACTTCATTTTTGAAGCTATTGCTATAATCTTTTCTGTATTACATGTCAATATATAATCTTTTCTATATCCCAGGAGGGATAAGCAGTAAGTTGTTTGGATGTTCCTATAAGTGCGGATTAGTGGTTTTCCCATCAAAATAAGAACTTCATTTGGGAAATATCTCATCCCACTGTATATAAAAGCCAAATTTTCCGCGTGAAGATGTTTTAATTTTGCTCAATAAGAATTATAAGCCACTTAATAAATATTTTGAGTGAACAGGTGTACCAGAAATGACCCAAACGGTGGTATTTTGGACAAGTTCGACGACAAGATAAGAAATGTCACATTGTGTCACAGTTTCCATATTCGGATATCACAAAATTCCGCAGTCAAAACCATCAGAGGGGATATTCAGGGGATATAAGGTAGCTGATTTTATGGAGGAAAGTGGCGGGGAGGAGGACATCGATGAGGACGACGATGAAGGGAACGACGAAGAGACGAGGAACAGTGATGGCGGAGATGGTGACTAAGCCGGAAATTTCCCAAATGGGCAACGTGACAGGTGCCCCATTGACTGGGATGAGCTGATCTTGCCTCAACCGACTGATAGCATGCGATAGCCCTTTCAACATTGATATTTTATCATTTTTAGTACATAGTATAAAACATATGATTCACATGCAGAGGCCTATTCAGTCAGATTAATTTAAATGAGTGAAGACAGTGACCATGGCCCGAATCTAATTTGAGTGCCCCATTGACCGGTGAATGACTGTAAAGGAAAGGCACGAGGATAACACAAAAATATATGCGCATAGTTTCTCAGGTTTCACAATACGGGGCCTCCGACTGGTGCGATACACCAAGAATCGATGCTATCAGACTGCGGTGGTACTTACTTAGAAGGACATCGTTTCACCGGAAGATAAGCTTGATGGATGTGCATTGGCTGTGCGCGCTGCGGGGCGCGCGGCCGCTCACCCGGGTAGGTATACCAGGAAGGAATGTCGCAGGTGAGGCGGCGAGGAAGGCACACGCGCGCGAAGCGAGGCGTTGGAAATTGGGCTGCGATGCCGAGATGCCGGGGAGGGGGGAGACGGTTGGGGTGTGGATCGTGCATCCTGCAGACCTGATATCATATTCAACCAGCGCTGTTGTCTTCGAGTCACCCATCACCTCGCGCCCCCACCACGCCGTTCGCTCATTGCGCAACGCTCCCTACGCGCGTCTGGTCCACCATCACGCTGGCCCTGCCGGCCTGTTCTCCCCCCGCTTATATATAACACGTCATAGCGCGCACACTCTTGCTTCACACCGACCTCCTCAACAGCTCACATTAACCAGGAAGATCCCACCCTGCCGACCGCGTTACCGCACAATCCCTCCGGTTCCTTGACAGATTAGAACATGTCGTCGCTGCAGGTGGTGACAAGGCCTGAGGGCGAACCGAGCGTAGATGAATCTATTCCACTCCTTGACCGACCGAGAAAGAAACCGTTTTATAGGCCACGACCGCTATGGTGGGTGCTTGCCTGCATGGGTCTTGTTTTCGTAATTTGACAATGTCATATCGTCTAGGTTGGTCCCGTTTGCAGTACTCGCCTCGTTGGTTGTGAGTACTGTCCAAGCTTGGAGGCAGAGGACGTGCTGACTCGTCTCCAGCGAGGGATGACACTTGCGCCTCGTGTTGAAGTCTTTACGCAGCTCTCGTGCAACCGTCTGCACGGGGACCATAGATGGAACCACACCCAAACAACTCCGGCAGAGCTGCACGCCTCCCTCTTCGCCTCTATCGATCCGCTCGGCCCCCATTTCGTTCCGACCACCTTGTTTTTGTCAGCGCAGCAGTCGCGGGTGTTTGTTCAGTACAACGCCTCTTCCGCTCCGACAACGTTAACGTTATCCGACCCGGATTCTGGTGATGATGACACTGATAGGCGGGACAGCGACGACACAGAAGACCCTCGGCGGATTCCTTCCGCACGGTGTCAGGCCGACCCGGCGGTCCAAGCGGGTGCCGCACGCCTGCAGACAATGATGACAACGATCATGGGCCTGCTCTCCGCCCTCACCACCGGCTGGTGGGGGCACTTCGGCGAGCGCAACGGGCGAACGAAGGTGCTCGCCATCTCGACACTGGGCCTCTTCCTCACGGACCTCACGTTCATCCTCGTCTCGACGCCCGGGTCGCCCCTCGCGCAGCACGGCCACAAGCTCCTGCTCATGGCGCCGGTCATCGAAGGCCTCCTCGGCGGCTGGTCGACGCTCCAGTCCGGAGTCTCCGCGTACCTCAGCGACTGCACCTCGCCGGGCTCGCGGGCGCATATCTTCAGCCGTTTCCAGGGCGTCGTTTACCTCGGATTCGCCGCCGGCCCCAGTATCGGCGGTTGGCTTATCCAGCACCCCTTCGGGCCGGGAATTAGCGGCCGCGCAGATCAGGGCAAGGTCGTAACGACGGTCTTCTGGGTCGCGATCGCGTGCTCGTTCTTCAACCTGCTCATGATGATCTTCGTGTTCCCTGAGTCGCTGAATAAGAAGAAGATGGAACGGGCGGCGGAGGCGGCGCGCCTCGGTGCGGCGGGCGATCTTGCTGCTAGGCCATCTGGTAGTTGTGATGCTCAGGAAGTGGTCCAGGAGAGTCCAGCGACGGCTGGAATTGTGGCCCGTTTCTTGAGCCCGCTTGCAGTCTTTTTGCCCGTCATGGTGCTCGATCCGTCGCCGAATGGGCTGGGGTCACGCAAGCGCCGCGATTGGAGTCTGACGGTGCTGGCAGTCGCATTATTTGGATTTATGCTGTCCACAGTGAGTCCGTTTTACTTTCTCCCTTGGTCGTGTTGCGGATGTGGGGAGTGGGTTTTCGGGTTGATTGGATGGGTGCGCGATTTATCAGTTGCGAAAGCTAGAATGCTTCTCTTGGCACCGATGCTCGAGGAGGGGTTTTCGCCCTCGAAAAGGATGCATCAGAATTCCTGGCTCCGTGTATGCTTCGTTGCAATGTTGCGTGCGTCATGAGATGCCATGAGGGAATATCGCAACTTGCGTGAATTGAGCTTGCTATTTCTGCTTCCCTTCTATTTCATTGCCTGGGGTTAACCATTGCTTTGTCTAGGGAGTATATCAGATCAAGTACCTGTATGCCACGCATACGTATGGATGGGGCGCCGAGCAGCTGAGTTATTACATCTCGTTTATGGGAGGCGGTAGAGCCTTGTGGCTGCTATGTGGATTGCCAGGTATGTTTAGTTGTTCTTCGTCTCCGGCGGACATTGATAGGGTTCGACTGTGCCTAGCTTTGATCGGATTTTTCAAGCCCAAGCCCGTGATGCCCAGCGCCAACGTGAATAATCACAACACCAAGTCGAATGCAGATGGGACAGATCCGGAGATGGACACTGCGGAGGTCAATCGCCCAGCAACAACCTTGGTGAATGGGAAGAAGCCGAAGCCAACTCGCGCGCAGTTGGGCCACGAGATCGCATTCGACTTGATCCTGACACGGTGTTCGCTACTTGTCGACGTAATCTCGTATGCGCTCGTGGCCATTCTGCCTGCGCCATCGTACACCTCGGATATGCAATCGACATTGAATGCGTTGGCGACACCGGGTGATACGAGCTTTAATCGGAGCCAAGCTATGTTTGTCGTCGCGTCTTCGATGAATGGGATGGCCAGTGGAGCAGTTCCAGCGATCCACAGCCTTGCGTTATGCATGCTGCAAGTACGGAGGCTGAATGGCCAGACGACCGGTGCAAATGGCAGTGAAGGAACAAAGGACGAAGAGGGGACCGGAGCGCTCTTCGGGGCTCTGGCTGTACTGCAAGCTGTCGGACAGATGATTCTGGGGGTGAGTATTTTTAACCTCGTCAAGAAAGGAGGATCACGGCTTACCGGTATGATTAGCCATTGCTCTTCGGGTTGATCTACAGCGGCACAGTTGCCACCTTCCCCAAGACAATCTTCGTGGTGGCGGCTGGTCTTATGGTGTTTTCATTGTCGATGATGCTGTGTGTGCGCAATCCTGTACGGCTTCTGCCTTCTGCTCGCGGGGCTGCGAGGAGGCGGCGGGAGAACGGAGATGCGGAACGAGGTCGGTCACGGGTGAGCAAGGACCTTCGAGGAGGCGCGATTAGCTATGGAAGTTATGGGTCTGTTGGGAGTTCGTCGAGCTAGAGTATTGGTGGATTTCTTGTACATTATCGTTATAATATGTAGCACAAGTATTAGGCCAAGTGTCAATTTTCAAGGTGGCCGCCGATGCGGGCCGTCCGAACAAACATGGCATAACAATGTGCTGGGGTCGTTTCAGTTCGTGTGGGATACTTAGATTCAGTGCCCTCCTCACCCGTCGCCCTCTCTCCTTGTCCTCCTTGTCGTACTCCCCGGCGAGCTCCTCATCATGACCGGTGACAGCGCGAATGCCGTTGCTGGACCCTCTACCCTCCCCCCTCTCGTCTCACACCAATCTCCACCGCCATACAATGCACCCTTGTACCCCAGCGAAGTTCCTCCGCTGCTTTACCTTCCTCCTCCAGGTGCGTTCAAGTCTCGTCTCACATTTCCTGTGTGTAATATGCTGATGCTAATCTGCCTCTTCTATCTCACTTTACCTCTCCCCCGCGCCTTATGACGTTTGATCGCATACGCTGTAGTGCCACCCCCTCCACGGCAACATCTGGCGGCCACGCAAGACCTCCTTGCGCGCTTCCACCTCTTACCAGCATACGACCGCTATGTCCGCCCATTTGTTCTGCCAGGCGATGATCCCGCCCTGCAGCAGGTTCCGCACCAACAACAAGAAAGCGGTGATGGTGCTGGGACCACCATCACCGGAACAAACTTAGACAAGGGCAAGGCCAGGGCGCGGGAAGCGTCAGGCGCGAACCTACCCTCGGAGGCTGATCATGCCGATGGGGGGGATGCGGACGACGACGATGCACCCGGGGCCAAGGGCGAGAAGAAAAAGAAGAATTCTTACAAGCACTTGATTAAAGGTGTTCCTGGTATGTCAATCATTGCGTCTTCTGCGATCCTTTCCACTCTTGATGCCCCTTTGCCAACCAACATTCCTACTCTTTTTGGCCTTTTTTGATTTTGGTCACTAGTCTCTTTTTCGTGTCCTTTTTGTTCTTTGCACCTTGCCATGTTTAGAGCAGCCACATTTGGAACTTGACTCACCGATACGTCGTGTATCCTCCAGGCAAACATTCGCTCAAAAAGGACGACTATCTCATGAACATGATGCTTGTTCCGCCGAAGCAACGTATGCGGATACACCAATTTGATGCCAAAACTCAAGAGGATGCGTTTACTGTCAGCTTAGAGGGACTCAAAGGCGTACGTTCAAAACCTTATCCCTTCTTCCCTTTCGACACACTCCATTTTCTCCCTCGTGGCTGCAATCACATTCCGATCCTTCTATGCAAACGCTTTCCTACCCTTGATTTCAGCTAATCGTATTGCTCCTACAGTGGAACGTCAATGCCCTATTCCTCGAGAGTGCCCAAGCTCGCGAGGATCGGAAAAAGCGGGTTCGTGGTCTATTTTCCCATCCGCGATTGTCGTGGTCTGATTCAAGTCCTCCTTCCTTATTCGATTTATCCTTTATCTACACGCGCCTTGATACACATCATTCGGCGGACTGAACAACAGAAGGAACTCAAACGACTTGCGAAACTGCAAATACACCCTGGTGGTGCGGTGGCCAATCCTATGGCGTCGGGCGTGACGCCAACAACAGCCGCAGCGACGCACCAACCGATGAATGCAACACCGCTCGTTGCACAACCGCAACCCGTCCACGCTCCTCTACCGGGAGCATTCGCGAACGCTCGGAAGATGACTGGAGGCGGTACGCCAAAGCCATCAGCCGGAACGCCTCGGCCCTCGTCAAGAGCAATGAATACTACTCCTGGCCTATCTAATACAGCCACTCCGTCAGCGGGTCCGCCAGCGGGTCAGCCAGGGACGGCTGGGAATTTAAGCGGCGTGCCACGCCCAGGAGTTGCCAGGCCAAGGTCAGCGGTCCCGCGGCCGGGCTCAACGGTTCCGCGGCCTGGATCGGCGGTGTCTGCAAACAAGCAAGCCAGTGCGGGTCTGCAACAGCAGCGTACTGGCACGCCAGCTGGCGCGCGGCCCAGCACACCCATGGACGTGGACTCGGGGCAGCGGGGGAAAAAGAGAGAACGCGACGACAGCCTCCCGAATGGTGGAGCGCATGCACATGGGAACCCGCATGCTGCGAACAATGGGCTACCGAACGGAAATGGGTACGCAAATGGTACGCCGAACGGAGGGATGCCGCCCAGGCCGGGCATCATGAATGCGAAAGCGGGCACGGGGAACATTCGGCCACGGCCTATCAAGAAGCAGAGGATGGTAAGTTCAATGCTCTTCGATTGTGCCATTTCTGAGAGCCTTTCTGTCGGATAGGATATGCAGGGACAGGCACGCGACGCGACGCAACCTGTCCAGCAGCAACCGACTCCTCAAGGTGTATAAACATCGCATCCGCGCATCAAGAGACTCACTTCCTCCAATTCCACCTTCCGGAAGATTGCTACCAATTCGAAAGAAAATATGCATGTGTAGAGGACGAAAAGGTCGCTTTTCTTGGTGACAACCCTTTTGGTTGTTGAATGCGAGCTTCCATGACGCAAATGAAACGAAATATACAACATGTTCATGATATGTTGTTACGCTCGACCTCCATGACCACCTATGATGTTCCTCGTATGCGGCATTGAATCCCATATCGCCGAAAGCATGAACATGCCAAATATCCTTGGACGGTTAGCTGTGACTCCATGTCGGAATGATTTCTGGTATCGACCTGGTCGAGCTGATGGAAACAATGGCATATCTGGTAAGAGATGATCGTCGTCATCCTCACTTGATAGTGGGAACGCCCTACCCCAAATTTGCAACAACGAGCCCATCATAGTCACCCATGATACTTGGTCCAGATCTTCCTCCCACCGAAGCGCTTGGTCTATCATTTCCGGATCCACGAAATTCTTATCACCATCATTGCCTACATATTTCTTCAACATACATTACCTTTCTCGCGTCTTTTCCAGAGTATTCGTACCGATTTTCTCCGTTGTTCTTGATCACCTGCCAACTTTCTTGCCGCCATCCACCTCCCATCTTTCGCCCACCTTCTATCTTTGCCCCGCCACACTTGTAGCGTGCTCTTCATTTTCTTTATTCATATTTTTGGTTCCGTTCCTGCTCTTTCACTCCATCTGCTCGCATCCAATACAGTACTACATCAATCCATATTCATTCATACTCATTGACAATCAACAGTCGACTGCTGCTTTCGCGATGTCGTTTCCCTGCGGTCTCCGGGTTTGATTGTGCAGGTTTGATTGTGGATAGTTTGTGTAAGTGGGTCAACATTGCGAATGAATTTCTGCAAGTACAATGCACACGAACAGTCCTAATAAGAAGTATTGGCGAAAGACCATAGACTTTGACCAACTTCACAAGGCAAACGAGCAGTCCCTGTTTCTGAATGGTCAAGGCCAGCGGGACTAACGGCCCGCGATACACCGCCGCTTCGCTTGCATGCGAACGTGAGCTTGCCAGTGACTCGAACGTTAAACCTTAACGTTTAACATCAACAACGATGCGACTCCTATTCATAGTGAAGCTTGGAGACTTGTGACAATCTCTCTCTCCGCGAAATCTGCGCCTAAACTGTCGCCTTTCATGGCAGAAACACTTCTCGCACTTCTCTTGCTTACAACCTCCGCCAAAGGGTCGAGTCTGGTGTTCAGGTGGCCAGAATCTCCTGCTCCTTCACCGAGGCTAAGCCGTCCGCGACCCGACTCATCACTGGCATTATCATCTTTGGACAATCCCTGGAGAGCATCTCACTCTCAAGAAGCCTTGGAAAAAGCTGAAATCCTGCCCAAGCATGATTACGGGCACGATCCGACCTATAATTGGCAGCGAGTCCCTAATGTGACGAGGGACAGGTCGTCGTCGTTAAATCACTCGGCTCATATTCATGGATCTGGACGTGGCACGCCTACAGGAGAGAGGTCCTATAACTTTGACAACGCAGCTTCCCCCAGCGAATATGACTATATTTTCGGCTTCAAAGAGGTACCCCTCGTGAAAATTCTCTGCGCTCATAGAGAGATGTGTCACTCGAAATTCGAACTAGTAATCGATGATCTGGTGTTCATCGGTCATCCGGTTTGTGCTGAAGTCGACGGTGAATGGAGATTCAGGCCGGAAAAGATCAAAACAGGCTCGAAGCCTGGAGAAGAAAGTGAGGCAGGAAAGCCAGTACCAGAAGAATGGCATTCAAGTCCGAGTCCTTCGTCGTCTGAAGATACTTTTGCTAAAAGCACACTTCAAAGCTTCCACCTAGTCCTGGTTCTCGACCTTCCAGATCCATCGTCTTCGGCGTCTGGAAACCTCACGAAGTATTTTAACATACTGTATGAACAAATTGCATTTACTCTCACGGCAGTGTTATATCAAGAGCAAGTTTTATCACATTTCGTCGAAAGGGAATGTGATATTCTTCTCGCTTTGAAGGAGACTAGTCTCAGTAAAGGTCCGTGTTGCTTTGGTCGATTTAACAAGAAAGGAGGTTATAACATTAGTGCTACCAAATCCTAGGTCTACCTTTCTCGAAGTATACCTCACAGGCACTCGAGACATCTTCTATTGCCGCAGCAATGAAGACGATCTATGAAGCTATCAAATCGTCTGATTTGGCATATGTCACGATCAACTACCTCCCTCTACAACTTCAACTTCCCCCGCACATCGACACACTACTGCATAGCCAAGACGATCAACGAGCTGATTTCATGGACCCATACGATGACGACTCAAATCTAGTATGGGGACAAAGCATGTCCCTTGGCTGGAAACTGCCCACAATGGCACCTTGGAAAGCGTTGGTTCTTCTAGATGACGATAGTGAGATGGACCCATACACTGCACTGCGTGGTCCGCAAACTAGTGCGGAAGACCGTACACTTGCAGAGGGTATAATCCAGTTTCTTGAAACTGCATCCGTCAAGCTATCGTATGTGCATCCGTTCATTCAAGTCGACTAAAATCAGCTCATATTTTTCCATTCTCGAGATTATCTGAAATGGCCAACATGTTGGATTGGGACCTGGAATCTCAGGTATATCCTATCGTCCGGTGGCTTGTGCTTCATCGACGGGCAAGAATAGTGGACGTTGTTCATGCTGGGTTAAAAACGGTCTTTGCCCTTCCTCCCAAATTTGATGAACCGTGAGGCACATCATCATTATTCAATAATGCCTTCGTACTGATTACGAAGTTGAAAGACTGTCAGTACTGACGACCAAATTCAAAGAAGCCTTCCCGCACAGCATTATACCACCACTTCCAAGACTTTTAGCTTTAATATCAGCATCAACCTCCAAGCAAAGTGATAACCACTTCTTTGCATCCGTTGTCAAATTAAAAGATCACATTGCCATGTACCATGATGTCGTACATTGGATGCTCAAGAGGAACATGCTCATAACTTTGCATCTTCGAATCCGCATCGTTGTTACGCAGGATCTCAAATTTCGAGTCAAAAACGAGAGGGAGTTGTACATGGCTCAAAGATCTGCTTTGGGCCAGACTCCAAGCTCGCACAACTCAAGCTCGCACAAAGGAAAGGCACCTATTGTGGACACAGACAAGTTATCGCTATCTGCTGCAGGGTCGGCAAAATATCCCTCACTTTTATTCAGCCCAAAAACTGCGCAACAAATTTCTCGACGTGTTTCTTCAATTGACTCTGAGAAAAGTGGAATCAGTGAACTAGATTTTTACGCCGCAGAACAGCAACAACTCCAGCAACCACGACATCAAGCCATGCTCTCTGATAGCAGCAACTCGGAAATCGATGAAGATGACTCCGGATGGGACACGACCGAAGATCATTTGTGGCCAAGTGTTATCACCGATCCCGGCAAAGCAACACCGATGCAAAGACGTTGGCTGTCAGCCATGTCAGAGGGGAAGGATCCTGTCATCGCAAAGCGATTTGAGCAGTGAGTCTCCACGCAAATCTGTCTGTAACGTCGTATAATTGTGAAATCGCAGGATTAACCAATACTTTGACGGAAAGAGGTCAGACGACGAAATCCTTCACCGCGCGGAGATCACAAAGAAGCAGCTCCGCGAAGTCCTTCACGACTACGAAGAATATGTAAGCTCTCTCGCAAAATGGGTGACCATTAAATCGCTGATATGGAGTTTCTGCGCAGCTAGAGACCTTCTTGCACCCATCCTAATGACATGTCTAGTACATGCGGGGTGTGTAATATACGTTTTGATTTCACCTACTGACTATTTAGAGCGTAAGCGATTCGTCTTTTGTGCATGATATTAATCGGTCTTTGTGCTGCCAACCCAACAACTTAGCTGCTTTAGAGCAATCGAAAAGGCCCCGCATCCCAGCTAGATCCTCCTCATTTTTTATGGGCACGTCAGGCCAATAAATGCCTATAACGGACAATGTATCTTGGTCGCATGCCGTTTCTGGACTTGCTATGAAGAATCGTTCGTGTCCTGACCACTTATCGCTGTCGCCCACGGCCAACAGGAAAGCATGCGCTCCTGAATCCTCTTGAACATAGCCCCAAAGGTCCTTGCAACGTTGGCCGGGTTCCCCAGGTCGAAGTGCATACTCTTTGTCCGGGACAGACCAATGAAGCCGCAGGCTAGCGACTCGCATGGTATTATATCGTCGCACAATGCTGTCGGCTTGTATTTCGCACATGCTGGAGAAGATGTAAGTAAGTGCGCATGATCGTCCGCATATACTCACACTTTTGATAGACCGTATGGTTCGTCAGGTTCGCAGGGATGGTTCTCGTCGATCGGGAAATAGTGGAATCGATTATTCTTGCTGAACACCATGGTGATCACGTTGACGGATGATGCTTGGGCGACGCGGTTAATTCCCAATTCGCCACACGCGCGCAAGATATTCCAAGAAATGACAACATTGCTCGCAAAAAATGTCAGCTCACTTTTCTGCGAAAGGTACATGACGAAATACCTATTGTGCGTAATTACTTTATAATCCACTGGAGAGGGGAGTCCAGCAAGGTTGATGACTGCATCGCGGCCCTCCAGTAAGCCGAGCACTGTGTCGAAGTCTTGAAGATCGGCCCTCTTGAAGATATATTGGGATGTATTGAGCCATGGGCATTCCTTGGGGCAGGAAAGATCCGCCATGTCAATTCCTAGAACTTCGTGACCATGTTCGAGTGCCAGTTTCACGACGCGGCGCCCGACTCTGCCGTTACATCCCGCCACAACCAGCTTCATTGTAGCCTGAGTTATAGTTCGAATATATGGAGGGAAAAAACGAAGGGAAATAGGTAGTGGTATGAACCAAGGTAGCCGGGCTTGTATTTATAGCAATGCCGTTGCAAGAATCTCGGAGAGAGAAGGTCAAGAGTGTTATCCTGGTTTCTGGTCACGCAGCCTTCTTGGTTCTTGTTATTGAATTGCTTTTAACGCGGTTCCAGATCTAGATGATGCGGTGCATCTTCCTAGTTTCTGACCACCACGATTGTTGTGCCTGCTGACTTTCCCAAGTGCGTCGCAAGTTCGATCGTCCATGTGTTATTCTAGACGTTGTGATTTCTCTCATGGGATAACTTGAGTCGTCTGGTATATATAAGTCATTAGCGCTCTGTCAGTAAATTGACTGTGAAGGTAAGTAGAATCTTGGCCCAATGGCAGCTTGCTTTGAAATTTGGGCTGGTCCGAGCCAGATTGTTTTGTTTTTTTGACTTTTACCTTCAAGGAAATATCTCGGTAAAATCTCGCGACATGCATGACTGAATTAGGCTACTAACCTGAGCAAGGCACAGCGTACGATAGCTATCCTTAGCTATCCTCTCTCACCATCGTCCTTTCTCTGGCCTTGCAGTTCGCAGACCTTTGTTTTAAACACCATGAGTACCTTCAAGGAGCGCATAGAAGAACTGGTCGAAATCATCGAAGAATGTGTACAAGACTACAATGAAAATCCACCATATAGCCAAGTCGAGGAAGACAAGTTTTGTCAAGAAGGCCTTATAGAACCTCTCAACCAAATGGCAGACATTTTGCGCGAAGCGGAAACCTCTGGGTACCCGAAGTTGGCTGGGTTGATCGCCCAAATGGACAGTATCTTCAACAGGACGCTCAATTGGGCGCATGGTGATTCTGCAGGCCTCGACAATTACGACGATGAAGGCGGAGGCGAGGACGAAGACGATGGAGATGACGCTGATGCGAGTGGGCCCTACAGCGAATCTTGCATGCCATCATTCGCGCATGGCACTGGAACGGCGTCCCTTCTTAAAGATCCAAGAAGGCCGGAGAACAGTGTGTTTCCTGCTTTTTCCGTTGTAATGATTAATGGCTTTCTCAGCCCATGGTTTTGTAGGAAATGATGCTTCCACACTTGCACATGTTCGCAGACCTGTTCGCTGATGGAGGTTCGTTTTCTAGATCCTAACGGGGCTCATATATTGATTGAGAAGTACAGTAGACGTAGAGTCATTGAAGGCCAAGTTGCTGCAAGGCGTCAAGACCACTGCTCCCTGGAGGAAGACTTTACAACTGCACCCTCTTTCTACGCCCTGCTCTCGGTTTCTAGACGATATACCCGAGTGGACTGCCACGGACCAAAACCAATACGCAACTTCTGTCGTCCAGGCCCGCTGCGAAGTCGCTTCTCGTGGAATTTGCTTTCCGTCCGACATGCGCCTTTCCCCCGCCGGCAATATTCTGGCGGTTTCTTCAATGGGCGGTTGGAAAAATCGCGTTCCCTATCTCCACTATTACCTTCCCACTGAAGAGACAGGCGCCGGTTCTATAAACAGTAATGCCATCAAAGTTGATTTAATGTCGGGACTAAGGGAGATGCTGATCGACGACGAAAGAAGACTGCTCTTCGCCTCAGATTGGGATCGCGTCAGGTCTTACAGATGCAAGGAGCCGAACGTCCCCCGAGATGAACCTGCAGGCCGGGCTCTTCGTGTTCATACGTTGAGCTCAAAAGGATATTCCGGACCATTAGCTGGCGTCTGGCAAAGGCCGGAAAAGGAAAAGTTGCGATCTGGGACTTGGATTCTCTTCAAACTCACGGGATAACGGGAAAGGACTTCATGGGAGATGCACTCTCCGAATCTGAAATGATGGACACATGGCGAGATGATCCAGAGAATATAGAACGATCTAAGGGCAGCGAAGCGACCACCGTTATAGACAGACTTACCGTCCATCGACGGTAAAACCACAAACAATCTTTTTGAAGTCGAAAAATGGCATCAACATCCGTCTCAGGCAAGCACCTGGATCTGTTCCACGGACCGAAAATCCAAAAACTATCTCTGTCACGCCCTGGATTTTGAAGCTGGGGGTAAAACGGTTGCGCGATACCTTGGCCATGGTGATAGCATCAACGATTTCTCTATGAGCCCGGGTGATCCCAACGTGTTTTTGACCTCCTGTTCCGACGGCCATGCTCGACTGTACGATGTCAGACACCCGCTTCCTACAATGACTTTGGCAACAGCCTATCCACTAGAAGCAGGACCCACGGCCGTCCTTGCCCACCCAGATGGTATTCCATGTAAGCTGAACTTCACATCTTCGACTCAACAATTGAAGCACTAATTGTGTTTCAGTCGTATTTACAGGTGCTCAGGAAGGCGAACATATTAAAGTGTGGGATGTGCGCGCTCGCGCTTTCATATATGAGCTTGCTACGGGAAACAACTGTGTGGAATCGATGGCATGGGATGTCAACAGCAACAGCTTATATGCTGCAACTTCATGCCCGAATATCGCGTACAATGGGGCACACGAGAACTACCGCGTAGCTCGAATTCCTAAAATCAATGTGGCAGAAGAAAGCGACGGGAATGACCCAGAAGAGGACATCAACGCAGAAGACGAAATTGAAGAAGAAGACGAAAGTTTGTGCTGGCCGCAGCGTGCACACCAGGCTGAAAACCACTTCGGTCATGTTTTTGATGCCGGGGAGCACAGACTTTGTGGGTTATTTGTTCGTCGATGGCTGAAATATTTATCAAGGAATTTGCAGATAAATATTCATTCAAGCTGGATCCAAACCCAGATATATTGCCTAACTATGGATCAGCAAGGGTGAATCGGAGAGGAAGCTCTTGGAATTGACAGGAACAATTAGTATATGTGGGATACCACCCCAATATTCTCGACGTATTTACTTTCCATTTATATGATAACTTGTCTGAGGGAGCTCAGTAGCCCTAAAATCTGGTTAAGGTTAGGGTCATGGCACGTAAGATGGACACCCAAGCTTTGCGCAGCGCGAGCAGACTCGTACGACTTACTCACTAGCGACCTATGTCGTTCACATCCATCTTATAACACACAACGTCGACCATTGACATGCCGTTCACGTTGGCACATCTCATCCCAGAGATCAACTTGGACAAGTCACGCCAACCTCTCACTCTGGACTCTTTCGCTCGCGAACTGCTTCCTTCGCTGCTTTGCTATTATGCTACCGCAGTTCTTGTTATCACTCCCCGCACATTCGCGACTCGCCTTGCTCTGTTACCCATAACATTATGGGCAACGTTTCGGGCCGCAACTCTTGTCGATGTCGTGGCAGGATGGCCAGATTACGAACGCTTGGTCTACCTCAATCAAGGACTGCTGGTCTGTTTTGTTGTTCACATTGGTAACAAGTGGATCTGACGTACATATGACGTTCCATAAGCTTATGTCGGTGTCTATCGCCATTCGGGTGTGCATATGGACATTCCAGCAAGAGCCATATCGTCGCGATAAACCTTCGTCTTCAAAATACGTAGATGCTTTGGACCTCGTCATCAACTTACGTGGAATTGGTTGGTCGTGGTCAACTGGTTTGAAGCTTCCCGTCGAAACACGAAATACATTATCAAAGCCAGCATTCCTACTATCCACCACGAAATCCTTCCTTTTTTATCTTCTGGCGTTCGATATCTGCCATTATGTTGTCCAATCTTTCGGCCCCCAGACAATTGCCTCTGCGCGGGGAGGATCTATCTATGATCCATCTCTCCACCCTTTTATGAGTCTCCTCCGCAACTTCATCATCTCTGGGCTTTCAGGCTCGACAGTACACCTTAGCATAACGGCCGCCTACCATTTCTTCACAATAATCGGTGTTCTCCTCGGACAGTCCCCAACGGCATGGCCACCGCTTTTCTTCAACCCCTACATTGCAACATCAATCCTTGATTTCTGGGGACGTTGGCATCAGCTATTCCGACACAACTTCATCGAATTCGGCGGGAAGCCAATGATGTACCTCATTGGCCGAGCTGGTATGATCCTTGGGGCATTCTTCATTTCTGGAGTGCTCCATTACCTTGGACTGTGGGGGATGGCTCGTGGGAGTGATTTCACAGCAGCCGCTGGCTATTTCATGATGCAGGGTGTTGGCGCCATACTGGAACTCATCTTCCGGTCAGTCGTTGGCACCCGCGTGAAGGGCTTATTTGGTTGGATCTGGACTTATGTGTGGACCGTTGGCTGGGGAATTTTGATCACCGAGGCATGGAGCCTACGGGGACTAATGGGGAGCAGGTTTTTCCCCGATGGACAGAGACCTGCGGTTATCATTGCGGAGCAGCTCAGCGGCTTATGGAGAAGTCCTTAATAAACCCACTCATGTACTAATATATCTGGTTGCTAGCACGCGAATTGATCTTTTGTCCGCAGCCTTTCTTCTTGGAATCATTGGACAGGCGAAGAGTCTCGGAAACAGGATGGCTGGGTTGGCTGACTGGGCACAACGAGCACCATTTCAGGTACGTCAAATATTCTACTCTTTTGATATTTCTGGCGAATGAAATCAAATTTCAAAGGTTTTCCATGTTTTATACTTAACGAACATCGCACACACATATTTTAAGACTCCCATGACGGCCTTCGAATTGCGCCATTGTACCAACTATAGAAAGAGAGTATCGGATGCGTTCCGGAGTCTCTAGTGAACTATAAAATAGCTGTTTCGTCTTCGTAAATTCTCATACTTAGTATTGCCATGACCTCCCATGTTGAAGAGTCCACCCTAAGGCCCAAATTAGACACCAGTTTCTATTCTTTGGAAGGCGAAGAACTTGAATTTTTCCGGACACTGACGGGGATCGCAGACGAGGAAGATTTGAAGGCGCATATTGTGGATGTCCAGGCAAAAGCATATCAGGCAGGTGTCTGGTCCATCCTAGTAAATAAGCATATTGAAACAATAATTCTAGATATATGGTTATAATTGCATTCGAAGATTTAACTTCGTCAAGTAGGTTGCTTTTCTTGAGCTAGCTGCAGGTTTACATGCTTACTTTTGTGTTCTACACCTAGACTTAAAATTGCTCGTCTGCCAGCATATAAAGACGCGTTGAAGCTGTTACACCAGCAAACGAAACCAATACTGCTTGATATAGGGTGCTGCTGTATGCTTTTCTTCTCTGCATATATCGTAAAGAACGTGAATCTCATCTACTTTCACAGTTGGGAATGATATACGGAAGGCAGTCCTCGATGGATGGCCTGTGGAAGATGTGATTGCATCTGATCTACGGAAAGGTTGAACTGATATTTCTTTCAAATTATCGCGGCTCATGATTGCGTTTCACAGGATTTTGGGACTATGGGCACGAGCTTTTCAAATCTTCGCCGGAATCGTTCCCTGCAGCGTTCATCTCGGGGGACATTTTCGACCGTGCAATGCTCGAACCACGTGGGCCGTTCCTTGACATCGAAGAGATGAACAGTGTCTTGGCTACCCCAGTTCCGTCCCTACATGGCCTCACGTCTCTGACGCCGCTACAGGGCAAGGTTTCGGCCATCCACACGTCAGCATTTTTCCATCTATTCCCAGAGGACCAGCAGCTCGCCCTGGCACACCGGCTCGCATCTCTGCTCTCGCCGGAGACAGGCTCCATTATTTTTGGCCAACATGGTTCCAGGCCAGAAAAGGGCTTCAGAACAGAGGGATCCTCAAAGGTGCGAGTAGCTGCAGCACAAGCCGTTGGGGCCCCGGTCACCGATTACGCTATGTTCTGCCATTCTCCCGAAAGCTGGAAGGAAATGTGGGAGAAAGACGTTTTTGGCGGCAATGATGGCGCGGGCGAGAAGAGAATCAAAGTGGATGCTGAATTGGTACAAGTCCAAAGAAAGGATTTACTTGATCACACCCTTGCGTCGGAGAGCACCAAGTTCTATGTTATGAACTGGTCCATTACCAGATTGTAATTGGCACAACTCAGAATGGACCACATACCGATTTTTGACCCGCAGAATCCCCACTCCATAGCGCTCAAATTTAGATCGACTCACAGTGATATAGATAAATGAGAGAATGTATACAGTCGTCATGACTCATCCTTTCCCTTGCCTTTCCCTATCCCTCAGCCACCAGGACATCGATGGCTCAGGATCACTATTTCGCCGATCCTGCCTTGAAGAGTCCCCTCAATCCCGATTTTTACAATTTGCGCCAAGACGAGCGAGAATTCTTCAAGAAGTTGACTGGGATTGCAGATGACGATGCATTGAAGGCGCATGTCATAACCATTCAGACGAAAGCTTACGAGGTGATTGACTAAACCGGGTTCAGATCAAATAATCAACTTGTCTTCTACTTACACCATTCGTTTCGAATTCGTGAATCCAGTTGTATAGCTATCCATGCATTCTATCGTTTTCCTTCACACAGTAAGTCGCAATATTTTACCTGTCTATCAAATGAAGGCTCACCATCGCCACTTATAGATTGAAGATAGCGAAAATTCCAGGGTACCGAAAAGCATTGAAATTGCTCGAACAACGTGAAAGCCCAATCCTGCTTGATATGGGATGCTGCTGTATGTCACTGGTCTTTGAAATTTGATATCACGCATTGAAATTTGACATGCAACCTGCATAGTCGGCAACGATATCAGAAAGGCTGTTGTCGATGGTTGGCCCGTAGAGAATGTTATTGCTTCTGATATAAATCCAGGTTGGGAGAATATAGTGAGCTTTCTGGCGTGCGTTGAAATTTATTTAACTAGTGTTTTGGGAATATGGCCACGAGCTTTTCAAGTCAAACCCACAGACATTTCCGGCAGCTTTTGTCGCAGGAAATATTTTCGACCCAGCTTTCCTTGCGCCTCGCGACTCCAAGGCAATTATCACTGCAGGCGGCGAAATGTCGACCACGGTCGCTCAAATTCCGCCGTTGAAAAACCTCCGCTCCTTGACTCCTCTCCAAGGGAAAATATCAGCAATATATTCGGCTTCCTTCTTCCATCTGTTCGACCAGCAGACGCAGCTTCAGGTAGCTCGCCGACTTTCTTCTTTACTTTCGCCCGAGAAAGGTTCCGTCATTTTCGGACAACATGCGGGGGATTCTACACAGGGCTACAAGCGAGGGCCTATTAGTATTCGCAACTTCCCCACTGAGATGAGTTCTAAAGCCATGACGTTCTGCCATTCTCCAGAAAGCTGGGAACGAATGTGGATTGAAGACGTTTTCGGCGGAGAGGATGGTAAAGGCGCGGATAGGATCAAAGTAGATTCAAACTTGTTTGAATTGCAGAGACCTGATTTGGAGGGTATGCAATTTTGGATGTTAAATTGGTGTGTAACAAGACTTTAGCTAAGTAGTAGCATGATAGGAATGTTCAAAAATAAGTGATACGAAGGCGGCACAGTAGCATCCGCCAGACGCCTGCGGAGGGGCTAAACTTAGCTGTAGCATGCAGATACTATAAGATAAGGAATCGTGAAACTTATCACCATCTTGACCACTTGCTACTTCTCTGCCTATAGAAATGGCTCAGAACTTACGATACTATGCTGACCCCGCCTTGAGGCCCCCTCTCAATCCTGATTTATACAATCTCCAACAAGATGAACTTGCGTTCTTCCAAAAGCTCACCGGAATCACCGATGAGACTGAATTGAAGTCTCATATAATATATGTGCAGGCCAAGGCTTATGAGGTGATTGATTAGTTTTAAACTATATGCATGAGTTGCAGAGCCCGACATCGATATACGTTCACTCACACCATCCGCGTTTAACCCATTGGCGTTCAGATTTACGGGTATCCATGCATTAGAGCCTTTTCCTTCACCAGGTCTGTTGATTTTTGTTCACCATTTTCTGCAAACGGAATTGCTCACAAGTGTGCCATCAATGTTGTAGGTTAAAGATTGCGAGGGTCCCAGGATATAAAACTGCGTTGAAACTGCTAGAACAAAGAGAAAACCCGATCCTGCTCGACATCGGATGTTGCTGTACGTCGAGCCAAAGCTTCCCAGTACTTATGATAGCAGGATTCAGACCCTGACCCCGCGCATATGTTTATTTAACCTTATAGTCGGCAACGATATACGAAAAGCGGTCCTTGATGGTTGGCCTGTCCAGAACGTTATTGCGTCCGATTTAAATCCCGGTCAGTTCATTGGTGTAGCATGCATTCCTCACTGAAATTTATCTTATCCAATGCCTTGCCCATGCCATAGGATTTTGGGACTGCGGACATGAGTTATTCAAATCAACGCCTCAATCGTTTCCAGCAGCCTTTATTGCAGGGGATGTCTTCGATCCAGCTTTCCTTGCACCGTGCGAGCCAAAGGCTATCATCGCTAGAAATTACGCAACTCCCACGCCGACGACACCGTTGAAAGACTTACGCTCCTTGTCTGCTCTTCAAGGCAAGGCATCAGCAATATTCGCAGGGGCTTTTTTCCATCTCTTTAATGAAGAAAGACAACTTGAGTTGGCCCATCGTCTTGCCTCTCTCCTCTCTCCAGAGAAAGGATCTGTTATATTTGGACAGCATGGCGCAATGCCTGTCAAGGGGCTCAGAATGCAGGGGCCTGTTATCAAGGATGAAAAAGCTCCAAAAGTCCAAATGTTTTGCCACTCCCCCGATAGCTGGAAACAGATGTGGATAGATAATGTCTTTGGTGGAGTGGATGGTAAAGGTTCGGAGAGGATACAAGTAGATGCGGATCTCATCGAGGTTGAACGGAAAGATCTCAAGGATCTTTCCCTTGAAATAGCGGATCGTCGATTCTGGCTGTTGAATTGGTGTGTGATAAGGCTCTAGACTTGTGCGAGTCTGTATAAATGCACGAGCATCAATGGCAAGTAGGCAGCCCATCGTAAACAAGTATGCAATATACTGACTGGATCTGTTCTAGAGCGCCCTGCATAGCATGTGGCCCGCGAAAATGTGTCAACCTGTCCTTGAAATACCTGACATGTAAAATCCAGTACGATATGTGAGTTTGCGTAGAAGCAAAAAAATGTCTTAAAATCAGTGAATCATCAACACAGCGGCGGGTTTCCCGGAGGCCGAAGCCAAGTCTTCAAAGTAACGCGAGTCGTTCATGGCCATCCAGACTATCAATCCATGGTGCTTTGTCGGTGTTGAGGCTGAGGTGTCTCGTTACGCATCCCCCGCGTAAGCATGAGAAGAAGGTTCTCTATGCGTGCTTGTCGATCCTATTTCATTTTGGTTGTTGCAATCAATAAAAGAAGCCAGCAATAAGTAAAAGGGGCACACCTGGAGTTCTTTCATCTCGTCCTTGAGTTTCTGGATGGGCAATTGGCTAACTGCACCCAAAAGCGTTTCAATGTGCCTGAGACTGGCCTCAGAGTTCGTTGCGGCCTGATGAACCGCTTCTGTTGCTAGAGTAGAATTACTGGTCTCCACAGCGGACGGTATTGGCGGGGGCCCGCTAACAGACGTGAACCGAGAGCTGAACAATCGAGCAAGCGGACTGAGATTACTCGAAATAGAGGGAGTGACTTCTGGAGACTCTGCAATCTCAAGAGGAGAGAGAGTGGCATTCGTCTGAACACGTCGTTTAGGCGAATTCCGCGTGGAGCTTGATTCTCGTCCATTCCGGCGTACCAGACTGGGAGGGCGACGCGTTCGTATTTCAGGAACCGAGGATCTCGAGGTACTACGACCAGCACTCTGCACGTTTTCGCGGGAATGCATGGACCAGAGCTGGGGGGCATCGTACTCGGCATCGGAGTCGTTGAAGATGTTGTACTCATCTTCGTTCAGTTCGACTTCGAATATTGCATCATAGAGATCAGTGGCAGAGGACCCGACCAGAGCTTCTATAAGGGGCATGTTTTTGATATGCCTCGGGAGGCTATTGAAAAGTGACTGTGCTGCATCTTTGCTAGAAACACGAAGTTTTTGGCCAGACGCCCAGTACCGTTCATATGCGCCTATGACAATCAACTGGGGTAGACTGGTTAGCTTGATAAGAAACACGTTGGCGGAGTGGAAAGCGCGGGGCGTCAAAAACCATGATGCAGGCTTCAAGATGAGAAAGGCGAGAATGTTGAACGGCGGTTGATAGGAAATCAAAGCATCAGACTTGACGCTAATGACAAAATAATGTTCAGCAAGAGAGTAGTAAGCAGGAAATAGGAGCTTGCCCTTCGATTGTAGTAATCGTGTATTGGAAAAGGTACTGTACAAACGAAACTTGAATTCTGTTTGCGGATCAGACCGAAAAATAGAAACAAACCTCCTGCGTGGCATTCTTAGAAGAGACTGATATTGGTTTCGATACATGCATAAACAATTGTGCACTCACCGCATCGATCCGAGCAACGGTGTTGGACAGGATGGAAATCAATACTGCGAACCAAAAAGAGTCAATTGATATATCGTCACATAAGAATGCATACTCACTTGTCAGCAACAACGTGTTCGAGAGCGCAGCAAAGATCGTCATGAGGATGGGTCCAAACAACGGATGAAAGCTTGCCGCTTGTGCAAAACTGAGATATGTGTTTCCAAACCATATCTGAACCATCAACCAGGCGATCGACTTGAATGTCCACAAAGTATGCCCGGTCGGATTGTCGCTTGCTGCAAACAAGATGCCGTTAGTTAGCTCGGAGTAAATCCGTGTTCAGTCGTATTAACCTAGAGTCCAGAGCGTAAACAGGAGACCGGAAAAGCAGATTGCTGCAATGCCAATGAAAAATACAAACTGGGAGATCATCGCTCGCAAAGACCTATGACCTTTATAGGCTGCAGATGTAACTGGTATATGACTGCTTGCTTACAGAACTACCATATTGTTTGAGACGGAGAAAAAGGCCAGGCTGGGGGGTGAACGTTTAGAGACCGAGAGTGCTTGCGTGGCAACGTGAGGCATACCGGGGGAAGAGGATACAAGCACCGCATGCAAGGACGTCAAATGCCATATCTGATATGGTCGCTGTGTAAATTATTAGCTTCAATGAGGAATGATAAAGCGAGTCTTGTAGACTTGCGGTCATTGTGGCTAAGAGCTCTAATCCTGAGCGCAAGATATGCCACGAATATCAAGATGAAGCCAAAGTCAAAGGAGTTCCAAATCTAGAAGATAGTGAATACTTGACACAAGCTTCAGCATTCGGTAAACATACATTTGCAATGTAAACTTTCGTATATATTGTCAGGTATAGATGAAATGCAAAAAGCGATGAACGACGTACTGATCCATCCATGTTCAGTTGCAGCAGTGTATTCGCCCAAGGAAAACGCGCTGGCTAATACGATGAATATCAATTCCCAGAATGTAATTTGGGTTCTATCCCGATCTAGAATCTGTCAGCTGTCGAATCTGGGGTGTGACGGGGTTCAGCTTACTAGCGAGACAGAGCACAAATGCGAATAACAGGAAGGCAAAGTTGAGGAATTCAAGATATGCGGCATATTTTGGCACACGGAGGCTGTAAGATCGTAAGTGTTAGTGGCAGTGTCGAAGGCATAATTAAAACTGACCGATAGTGATCAATGAAAGACTTCTTTAGAGGGTTATATATCTCAATGGCCCGTGGTTTATAGTTGTCCGCTAAGATGGAACGAGTGGCGGCGACGGAGAAGACAACTCTGCCGTTGTATACATCATTGACCACCCGCTGAGTGACCGGAGAGGCCAAAAAGTTTTTTGCCTTGGTAGATATTGCCATCTACATTGTACCAAGTAAATTTGATTTTTATATCTAATATTAACCGGATATGCATACCTCGATGGCACTTTCAGCCCAGGCTATATCATCGTCTTGGGCATTCAAGACCTGCTTCACTTCATCTAAAACTTGATTCGCTGCGCCAGCCAAGGGATTCCAAGACGTGGTTAGAACTGCAACTAGTTGAATGTAGTTTGTTGCGAAACGGCTAAGAAGCTTCATGGCTAGAATTTCGCAAAGGCTGGCTCGCGCATACATTACACCGGAAAAGGCCAGTTTTGTTTCGGCTGCAGCGAGAAAGTAGGACCTAACGACCAGACAGACGTATACGACGGACATGTTTTTGAGACGTGCATATTTCGTGACGATGGGCCGTACGATGGAAAAGTTTATGTCCGCAGCAGTCAACTGTCTAGACGAAAGTGAGCTACTGACAGAAGATTGAAGCACCATGAGAGAACCTACTCCCAGCTTAGTGCGCTGTCTTATTGCATGCTCTATGTAAGATGACAAGGAGAAAGACTTTAATAGTCATACCGATTGTGTTCTGTAAAGGTGAATACAACGAATCTTTGGCAACAACGAAAACAAGGTCTTACCGTAACATCCCGTTTCAAAGCTGGGATGAGTGGGAAGACCTTCACTAATGCAAGAGTTTCTACAGACGGGGCCAAAAGAAAGGAATCCTGAAGTTCGGGGTCCATGAGCTAAAGGAGAACAAGAGCCTAGGGTTGGCCTAGGGAGTCATCTGCCGAGGACAGGGGTGGTCGTGCATGGAGCAGCTCCCACTGCTTTTTGTTCTCCCGGACCTAATAAGGCAGTTGGCCTATTTAGGATGAAGAGTCCGGGCGTTGCCATTTGGGAACAGTGATAGAGGCTGCCAGTCCTTCCTCGGACTCCCAATACGACCCTCTCTTGTTCTTTCCAGCTCTTAATCTTCCTTTCCGCCTCTCTGCTCTGTATTACTCCTCTCGGAATGCGAGATGGGATGCTGCTTCTCCGAGCCTGTTGACTTCGAAAGTGAAGTTACGCTTTACCATTTCGACCTTCATCGCGCAGTTGGAAAGGGAGCTTTTGGCAAGGTCGGTCCATATATCTCATCCTCTGTCACTATCTAATCCTTACAGGTGCGGGTCGTCGAGCACAAACGCTCCAAGAAACTCTATGCCCTCAAATATATCGACAAAGCCCGCTGTCTACGTCAGAAGGCTGTCGCGAACATTATTCAAGAGCGTCGTCTCCTTGAAGAGGTCATTTGTTTTCAGCTACCCAAAATACCCAATGAAACTCATTCTACTGCAGATCGATCATCCATTCATTGTAAATCTACGTTATGCCTTCCAAGATGATGAAAACTGTTTTTTTGTGCTGGACTTGATGTTAGGGGGGGATTTACGCTGTATGTAATAGGATTTTCCTGTATTCCTTGTTTCTCATATTTTGCAGTCCATTTGGAACGCAAGGGGTATATTGCGGAAAACGTGGTTCGTTTTTGGATGGCTGAACTTTCATGTGCTCTCGAATATCTTCACCGTCAACGGATAATTCATCGGTGAGTTTATCACCCAGCTCTACCATTCTCATTCGCTCATCTCACGGCAGGGATATCAAACCTGACAACATCCTCTTAGATGCTATGGGACATGCACATATCACCGATTTCAACGTTGCTATCCATTATTCCGAACGCAGATTACACACAAGTGTCGCCGGGAGTATGGCATACATGGCTCCTCAGGTCGTCAACAAAAAGGGCTATTCGTGGCACATCGACTGGTGGAGCCTTGGCGTCACTGCTTATGAACTCATCTTCCACAAACGTCCGTTCGATGGCCGGAATTCCGAGCGAATGACACAAGCCATTTTGAGGGACCCGCTCAAGTTCTCTGAAGATGCACCTCAACGTTGCAGCAATGAGGGAATAATGGCCCTGAAAGGCGTGAGTTAATTTTGTTATCATATCCTTAGTTTGTTCAAATTGTTTCCAGTTGATTGATCGTGATCCCATAACGCGCTTGGGCTGTCGGCCCAATGGACAAGGATTTGAAGATATCCGACGCCACCCTTGGTTTGCGGGTATTGACTGGGATGGCCTGGAAAGCAAGGAATCTCAGCCACCATTTGTACCCGATGTAAGTTCATCATAAATTGCCATCAGTATATTTATTGACCATTTTCGGCATCTATCAGATGAAGCAAGCCAATTTTGATGTCTCGCATGAGCTCGATGAATTCCTGATGGTGGAGAAACCTCTCACTCACTCAAAACGCAAGGCGAATCCAGACCTCGAAAAAATGAAACCAGAGTTGCGACAGCTTGAAGAGCAGTAAGCACTTTCTTAACACTGATCATATGAACACGACTTATATTAAGCTTCACGTAGATTCACTGTATACGACTTCAGTAACATGAAACGAATGTCGTACTATCCCCATAATCAACCTATCGTCGCTATTGGTACAGAGTCCGATGACCGTACAATAGCCCATTCGTTGACAGGGACAATTATACCAACTGCCACAGTTGTTGATCGTTCACTGGCAGGATCCCCTATGCTAGAAAGCAACAATCAACAACACCTCCCTCCAATACCCAACGGCACTCACGGATATGTAGCTTCATGATTTCTACGATTGTAAGTGAACTACCTTGTAACCGTCTGCCAAGATTCCTCAACTGACGGCCGATATCATTCATCCTATAGACCACATGTTTCTATCTTTATACCAACCTAATTGTTATTTCCGACGGGTTTGGACTACTACGAAGGACGGTAACATTAATATTGCAATCTTTTTCATTTCGCTGTATGCCTTCTCTCACCTACTACCATTTTGGCTTCAATTTTTGTATGTTCTGTCTTGTTTGTTGTCACCGGAACCCTACAGTGTACACACCATTCTTTGCATTTTACCCCTAAAATCTCTGGCACTTTTAAGGGGCTGTGCACAATTGCTTGCTTGCACAGTTGTACTTTTTAGATGATGAATCATGATGCTACGCTTTCTGTGAAATGCATTCTGTACTTTGCTTGAAACGTTACAGTATACTGGTGTATGCCCCCGTACTGTATATATGCGAAGAATTTGAAATCAAATTTATGGGTGCCCACGGTGACCATAAGTATGGTTTGGTGAACTTGAAGGCTATTCTAGGTGACCGGTGACCACGGTCAAGTGACCGATTCAGATGGCCTTCGGCGTTCAAACATTCGGCGAGCCACCTCTTCTCAAGTTGATCATATTGCATCGTTTGCCAGCTTCCTTCTGCACCTTGAAGCTTGAACGTTGCACGTTGAATTTCGATCGATCATCCGGTTGTCATGTCTGAAGAGGACCTTGCGGCACCTCGCTCTCGTTCAGGATCGCCATCTAGTTCCTTATCTGACTCTGACCTAGACGATAATATCGGAATGCCAGCGCCGACAAAGCTCAAAGACATCAATACTATTGCTGCCCTTTATAAATCATCAGTGTTAAAACCTGCAGCAAAGGTACAATTTCAACCAAATCCCAGCCTCCTGGATCGCATATCTTTATTGTGCGTGCCACCGCGTCGCTTTCAAACCACCAAGGATCATAACGTTTGTCAAGTCAAGGCGATATTACACGTGTCGACGTCGATGCGATCGTGAATGCTGCTAACCGTAGCTTACTGGGTTTGTCGCGTGCTCCATTACCTACCCACAGTCACTGTATTTTAACATCTGATGCAGGCGGTGGCGGAGGTACGACCATATCAGATCGCACCCAGTGCTGCGGGATAATAATGCCTTTGAATCATCGAAGTCGACGGCGCAATCCATGCAGCTGCCGGGCATAAGCTTCTGGAAGAATGTGCGTAAAGACTCTTATCAATTCACATCTTTTTTCCCTATTCACTGAGCCCATTTTACGCATGATCTAGGCCGTGGTTTGAATGGATGTCTAACTGGCGAATCGAAAATCACCCGCGGATACAAACTGCCTGCGTAAGCTTCCAAGTCGGCGTTTTTCTTAGTTCGACAGTCCTAGCTGACTAGAACGCTAGGCGTCACATTATTCATACCGTTGGCCCAGTCTACACATTTCGTGACAAAGAGGAGAAAGCCGCACAACTTACTTCATGTTACAAGACGAGTCTTGAGCTGGCAGTGGACAACGCGATAAGGCACATAGTAAGTACGCTGTTGTCTCTGTTTCGTTCAGATTATATCTGCCTATTCCAATCGCAGGCTTTTCCTTCTATATCCACTGGTATATACTCCTACCCGATCGCAGATGCGACGCACATAGCACTGAACACTGCTAGAATGTTCCTTGACTCAGAGCAAGGCAGAAAAGTAAGCGCTTTCACGAGGCTACGTTTCTAATCAGCCTTCCATGTTCTCATCTCGTCTGTATAACAGTTTGAGAGGGTTATATTTGTGGTTTGGAGTAACGAGGACAAACATGTATATGAGTACGTGACTCTCTACAGCCGATGTATCGTGTGTTTACACGTCTGATTTACCACTGCAGGAAATTAATCCCCGAGTATTTTCCACCCGCCGAGAATCCAGAACCGGTGGAGGCGACGACGGAGACCGTTGATTCCGGAGAGGAAGCGTCACCTCTGAAAGGCTGACCAACGCGATGGTGGACCTACTTGTTCTATTTTGCTGCTTTTACAAAGGCGGTCTATGTTCAACCATTTGTTCTTATATGACCTTTAAGCAAACAATAACGTTTCCTCACTGCAATGATCTGTGTCTTCATTATGGCCTCCAACACACACCACAGCATCGAAGTGGAATCACCACATGGATGACTGATCTCACGCTTGTCGAAACAGAGTGCTTAGCCGCGGTGCTCTCTACTCTTCGAGTATGTCTGTGGGGATGCTTTCCTTTAAATCTCTCTTTTTCGATTCGGCCGGGCCGTATTTCCATTTTGTAAGCTTCTTTTGAGCTTCTTCATGATCATATGTTGCCTGTCCAGCCTGCCACCCATGACCATCTCAAGGTGCCTAGTGTCCATCCCATCCCATTGCAGCATGTGCCGCAGATTATCCGGGCAGACTACACATGTCGTCGGGACTACATAAAGAAGGGTCAGCACGATACATGTTTGATTCATTAGACCGAAGCTGCTGCTTCGAATCTTCGCCACACCACAATGGGAACGTTTTACAATGTTTTCATCGCGCTGTTCACATCGTTGGGTGCGTCTTCAAACATTTTTTTGGTCGGCATTTATCATCTGACTCATTGCAGGAGCGTTCCTCTTCGGGTACATAGCTTTCACTGGAGTGTCATCTCAATGCAAGTCATAACGATGATGTTTCTTAATTCATAGATATGATAGGTTCGCACATCTTATAACTAGGATGTTGACTGAATTAACGACCCTTTTTGCAGTGGTATCATCTCATCCGTGATTACTATGTCCCATTACATCGACCATTTTGGCGGCGACCCTAATATTAAGGGTGCTATAGTTTCAACCTTTAATGGTTTGCCAATGTTCTTTCTGTGCTCCCTGCATTCGTTTGAGCTAATTCCCGCCATATAGGTGGATGTTTCTTTGGCGCAGCAGCGGCTGGATGGTGAAATATGGTTTTTTAAAATAATGGTATTAACATTGACAAGTATGTCATCAGGGCTAATGACAAGTATGGCAGAAAGAGAACTATACAAGTAAAGACTGCTTGCACACAACCGATTCGTTGTTTTTTGACCTGCCCCTTTTAGATCGGATGCATCTTTGCTCTTTGGGGATGTGCGATGCAAACCGGGGCCAATGTGGTGGCCACATTACTTGTTGGACGTATAGTTGCTGGTTTTGCCATTGGGTAAGCTCCACGTCAGATTTCACCTGGAGAGAGACGTAATGTCTGATCTAACACCCCTAGCATTTTGTCCATGACTGTACCTCTCTATAACGTGAGTCGCAAGTGTTCTTAATGCCGAGCTGTGGCCTATTGACATACATATAGACGGAAATCGCACCCCCCAAGATTCGTGGATTTTTAGTCGGTTTGAACCAACAAATGTTGGGCATTGGGTTCATCGTCGCGAACTGGGTTGGGTATGGGACTCAATTTATCAATTCAGATACATCGTGGAGACTACCTCTGGGACTGCAGGTTTGAGTATTCCTGTTTCTGTGGCCGATAACTGACTGTCACCAAAGATGTTTCCAGCGGGTTTATTGCTAGTAGGCATCCAATTCTTACCTTACAGTCCTGTATGTATATCGTCGTAAACTCTTACTCTTATATGTATGTCACTAATTTTCCTTCTTGTAGCGATGGCTCTTGGAAGTCGGAAGGGACGACGAAGCTCATGCAATTGTGTTGCGACTCAACGGAGACGATAAAGTTGCCGCCGAACAGGAATATATGGAAATGTACGCAGCTATCAAAGCCGACGTCTCAACGAGGAGTCGGAGGTTGAGCGACCTTTGGGCAACCCCTGTTATGACGCGTCGCTCCCTGGTTGCCATTGGTGTACAGGTTTTCTGTCAATTCACTGGGATAAATGGTACGGAACGTGTCCTATTATGTCGATTGTGTTCAAGTTTGATTCTCTTAGTTATAAATTATTACGGACCCTCGATATACAACAGCTTAGGCATTGTAGGAGGTAGAGCTCTTCTTGTGCAAGGGTAAGCAAATTCTAGATTGTGTAGTTTCTTGCCTCAAACCAAGTGCGTTCGAAAGGATATATGGTGCCGTTGGACCAATCGCCAATCTTTTGTATGTCATTTTTCTTTCTTAACTCAGTCGTTATAATGGCCTCTGAACGCCAAAATCAGCTTCATCACCCTTGTACTTGATCGCGTCGGCCGCAAGAAGCCCCTTGTGTTTGGAGCAGGAAGCTTCGTCGTAACATTCTCTATCCTTGCTGCTATATTGGCGAATGACCCTGCCGGCAATCCAAGCTCGAGTGTGACCGCACAGAGGTAAGCACAGGTCATCAATGCTTTCTGTTGGTCTGACAGGGGGGCCGAGATAGGGCAGGCATCGCAATGATCTTCTTAACAAGTATAATCTTCTCTCTTAGCTTCGGTCCAGTCAGCTGGGTGCTGGCATCTGAGGTTAGATGATAACTTAAGCATATGAATTATATGGAAGGCTAACATCTCATGTTGACTCCCAGGTATTCCCCACAAGCACGAGGGCCATTGGAACAAGTGCAGCAACATGCGCTAACTGGGTAAACAGTGACTATCATTTTTTCTCGATGAGCCTATAATGCTCTTTGTATCTTTAGGCCTTCAACACACTACTATCACAGGTTCGCATTATTACACAGCCGCGTGAAAGCTAGCTTCTAATATTTCACTTTTGCTAAGGTGTCACCCTTGGGCATCCAAAAAGTTGGCTGGAAATTTTACATCCTCTTCATCGTCCTGAACTTCGTGGATTTCGTTGCCATTTGGATGTTCTTCCCGGAAACCAAAGGTCAGACCACTGTTTGCGCCACATGAAATAAAATACTGAAGGTCATATTTGATAGGGCGAACATTGGAGGATATGGATCAATTGTTTGGAGGTGCAAAGCCGCAGCTTCCTGCAGTTCGCGACCGGGATGAGAAAGACTTCAAATCAGAAGACAAGAGCGACGAAAAGGGAGTTTGATTATGGCGCGCACTCTGAGGGCTTAAAAAAATTGTTTTTTATCATGGAACGGGATACTTTCCATCTGGGTTGAGATAATCCCCTTGTAATTCGGATTATGGATATGCCTGGCAGGATTGAATCTTGATGACAGCAGCCTTGGATTCGCCAGTGGGAGGATTCAATTCCGGATTCTGGACATGGCAGCAGATAGTGCCAAGATTTGGCCAAGACAGTGCCATACTTATAAACAAGACGGTATGTTTTGTCGGTTTGTGAGCGGTCCTTAGAAAATTTGACCAGAGCAGACCTGAACTCACTCCAAAGGCAATTGTCCAAGCATCGCAATTGGTAATTGGTATAAAATAAATTTCGACTGACTACGTTACATATGTAACTCAGTTACATGCGGTACCTCGCCAGCTCGTAGAGTATGTATAATATAAGTAAACGGATCATAATGCTGTAAGGGGGACGTTGGCCGGACTAGCACTCCCAAAATGCAAAAGCTGCCACCGGTGGCACAACAATATGGTGTAATGTGAGGTTGCGGATTGAGGGAAGGAGGGAAGAAAAATCAAAACGCCAAGAAAAATTAAAACCACCCTACATGTCGTCATTCTCGCCAATTGAAACCCTTGTCCTCAAGTTGTCCTCCGAGAGCGATATCATCCCATTTGTTGTCGAGGTTTTGGACAATAGGAATGTGGCAAAACACTAGGGAAGGGGAAGAGGGGCTTGAAACAATGGTGGAAGTGCGATACCAGAATGATGACGAATGGACGAAAACCAAAAAACTTGGCGGTTGGTGCTTAACACCGCTCGAGTTGTCCGTGATGCTGTCCGAACTGCTGACATCAACAAAGCAGAAGGGAGGGTGTGACGCCCGGTCTATCGAAAGTCCTAGTGTCGAGAAATTGACGTTGTGACGGTTGCAAAGGACGGGATAGGGTGCGATGATGACTGAGACATCGGACTTTGGGCGTATACTGCGGCTGCTTTGGAGAGATTGAATGAATTCCAGTGGTGGATTGCAAACGATGACGACGGGCACAATGAGGGCGTGATGCAAATGAACGGCGAATTTGAAATAAACTGGTGGGGGTGGGGGTGGGCCCTGGGGGTCGGTGGTATTCTTAGCGCTGCCACATCACGTGCTACTCGAGGCGACGGTGCCGACTCGGACGTCGTCGACAGTCCGAGTTGAGTCCGAAACTCGAGTCGATTTTGTCATTTGTGGCACATTCTCATGTTCAGTGTACACACCTTTGTGTAATGTGTTCACCCCTGGACTAGTGTCCGCCAAAGTTTCTCGGAAATCGTTGATCTTCTACATTCAGAAACAGGGAACCTGTGCTCACTGCTGACTATCATCAGTCCGCGATCCTCCGCGATCCTCCACCGAATCGCGCTGGCCCTCAAGGCCTCACGCTTTGGAATTGGAACTTGCCACACGGATTCTCAGCGGAAATACTCTCATAGCCAAGCCAGAGCGGGAACTCCCCCCGAAGAAGTTTTTCAGTTAGAATCTCGCTCC
The DNA here is from genome assembly GCA_000827495.1 of Hypholoma sublateritium FD-334 SS-4. Lineage (NCBI taxonomy): Eukaryota > Fungi > Basidiomycota > Agaricomycetes > Agaricales > Strophariaceae > Hypholoma > Hypholoma sublateritium. The sequence goes on from KN817546.1 coordinate 150,921, forward strand.
ATCTATTCCGACTCACTTCTCCGGACCAGGAATCTCTGAAGCAAAGCCGAATACATTTCTTGGCCCTAGTATCATCTTTGGCGTAGTTCTACCAAGGAATTGATTTCTGCAGGTCATCATATATTGGGTTGGGAGGGCCTATTTCTTCTAAACAGGATGGAAAAGAAGTCGGCTCCCTCAGAACGCGATGCAGAGGTTGGCCGACCCAGTCATGTCCTCGGTTACCGAACCACTCATTTTTCATGCAATAGCTGACTTCCTCGAAAGCTACGAAGGCTGAATACGCAAAGGATTATGATCAGGCGTTTCGGCTCTACTTGAAAGCTGCGGAATATTTTTTACACATTAGTCGTTCTACGCAGACGACAGAAAAAAACAAACAGCAATGGAAAGTAAATGCCAGGAAGTGCTTGGAACGCGCCGAGAAGATCAAAACGTTCTCTGAGCCCTCTCGCATTGAAAACAATGCGCCGACAGCTCAGCCAAGTGTTCGCCTGACCCCAATCGGCATAGATCATTTCTCTCCCCGTATGCCGTCAATTAAATGATTATTTGGCATATTATTCATGAAACTCTATAGAGGAACAGTTCTACATTCTCAAGAAAGGTAGCAAGGTTAACAATACCTCTCTGCCCATCTGGGATGACCCTGCGGCAGTAAATATATCACCTACCCAGTTATATGCGTAAGCTTCTCATAAGCTTCTGCGTTCTTGCGCTTAAACTCAGATCCCATGTTTATCAAATGGCGAATAGTGACCCGCACGGACAGCCGACGCTGTCTCCCGAGCAAGAAAAAGTCCACTCTGTTTGGAGGCGTCCAGTGGCTACTCTCATGGATTCCTCTGCGGCACCTGCACGTAGCAAAGTCCTACCTCAACAAATCTTGCAGCATATAGTCACTGATTGTTCTGTGTGCGCTTCGATCTCGGTTTGTCTTGAACATGGCCGAAGATTTGAATCGTCAGTGAGTACTGTATAGCCGAACTCCAGACTCCAACCCTTACACTTGCTTAGCTCGAATCTGCATTGCGTGGTTCTTTCGAATCTACAGATAGGACCAACGGTCGATATGACGTTCGCATGCTTTTCAATGGAACTTGGCGTCGGGTGCGTCACATGCATTCTCTTGTTTAACAATCGAAAACCGAACCAAGTTTTCAGATAGGTATGTATAGTCTGGGGTCAAGTGTTTCTGTACTAACAGTTAACTACTCAGTAATCGATGACCACCTTCCGTATCATCCGACTGAAGGCACCCTGATGTGTATGTCTGTTCTACCTCGACCGGAGACTCCCCCAAATTCGCTCGCATTACCGATACATACTTTGTGGCCCAGTCTATTGGAGAAAGCAGTATGTCATTTCTGAACTGTTGGCATATGCCCTAAATCCAAGAATTGATGCAGTATATGAAACTTATGGGGGGATACGACTTCCCTGGATCGTAAGCACCCTATCAGCTCTTAGTTTCCTTTCTTTACGTTCAATGCGAAAACAGAAATTCGAGTATCGATCTACAGTGTGGTTTCTGTCTCCCAATCCCATGTATATTCCGTTTATATGTTCTCTAGTGCGCTTGCGGGATGGATTCCAGAGCATGTCGATCTCCAGGGGTAGATGGATTTAACACTGCCAATGGATCACTCACCTATCTTTATTTAGTTCTTCATTCGAACGGGAAACAACCTGGGAAAGGATAGAAAGTGGCTTTACCTCAGGTTAGACTTTAGGAGCGATTACATTTGACTAATCTCACTCCTCCCGTAGGCGATTGTGTAGTTACGCTTGGGACTGGACCTGCGGCCAATGCACAGTGGCGGAATACGCCTTTGCTGCCATCGCACAGTTACGCTGTCATAGGTAAGGATAAAAAATGTAGATCTTTCCTTTCTTATCGGCATTCTTATCGTCATGCGACAGACGTGTATGAAAACGCAAATGAAGGCCGGATACTCAGCGTGTTAGACACTTGGGTCCGTCCTGACGGAGGTTCTCCGCAATCAGCCAGTAAGATTTCTTTTAGGTAGTCTCCGCTCTCTGACTCGATTATCACGAATAGGAGAACTCCAAATCCCCTGGAATGAGGTTCTGAACACCTTCAATGGTGTTTATTTGAGCTGGGACCCGAGGACCCGGAATAACTCATTGAATTTTCACGGGTAGATAGACGCTCATACTTATCTTTGCACGCTCAGACATTCAACGCAAATCTCAGGATTTGGAAGAGGAACTCGGCCGATGAAGAAGGTACCAGACACCTGCAAATCGAATTTGATCGTTCCGATACGCGAAACGAAGAAATATGGATACTTTTGACAAGGCATATAGTAGATACACACAGGACATCAGATTTTGCGGCTCTCCGGGTGGAGCTGGAAGATGATCTCATCCCAACTGCAACTATAGTGGAGAACCAACGGACGCTCTCATCGAAGGTAAACTCTGCGTCAAATTATTTTGTGATAATTCCGCTAAATATTCAGCAGGGCACATACACAAACAGTACTCACATCTTGGTATACGAATGCCAACCCTTCACATGCTTGGCAACGATGCTAAAGTAAATCTAGGTCAGAAAACGTATTCCGACATTCCAGAAGTCTGGTGTTTTGTCAATTTCCGCTTCATACGACGGCGACGCTCGTGAAGTTGGGTTTACTTTAGCTGCGTATGCGGAAGAAGGGACAAATATATCTTGGGTGGACAACAAAGTAAATCCTCCATACACAGATACGGTATCATATCTCCTTTGCGGAAATATGTGGCGACTTGATGAATCATCTTTATAGATCACAGGGACTTTTACCTCGAAGACATCTGGAGGCAATTGCACATATCCAACATATATGATCAATCCTCAGTACCAACTTACCATCCGTCCACACACTCAGCTTGGAAATAAAGCTAAGGTAACACTCAACCTACACACTAACAGGGATACTCCCACCAACGTGGCGATGGTTTGGTCACAAAATGAAAGAGTTACCGAGTAAGAAGTTCCCCCATTGGAGCCTGCGATATATTGAAAAAGAATCTAGGCTTTCCGAGAAGGATCTCGTCGCTACGTCCGGGGCATATAACTACGGTTCGGCTCGAATAGCGAAAAGCATGAGTGGTTAGTGGTGTAATTTACTTTGCTTGTTCAATTTTGTCTCATCCGGCATTTCAGTTGGGACATACGTGGTGGTAGTATCTGCCTTCGAGCCCCATCACACAGGACCATTTTCGTTGCAGGTCGAGTCATCGCATGCTTTCGACATGAAGCCTATACCTCAGGAAGGAGCGGGGATGTATTGCAAGACTATACGAGGAGCTTGGTAACATATTTTCTCTGGGCATGCAATTGGAAGAGTTTTCATTGTTTTTATAAAGGAACATTGAGTCAGCAGGAGGGTCGCCGTCTTTCAACAAATATGCCCAGAATCCCGTGTATGAACTGGAAATACCCTCTACTACGCAAGTGAAGTACGGGATTCTCGAGTCAACATTAGGTTCAGCAAATTAATCATTACTTCCAACAGAATTCGCCTTCACACCACACAACCCTCAGGCGCCATCGCCCTCAACATCACAATATATCCCAACTGTAAGGATGATATCATAGCGTCATTGAAAAGCCGACACATCGCCACGTCTGGGGCATACGATGACAGTATTGCTGGTGTCGTGACGTCGCAATTTTCTCTTGGTCCAGGGAAGTACTATATCATCCCATCAACCTATAATCCAGGGACGACAGCCGCCTTCCGGATGCTTGTATACTCGAGGATTCCCAGCGTCAAAGTAAACGTGGTGGGGAGATTGTGACTGTCTTGGACCATCGGCCACGAGGGCGCTGATTATGCTGGAGCAATATCATCAAGGTCCAGGTAGAGAGGGCACTCCACGAAATGTTGATGGTGTCAACAAGAATTCGTTGACGCGTTTAAGGACCGTGCGAGAGGGGTTTGCCTGAGGTCGGCTTTCTATGATCCATTCGAGTCGTGTTCGAATAGAACGCTTGTCTGGAATACGCGGATTATTATTTAATGGAATTACCAGTAACGAAGACAACGTACCTGCACTATATGCTGAGTTTGACGATATGTACAACCCATCACCTCCAAAATATAGTTGCAGTGCTGTAAGGACAACTCCGACGCTCATATCCTTTCCTGATTCACAAGCGACGCATACATTTTTGCCCCCTTGTAGAGCTTGATTGATGGCCTCCATGGATAAAGGCAGAATAGTTTGCAGAAAATGTGACTGGCCCTTCTTTCCTGAAACAGTCGGTATATAGACATGCGTGTCGTCAACAGTTTGCGATTCTTCACTGGACGGGGTCAAGATTATATATCGTATATTTGCATCTTGTGGAGACTGAGGAATTTCGTTGATAGCTGCTAGAAGCAATCGTCCTTCCACATGAAGGACAGGACTGGGAGGATTTTGGATAGCACTGGCATTGTTTTCGCTCCCCACGATTTCCGCGACCAATGTCGGTATGTCAGTTCGCCCGGCTGCTCGAAGTCGTGTACGATGTGCCCAAAACATCTCAGGTGTTAAACCCTGGAGATAAAATGAGTGTTGGCCAGAAATCATGGAAAATGGCACTAACCATGCCCCAGAGTTCATGGTCATCTCCTGATCCTTGGATATATGAAAATCCGCCAGTCCTCCTTTCAACTCCTTGGCGAACTTGTTTTGAGGCCGATACGCAGATAACAGGAAAGAATTTGGGTGGCTCGCTTTCTTTGGGAGAGAAAGTCGGAAAGGTGGACGTCGAGGGGGTAATCCAGACCGGCCTGAGAGGACTTGGGAGAAGAGGTAGATTGAACGACGAATTCTGATTGTTTTAGAGCCCATAAATTAGGCATCATAAATTAGGCATGAAATGGGATGCATAAAGGACTTCAAATTACCGCAAGGTCTCGCGCCCAATTATCGAGACGCTGTTCTATCTGGTGGTGCTCTTGCCGGCTCACAGTTGAAGGAGGGGTGTACAGGGCGACGTTCCAATCCACACCACGTTCTTCCTTCAACGATAGATGGCGTAAGAGCATCGCCCGATTTATTACGGAACACCATATAGGTATGGTTTTCGAGAGGGCATCCGGAATTTTCTTCCCTGACCGCGTAGAATCAACGAGGATAATGCTAGACGTCTGTGGTATGAGTCAAATTGTCAGTCAAGGAGATGGCTCATTCGTGCCTTTGTCGTTTAATTATCAATGGCAGAAGATGGAGGTTGGCACGTCGAAGATTGAAGCTCCAGTTATTGTTGTGCCCGTCAGTTGACTTGAAATACGCTGGAACCGGGGTGGCCTTCGAATGAGTGAGGATTGTGCACCAGGGAGAGCTGCAGGCTTCTGACGCACAACGGCTGGATCGGTGTACCACGCCCCGCAGCGCAGGTTGGCTGCATCTCGCAAGTCAGTGCGTCGATTTACCGGAGTGACTGTGTTCACGAACGTAGAAGGGGCGTAGAGGGGTAGGATTTGTGTACTTGATCCACGAAAGCCACATCTTCTTCGATTGAATGAAGACGATTGTAGACATCTAAGGACTCTTTCCGGATGTATGATAGTACATCCTCGGAGCGAGGTTCATCGATAGAGTTTAGATTCATGGATGGAAGGTTGCAAGCAGTTGGATGACATGAATTACTGTGTAAGGAAATTTTGCGGGGAAGCGGGCCACTTGCCCGGCTAACCGGCCAGATCTCACAATTCTCTCTTGCTCTCTCGTCTTTCTCAGGTCTGGCTGCCTGTGGCACTGTGCAGTGCCTATATACTTACATAGGGCCAAGATATATGGCACTTTCAGCTCCGGGCCTGGAAAGTCTCCCCGTAGAGGTCAGCCATTCAATGCATCTGGCCTAGCAATGCAGTCTGACCCGCCGGAAAGCTTCTGTACGAGGTGCAGCTCTTCGCGCTGTCCGAAAACCTTCCTCTAGTTTCGCACCATTTCTACAATGTATTCAAGCACGCTTCGCCTTTCTTCCACGCAAGATACATACTGGATCGCGCCCGGTGCGCGCATCCCGAGTTCATGGCACACGCTTACACCAAGGCGCTTCGATACCCTATCTGCAACCAAAAGGTTCTCCAAGCGATGGGGACTTTGATAAAAGGCCGTTCTGTCAGCGAAGCACACATTATTCTTCCTAGGCGTCTCTTCCGATCCTTGCAGCCACCAGAATCTGAGTGGAAAAATGAGGACGAGCCTATTCCTCTCCTCCGATATCTATATGAAAATCGCAGCATCCCTCCGATCGACGCAAATTCTCATGGAGGTTATGCGCTCACTAGAGCAGTTCACTCAAGGTTCCTGCCCCTCGTTCACTTCCTGCTGGACCACAAAGCCTCCCCGAAATGCGCAAATAATCTAGCCGTGGAGGTGGCAATACGCCAGAAAGACCTGGCGATGGTCAAGTTGCTCGTGGAAAGACCACCAATTAAAACAAATGGGAAGCGACGAAAGACCGAGGATAGAGTGCTACTAAATTCCAGGGAACTGAAGATCGCCGTCCAGATGAAAGCTCAGGATATAATCGAATATATTCATTTGGAAAAGCGTGTCATCCCCGATGTTCATACGCTGAAAAAGTTAACCTGTCTTTGACTGTAAGTGTTGATGGCCAATTCCGCGTGCGGGCGCCAATTGATTATGACCATGTCTAGGCAATTCACTTGGCTTGATCTCGCCCAACAGTGAATATACAAGCGCCTCGAGCCATGTTGTCCAGCACAACACCTGTAAAGAAGTCTCCACCGAGGCACTCAGTGCTTATTACTCCTTCGAAGCTTTCATACGGGGAGGTCCATCACCAACGACCTTTATTTATGGAGTAAGCGGGCCCGCAGGTTACTGCATGGCAGCGTCCCACAAATTTCGTTATTCCAATATGCTCAACACCGACTATAATATTTCGGTGTTAAAGCGTAGGCCGTGTACACATGTATCATCTAGACCTCATGTATCCCAAGTGTAAGATAGAACGCATCATACATCTAGGCATGCGACATGTTCAGAATAGCACGCTCAGGTGAGTCACCCTTGCAAACACGCGGCACCGGATGGGCTCAATTTTCTAGGATGGTTGGCTCTAGAGTTCCGTGATTTTGTACTGTATACAGTATGCGCTGTTAGCTAGTAACAGAATCGGAATTGGAAATAAAACAACAAAGAATATGATATCAAAGAATCGTTAAAAATGCTCGTACTATCATGAAATGGCGCAGCGGCCCAGTGTAGGTGTGACCATTAGATATCATCGATATCGACCTCGCCCTCATCTCCGAACTCGAACGTGCACTCGCCGTCTTCCTCGCCAAAGGTATCGGTTTCGTTGATTTTGGCGTTTTCGGGAAGCTCTCCGTAGGCTTTCACTGAGAGGAGATTCATTCAGCAGGGTGAGGAGCGTTTCGGAACATGTACTTACGATTTCGGGCCTCATCAGCAGTGTATTTGACGATGACATCGGCCTTGTCGTCTTGGAAGTCTCGCAGAGACAGCAGAACGATATCTCCTTGATTGATCCAGACCTGCAAAGCGGGGAACGGTGTCAGTCCGCATCTCTACGCCGGTGTGGGTTGGATACCGACCTTTTTCCTCATCTTTCCGCGGATGTGCGCTAATCGCTTCTCGCCATCGAAGCACTGGGCCTCCAGGCGTCCGTTGCCGAGCATTTTGATGACCTGGGCATATTCCTGGCCGTCCTCGCGGAAGACAAGCTCACGCTTGTCGTCGTCGTTCTCGTTCTTTCCACGTCTCCTGTTTTTACCACCCTATAACCGAGTCAGGTTCTGCGGCGCATCCCAGGGCTTCCTGACGGACCTTTCCCTTGTTCTAGAGGCAATTTGTTCAAGGTAAGTGCGAGCACGGCTGGTGAGGACGACTGAGCGTACCTTCGGCATATTGAGTGTGCTAGTGGAGGCTTATTCGATCCTGAGTGCTGGATATCTACCCAAGGATGAGGTAGCGAAGGGTATGCGGGCGCCGGTAAGGAATGAAATCGGAATGGATCGATGGACTGGTGGCCCGTTATCAAATCTCACTCGGGCATTCTGTTTGCACAGCTTTAAATCTGCCAGCGCTGACAAATCGTGCATTGCCCAATGAGTCAAATTGCGTTTGGGGTTTGTTTATAGAGTCATACTTATTGACTACATAAATTTAACCTCCTACCACCAACTTCAACATCAGCACCATAGCCTCTCATAGCCTCCATCACTGCGGATGACCGCGCTCGGAAATGGGTTGGAACTGTAGCGACAAACTTTGATCCATTCCTGCTAAGAAGCTCCGTCTCGGCCTTCACGTAGACTGTCCTTTTGATGGTTTTCTTCAGTTCATTCTGCTTGAGAATCTGCAGAATACCTGCACAAAGACATGAATACCTGCCGACCGGTTATCTACTCAAATGATCAAGCTCTAAAGGCTGGTGCTGCGCCGGTGCTAGGAAATAATGTATGCACAATGTATGCATCGCTAGCTAATATTAGTCACACTGGCGCAAACCAACCACGAACTATCTTGGGCTCCAGCGCTCCTCGCCGCTCCTCACTGGCAGTGCGAATAATGAAAGCTTTACGACCAACCCTGACTGGGACTCCGAATTCTTCGCCTCATATAAGTAGCCCACGAAGGGACGAATCGCCACCTAACCCCCAATCGCACCACACACCATGGCTTTCTCAGTGTACCTACCCGACCTCCCCATGACCCAGCGGAACATGCCCCCCCGCATTCCGCTGACGTCGTACCGCCATGCGGGCCCCTCTGGCCCATGGCCCTGGGCCGACATGGTGGAGGACGACGGGACTCTATTTCAGCCTGTGCCAGAAATGCATATGCCCGGCGCGCGCACGTCCGAGCCGCCGGAGTCGCAGCGCGCCGCCTGGCGGGAATACCCTACGCACCTGTTTCCTAACTGGGAGGGCAGCCGGCTGGTGCGCAGCGGGATCGCGAACCTCATCAGCAAGAGGCCGGAGGGGACGGGCCCGGACTGCGTCGTTTATTATGTAGATGTGGAGAAGAGCGGCGAGTTCTCCAAGGCGGTGGGCCAGTACCGTGTTGCGCACGATAGACCCGATGAGTTCTTGGGGGACCTGGAGGTGAGGACGTGTGACACCCGAGGCATCCGATGATTGACGTGTTGAGCAGCGAGCGCAGGCGAACGAGGGTCGGGTGAAAATCCTGTTCGTGGAGAACTTATCAGGTCCTGTTTTGCAAATGTTGGGGGCGACGTTAGTCTAATGTTTGCCCGCTGCCCGTTATTGCGCTCAACTTTGAAATCACATACGCAGGTATAAAATCGAGCCCTTCTTCTTCTCTTCGTCGTTGAACTGGATTCCTTCGCGATACCAGGAAGATCTGCGACAGAATGAGGGCGACCGTTCGTATCTATTACAAGATGTCGGGCAGCCCAGTGCGCTGACGTCATACACCCTCTAGATGTTACAATAACTCTCACCTTCCTGAGAGCAATGCCGAACCCTATGACAGTACCGAATACACCAACTTCTGGCGGCCAGTTCCTTGCCCAGATGATGGCTCGAGCCGGTACTGCAACAATTGACACGCAAGGGCCTCTAGTTTTAAGGTCAAGTGAGTAGTCACCGTCTGGCAGGCTAAATCTTACTTGCTCATCGCCGACGCAGACGACAGGGTCATTCTACTGGACCTGTTGGCCATCCACATGGTGCGCCGAAAAAACGGCAGCACCATCATTTCTTACCATCCTCCTCGAGAATGGAAAAGTACTAGTGCATTGTACCTCCGCACCCGGGTCGGGCACGCAGGCACCAGTGTGTACTGGCAGTCGTTATTTCGGCGGTCGGAAGATCCCACCCTGGTGCTCTTGTGCATGCTATGGTATGCGCTGTATGCGTGGGATGAGGCCCTCGAGAATCTCTATACGCATATCTGTTGGCTGGTCAGTCGCTGTCTCTTTGGATGTGATCAGTAAAGCTTGGACTGACCGGGAGAGGCACAGGAATCCCGCGTTCTGGTCACGAACGACATCCACCTCACCCGCGAGCTGTACATCATCCGCGCGTCCCTCCTGCACTACACGTCGCTGCTCCAGAGCTTCCGCAAGACCGTCCTGTTCGTCCAGACCACGCCTAATCCCGCGATGCAGGACGACCCCGCGCTGGACGAGGCGACGCGGCTTATGGAGCGCGAGTGCGCCACGCTGCTGTCGGAAATCGAGCGCCTGGAGATGTTCCGCGCGATGCAGGACATGCGGCTCGAGAACGTGATGAACCTCGTAGGTGCACGTTCCTCGTCGGAGTGCTTGAAATATTAAATATGTTCATGATCGTCGGGTACCCCGATTAGGCATTTGCTACCGTGAATTTGGAGGACAACAGCCACACACGATCGCTCTCGGAGGCCGCCCTTCGGGACGGAGCAGGTACGCGGCGTCTTTCCGGCTGCGGAAGCGCAGGATGCGATAATTAGTATTAACGGGCGAGGCTTGGTTCTCGGCCAGTCATGAAGCAGATATCATACATGACGATGATCTTCTTCCCTGCGTCGTTTGTTTCGGTGAGTGCGCCCGCGACGTCGCTCTGGCCCAAGATGTATTCAAAGTACCTCCGCAGTCTGTGTTCGGGATGAACCTCACGGTGCTGGAGTCCGACACATTTGGCACGGTGGCACAGTACTTGGCGGTGACCATCCCGTTGACGCTGTTCACGGTGTGGGTCATGGTCGCACTTCACAGGCACAGGTCTCATAACCAAGACTCGGAGAATGGCGGTCTCTGGCAGACACTCAAGTGGCCACTGCAGACCCTGCGGCAGTCTCTTCATGATTTTCGGAGAAGAAACAAAGATGTGAGCGCTGTAGTCTGAACGTTTCTAGGTGCACACCTTGCGATGTAGTCGGTAGAATCATATAGTAGTTGTTGGTAGGAATCACTAATCCATCTCCGCTTTCGCTTCTCTTGGGGCAGTGCGAGCTTGCTTCCATTGCGCTGATTGCTGTATACGATAGCAAATACACGACTAACTTTTGACTCCCGAGGACGTGTCTACATCTGTCAGTGTCTACTTGGGCTCCTGAGAGTTGGGCAGGCCCTGTCTAGGATGAGCAGAAGATCAAACGTGCCATGTCACAACTTCATGAGGGGTCGGACATCGAGTTGGGATACATGCGTTTCAAATAGCGGTACTTCCGCAAAGAGTACAGCGCAAGGGTTTCTATGCACAATTAGACTTCATAGCCCGATCAACTGCGTGAATGGTTACCTTTCTTAATGTACTCTCCCAGTTTCAGGGCGTTCTCAATCTCGTCCTTATCGGTGAGGTTTCTGTTCTCTGCGGCACGTTCAGAGCAGGGCCACAGAGACAGACGCAATTGACCTCACTTTCGAAGAGTGTCCGCATTCTGCCGTGAAAGTCGTACCTGGCGGCGACTTCTGAGTTATGTAACGATGCGAAAGGGGTCAGCGGGGACACACGAGGGGTCCGGATAATCTCGCCCGAGTCTGTGCAAGTCCTTGTAGAGCGACAGAGCGCGTATGCGGGTTGATCTAGCCGACATCGCAGCACCGGAGAGGAGGAGCCAAGCAGTTCAAGGACATTGCCATGTCCGTGGGAACATGATTGCTAATCAGATTTCAGGGGCGCGCCTGTTTTTTGCGACAAACGTTTTTAGGCACATCCACAAGGTCCTGCTTCGACACCATTCTGCTCTGGCAACCTCCTCGAAACGCCTGCACAATCCAGATCAGCCCAGGGCTAATATCCAGCGGAATACCGAGTAACCACGGCATTCGTGCTGTTTTTATCTCACGACCGCTCAGGGAAGCGCCAACTTCGCCTGGCCGTCTAACTTTATCAGCTCGACATGGCACACGACCAAGTGCCCGAGCTGGTTCAATCGAAATATCATATCTACCCGCGTACAAGTCACACGAGCGGGATGGAGCTATTAATAGCGCGTCGCCAAGAGTTGGGTACACCCACATGTGCTTTCTGTTCCTCTGATTGGCCAGTGGCACGAACGTTCTTCTAACCGCCCAAAATCCGTGCTTTTATAAGAGGGCGATGTTGCTGTCGGTTGGACTTCAAGCGCACTCTTCACCCTCCGTCGTTCATTCCATCCCGACAAAATGGCCAGCTACCATGAGAAGGGCTCCGACAACGACTCGCAGGTCCCCGCGAACTCGGGCTATGTCCTAGACAGCCGTCGCCGCGCCGCTCTGGCAGAGGTCGACAACGCCAAGTTCTCGTACGTCCCCGCATTCCCCTAGTCCTCCGCCTTTCTCAACTTTGCCTTTAGTTGGTTCCATGCCAAAGTCTGTATCGTTGCCGGCGTTGGCTTCTTCACCGACGCGTGAGTTATTTTGGACATCACATAACATACCGTGATAGGCGCTCATCGACATTTTTAGCTACGATATTTTCGCCATCAACATTGCCTCGACTATGCTTGGTTATGTGTACGGCAAAAGTCAAAAGCTCAACAAGCAACAGGATCTTGGTGTCAAAGTTGCTACCCCAGTTGGCACTCTGTGCGGTCAGCTGCTGTTCGGTTGGTTAGCGGATGTCCTTGGACGCAAAAAAATGTGTAAGTCAAACTGTCTTCTCAGGTTGTCGAATCTTAGCTGATTGGTTTCCAGACGGTGTTGAATTGATGATCATTATCGTCGCCACCTTCGCCCAAGCACTCTCTGGAAATGCCCCCGCCGTCCACATCATTGGTGTCCTGATCGTCTGGCGCTTCATCGTAAGTATTTCTATTCCTTCCCCTGCTCCTCCTCCTCAATATCCTTTCAGATGGGCATTGGTATCGGAGGAGACTACCCTTTGAGCGCGGTCATATCCTCTGAATTCGCCGCCACAAAGATCCGTGGACGCATGATGACTGCAGTCTTTGCTTCGCAAGGTTGGGGCAACTTCAGTGAGTATTTATATAAAAGATATGCCACCATACCCTTCCTTACAGCTACCTATCAGCCGCCTCCCTCGTCGCGTTCATCATCACGTCTGCTTACAAAAAGAGCATCCTCGCTGAATCATCAGTGACTGATCTGCGCAGCGTCGACTTCATGTGGCGCCTGCTCATCGGTCTCGGCGCTGTCCCCGGTGTTATCGCCCTCTACTTCCGTCTTACCATCCCCGAGACTCCTCGCTTCACTATGGATATCGAGCGCAATCTCGATCAAGCTACCGCCGATGTCCAGGCCGTCCTTGCCGGAAGGAAAGCCCAGGTTGACGAGGACGCCTTCATCCAGCGCATCGACGCACCCAAGGCCAGCTGGGCCGACTTCAGGGCTCACTTCGGACAACTGCACAACTTTAAGATCTTGTTCGGTACCGCGTATTCTTGGTTCGCGCTTGACGTTCGTTTATTTTGCCTTTAAATCCATCATGTACTGATATTGGCTATCAGATTGCTTTCTACGGACTCGGTCTCAACTCTGCTATCATCCTGCAAGCTATTGGTTTCGGCAATGCGAAGTCGACCGGTGTCCGCGCTGTGTATGACAACCTGCACAATGTCTGCGTTGGAAACTTGATCCTGTCCGCCGCTGGTCTCATTCCCGGATACTGGGTCACCTTCCTCTTCATCGACAAGTGGGGACGCAAGCCCATCCAACTCATGGGATTCATCATGCTCACCATCATCTTCGTCATCCTCGGTGAGTTGTTTGTGCTCCCCATCATCGCCCCGATGCTCATAATTTTTAGGCTTCGGATACGACAAATTGACCTCGACCCCTGGCAACACCAAGGCCTTCGTCTTCCTCTACTGCCTCGCCAATTTCTTCCAGAACTTCGGCCCCAATACCACCACCTTCGTTATCCCTGGAGAAATTTTCCCTACCCGCTACCGCTCGACCGCGCACGGTATCTCCGCCGCCAGCGGCAAGCTCGGCGCCATCGTCGCCCAGGTCGGCTTCAGTCAGCTAAAGGACATCGGCGGCACGAACAAATTCGTGAAGCACATGTCAGTCCCAATTATGCCTCTCTTCGTGTTTCTCTGACGCTGATATTCCACCCAGCCTCGAAATCTTCGCCTTCTTCATGTTGACCGGTATCGGCTCAACGCTGCTGCTGCCCGAGACGATGGGCAAGTCACTCGAGGAGCTTTCGAACGAGGACCAGCAGGACTTTGTGAAAGGAACAACGACCAAGCCCATCGTTTCTATCGCTGCGTGAGCGCGTCCGTTTATACAACCCTCACCTATATATCGCACTTTCTTCGGTCTTTGTATGTACTTAAATAATACCCGGTAATTTGGAGGTCGAATCATATTTCTGTCCCAAATAAATTATCGTCAAGTTCAAGCTTGGATCGGTTCATTTCGTGGTAGTGAGATAAGGAAGGCCTGGCCTGGTGCATAGAGTCAGGGCGTGCGGGTCTTTTTGCTTCGATGTTGGTTTGGGAGGCGTAAGTGCGGGTTACACCCCCGCAGACGTCGCGTCTCCAGCATACACGGGCATACATACGGGGTAAATTAACCAGACAGGCTCAATCGCAGAGGCAGATAGGAGCGGCGACCTGCACCATCATGATACGCCAATCATGCGCGCAGCGGAGCACATGTACACAATCCGTAATGAACTTACGTTTTTGACAGCGTAATACATATATACAATCCATGCACTGCGGGCGATAGCTATGCATATCAGCCTATACTCATCTCGTCGCCCGCCGCGGGCCCGTCCGCGTCCGGCGGTGCCTCCGCCTCCGCCTCCGCCTCCGCCTCCGCGGCCGCGGGCGCCTTCTGCTTGCCCTTGTGCAGGCGGTACATCTTGTCCTTGAACCCCTGGAACGCATCGCGGAACTCGGCGTGCGTGTCCTTCGCGGGGAGCGCGGCGGACGCCTCGAGCGCGATGCTTAGCAGCTCAAGCGTGTGCGGGTTGATGGGGTCGACGCTCAGGGCCTGTCACGGGTGAGTGAGTGAGCGACAGCGCCCGCGTGTGATGTAGGGAGACGGAGGGCGCACCTCGTGGTATTTGACGATCGCGGCGTCGAGGTTATTCATGAGGTGGTGCACCATCCCGAGGAAGCCGAGCGCGACGGCGTGCCGCGGCTCGAGCTCGAGGACGCGCTGGTACGCGTCGCGCGCCTCGTCCAGCCGCCTGGTGGGGTTAGCTTTAGTGCGCGAAAGATAGATGGACAGTAACGCGCGCGTGTGGGGACGTACTTGAGCTTGCGGTGGCACGTCCCGAGGTTGAGGTACGTCGTGGCCCACGCCTTCTGCGACGTCTGCGTGACCTGCGCCAGGTCCAGGGCGCTCTGAAAGAGGCGCGCGGCGGAGTCGAAGCTTGGCGAGGCACGTTCGTTAATTGAATTCAATTACTCAGACGGATGGGACAGATAGCGTACTCGCCGCGGTTGTACTCCATGACGGCCTTCTCGTTGAGCAGCAGCGGGTCGCCGTCGCACATGGTGTACGCGGCCGCCAGGGCCTCGTCCGCCAGCTCGTAGTTCGACAGTGTGATCTGCTCCATGCCGACGAACGTCAGCGGGAGGTGCGACCTGTCGGAGTACAGGGTATTGAGCAATGTATAGAGGTGGTTGCGGGCCGCCGGGAACGCACCCCTTGAACATGCGCGCGCAGGTCGAGTACGCGGTCACGGCGTGGTCGTGCTCGCCCTCCAGCGCGAATGTATGCCCAAAGGCAGCCCAAGCGGGCGCGAAGCGCGGGTCCATCAGCGACGTTTTGCTGTCCGCACCGCGTCCCATCAGCGAACCACCCAGTGCTCCCAGCCACGCACGCACCTGAAGTACTGCCGCGCCTCCGACCACTTGCCCTTGCCGAGGTACCACACGCCGACGGCGTACCAGCTCATCGCGTTCTCCGGCTCGCGCTCGACCATCTCGTGCGCCATGATGAACAGCCGCGAGCGCAGGTGCTTGAGGTGGTACATGCACGCGATGTGCAGCGGCATGCTCTGGTCGTGGATCGCCACGAGGCTGAGGATCCTGTGCGGGAGGTCAGCACGAGCGCGCGCGGGGATGTGCGAGTACCACTGACCGGGTTGTGATCGTGAAGCAGTCGGCCCAGCGGAAGTTGGAGTAGAGCGCGTCTGCGAAGCTGTACAGCACGTCGGGGTTGTCGCCCAGGCCGTATTCGTCCACTAGTCGCTGCCGCGTCAGCGCGTGCTCTGTGGCGTGTTTGTATTTCCGTAGCCGGGAGGTGTATATTAGCTGCACGAATTGTGAGTCCTGGGGCGCCTGGGACGCATACGCCAGGCCTTGCACGAAGTTCCATTCTGGGGATGCCACTTTAGCATTGGTTTTGGCTGCGCATGGAAGATCACGGAGATACCTTCGTCTGCAGTCATCATTTCGCCGGATATCAGCTGGTCGAATGCGTCGTAGCATTTGACATCGAGGGCGAGCGCTTCCATGAAGCACTGCTTCGCCGAATCGGCGCGGTTCAGCTTGAGCATGAGGACGCCGCGTAGGTGGCACATCGACGCTTCGACCTGTTGGCGCGCAGATTGTAGTCATCCGAGACGAGCGATTGATAGAGCCTATTACCTTGATGCCCCCGTCGACGTTCGGCACTGCTGTGCCGCTTCTAACTATGCAAGTCAAGAATCAGTACGCGCTGCATCGCGGGAGGTGATACTACGCACTAGCTCCGTTAAAGGGGTTCGACTCCCCCAGCATCTCCGTCGCGCCCTGCCAGTTCCCTAGTCGGATCTGTCGTGCTAACGGGTAAGCGACCTGCGCGGCGTGCGGGGAGGGGCACTCAGACCTGGCACAGCGCCGCGAGATAGCGGCACGCCACGCTCATGTCTACCAGGCGCGAGACGCGGTCCTGCATCTCCTCGGGCAGCTCGATCATGCCGCCCGGGCCCATGGGCAGGCGCGGCATGGACAGCATGAGCTGCGACGCGTCGTGGTCGCGCGCCTTGCCCTTCGACGTCGAGGGGAAGCCGTTCGTCTGCGCGGGTGGCATCGGCGGCTTCTTCGAGGACGTCGCGAACGGGCGCGTGAGCAGGCGCTCGGCGCGCGAGTACTGGTGCGTCATGAAGTACGTCTGCGCGAGCCAGAAGGCGTCGTTTGCGTCGTCTGCGGGGAGGGGGCGTCAGCGGGGGCGGGTCGGGGGGCGGGGCGGCGACGTACTCGTCCAGCTGAGGATCTTGTCGCCCCAAAACGCGGCGGTGTCGTAGAGGTGCTGCATGAGCGCGTCGTGGCGCCAGAGGCGCATGCGGTCGACCATGCCCCACTCGTACTCGTCCTCCTCGTCGTCCGCGTCGTCGTCGAAGTCCTGGAAGACGTCGGTGGTGTCGTTCGCGAGCGGGTGGCGGCTCGTGCTCGTCTTCCCTTTCTTGTGCCGGCGCGGCGAGCGCTGCGGGGACGTCGTGGTGAGGAGCGAGCGGTTCGGGTCGAGCGTGGAATTGCTCGTGTACGACATCGTGCTGGAGTTTGCGTCCATGTATGTGTCGATGAGGCCCTGGGGGCCGAAGGAGAACGTCGAGCCCAGCGATCCGCGTATCCGCGAGCCGGAAGGGGAGGGCATTCGCGGGATTTGGGGGATGTTGTTGAGCCCGAAGGGATTGGATGGCGGGGGAGTTGATTCCATGGCTAAACGCTGGTGCAAGGAAGTAGTTTACAGAGGAAGGGGCAGCGTGCTCGCTGTAGCGCCGGTCGAAGGAATGCCAGTGTGGCGTCAGCGACCAAGCCTATTTGGTGCGTGTGCCGTGGCTCAACAAAAACGGCAAGACGGTCCGACGTCGGTCTCCGCAACTCACGATTGTGGCACACAAACGAAGGCTCATGTATATCGAAAATGACTACCGACACTACTATCCGAGAACGCAGCCTTCTTCATCGTGTCTCGCCTATACCTCCAGACGCCGAGATACTCCGTAGGTAGACTGCTCGGATACCCATACGCATACCCGCGGCATTTCCCCTTCATATCGGGGCTCGGCCTCCAGAATTGCGGCGGCGGGCGCAGTTTTTGCACCATCCCTTCCACTCCTCTCCGCCTTCGACTCCGCCGCTTGGGGTCCTTCGGGGATTGGGCGGGGTGGGCGTCGACGGTGAGGCAGCCGGGAATCTTCGAGGTGGATGGTTGGGCGGGAAGCGTCGACGCGTCGGGGACGTAGGGGTAATGCAGTGCGTGTGAAGAGGGGACGGGAGGGCGCGTTTTGCGGGGAGGCTGCAGCGTGCGCATAATCAGCATGCTGGGCTCTCCGTCTCCGAGCGAGGCGGTCAATGTGGTGATGGGCTTGTTTCGCGTGTGGAGTGCGGCCTTGGGGAGTCTCAATGAGGCTGATGAAAAGTTATTGGGAGATGAGCTCACTCTCAGCGTCGCCGACTCGCTCAGCACCTGCGCGCCGTCGATAGATGCAGCCTGAGCGAATTGTTTGCGCTGGAGCGCGCGTTCCTCCGTGTCCTCTGCATCAGGCTCTCGGGTCCTAGCAATACATCATAAAATCAGCAGAAATAAAGCGTCCCGAATAGCAACGACTTACTTAGACGGCGGCGGCGGAGGCGGCAGGAGAGACAGCGCAATCGGGGGTGCAGACGAGATCAGGCGGAACACTGCGCTCAATGAATAGACGTCCAGCCAGCCGTAAAACGTGAAAACGGACGGAATAGCTCTTCCGGTTGTTCCTCAGGATGCTCGGGGCCCAGATCCATTGGTGCAGATTCAGTCGAAGGCCCCGGCGAAACCCTCGCAGTATGCTGGACATCAGCCGCCACAGCAGGCAGCGACGCCTCGATCAGCCTATTGAGCGCCTCGATTTCAGCGCTGTCGCCCCGCACACCGGAAGGCCCATCGCTCCGCGCGTCCTCCGCGTATATCTCCGCGCGCGTCGCGCGCTCAAACGCCTGCGGGAGGAGGTGCGGGTTCGCGAAGCGCGCTAGTGGTTGTGGCATCGCAGAGGCAAGGGGCGTTGTTGTGCCTTGTGTACCGGCGTCCTCCCCTTTTTCAGAAATTTCACCTGCGGGTTTGCCGAGCGCAGACCGACGACCGATCTCGCACCCCCCTCAACCCCCCTCCTCCACCCTAATCTACTATCTGCAATGCCGAGCGCAGCCCCCCCAAAAAGGACGAAGAAGACCGCGGTGAAGCCCGCAGCAGCAGCGGCGGCGGCGTCTGCGCCCCCCGCCGCGGAGTCGTCGAAGGCGGCGAAGACGCTCAAGCGCAAGAAGGGCGTAGATACAGAGGCGGAGGCAGAGGCGGGTGCAGCGCCCGCCGCGGAGGCGCCGCTGCCCGCGCCCGCGTCGAAGAAGGCGAAGAAGGACGCACCTGCACCTGCGCCCGCGCCTGAGGCCAAGCCCACGAAGCCCACAGCGAAGGCGGTAAAGGAGAAGGCGGCGGCGGCGGTCGCGGAGCCCGTGCCGGCTGTGGAGGAGAAAAAGACGAAGGCGGACAAAAAAGCGAAGGGCAAGGCCGCTGCTGCGCCCGCCCCGGCGCCCGAGGCTGTGGTTGCGTCGCCTGAAAAGCCCAAAGAAGTGAAGGCAAAGACGAAGGCGGCGAAGGAGACGGAAGCGCCTGCGGCAGCGCCTGTGTCGATCCTCAAGAAGACGAAGGAGACGGTGAAGAAAGCCGCCGAGCCCGTCCCCACCTCGATCTCGCGCCCGCGCAACGCGTCGACCAAGTCAAAAAAAGCGAAGGCGCCCGAGCCCGCACCCGCGCCAGAGGCGAGCGAGGACGAGGAGATGGACGCACCGGAGGCGGAGGAGGCGAAGACGGCCGCGGACGAGGAATCTGATGAGGACGAGGGCCACTTGCATGGATTCTCGACGGACGACGACGATTCGTCCGACGACGACGCGATGGACGAGGAGCCCTCGGCGTTCGATGTGGGCAAGCTGCCTACTATTGCCAAAGACGACGCGACGGTCGCGCGGAAGCTGGAGAAGGCAAAGCAGAAGAATGTGCGTTTGGATTTATATATTTTTGCCGTGCGGCGGGCTGATTTTCGTATTTTTTTGTATCTAGTCGGAGGATCGGGGCGTCCTTTTCCTCGGCCGCCTTCCGCATGGATTCTACGAAGAGCAGCTAAAGGCGTACTTCTCGCAATTCGGCAACGTCACTCGTCTACGAGTGTCGCGCAACAAAAAGGTTCGCTCAGTCTATTATTCTGGGCCTTTTTCCCTCTGACATCGCTTCACTCAGACTGGAAAGTCAAAACACTACGGGTTCATCGAATTCGACTCCTCGGCCGTCGCACAGATCGTGGCAGAGACGATGGACAACTACCTGCTGATGGGGCACATCATGCGCTGCAAGCTCATTCCCAAGGACGAGGTCCACCCGGAGCTGTGGGTCGGCGCCAACCGCAAGTGGCGAAGCGTCCCCGCAGACCGCCTTGCCCGGGCGGAGCACGATAAGGTGAATATGCCTGCTATGCTCGCTGTGCATATTACTGATTGCCGTCCTCCTGCAGCCCCGCACCGAGTCGGAGCAAGCGAAGGCAACGAGGCGGCTATTGAAGCGCCAGCGCGAGCGCAAGCTCAAGCTGGAGAAAAGCGGCATCGACTACGACTTTGACGGCGCTGCATATGTGCGTTGCCCGTCATTGCGATCTTTCCTCTTGCTGATGCCCTTTTCAGAAAAAGCCCGCGGCTGTTGCAGTCTGAGTAGTTGACTGTAGTTGACCGTAGCTCCCGATATATCCCTGACAATGTCAAACACCCGTGCTTTCTCGTTGAGTGTGGCTATCCCAACCCCTGTGTTCGTTGTAAGCATTTTCACGTTTCTTTGTCTAATCTTGCGAGACCTGCGAGGATCTGCACCCCGGCCTTGGCGCCGTCTACCACGCGAACAGGCCCGAGGCCGGCCTCGGCCACGCCCTGGTGGACGAGGGGCTCCATCCCCGCCATTCCTAGCATACAACGCAGCATCAGAGCTGCACGCCGACAACGGAGGTCCACACGCACCCGCACACCCGAGAATGATAACATCCGCGCCCTGCGCCGCGCTCCGTGCGCTCGCGGCCTTGACCTTGGCCTCGACGACGTCGCGCGCGCCGCCCTGGAACTCGAGCACGGCGACGCCGCACGCGACGACGCCCGCGAAGCGCTCGGACGGCGCGCCGAGCACGTTGCGCACCTCCGTGTAGTGCGCGTACTTGTACCCCGCGCCGGAGGTGACGATCCCGAAGCGCTGTCCGACGAGCAGCGCGTGCGCGATGGCGCCCTCGAGGATGTTGAGCGTGGGCTTGCGCGAGGCCTCGCGCAGGAGGTGCGTGAGCGGGTGGTCGGAGACTGGGGGGTGTTAGCGCTTGGGGTTGGGGATGTGCATGGGGGGAGGCGCACAGCAGCAGACGAGGAAGCCGTCGAAGGCGTCGAGCAGGCCGCGCGCGGTGAGGTCGGCGAGGCACGCGGCGGCGCTGAGGACGCCGGTGGTCGCGTCGGAGATCGCGGACGGCGCGCTGGGCGGGGCGGTGTAGAACTCAAGCGTGGTGCCAGGCGGCGGGGGCAGGATCGCGCGCAGGCCGTCGGTGACGGATGCGGTCGAGTTGGGGTTGATGACGAGCAGCGCGACGGTTCCTGACATTGCGGTGGCGGCGGGAGATCTACTTCTGAAGCGGAGGAGGTTGGGAGGAGGCGGATAAATATAAGATACGGTCATGTGACGATCAATCGATGGCCGCTTGCGCCAAAAAAAGTTCGGGCTGGAGATCAACCCAGTCATCGCTGGTGCGCTGTCTCTGTATCGTCAACCTCTCTTCTGCCGCCCTATCTTCCGTTATGGGGACAGCCGTCTGCATGGAATTGTGTGTAGGTTTCTGTGGCCGTGATGCATCCCTGGGCGATGAGGGACGCACTTGGTCACGGGGCACGCACGACTGACTCATGCCCGCGCTGACTCGCGGCGCTGCCTCGATGGCGTCCTGCTTGCAGGTCCCCACGATGCCTGCGCCTTCTTGCCTACGCTCATGTCTGTCTGTACGCTCGCGGAGTTCGTCTCCTTATCGATGATATCCGATTGTCCTCCCGGATGCACGTCGGATCCCTAGAGGCGCGCGCAGAGCGCGATCCTTTACTACCCCCGCAAATGGGCTGTAGCCATCAGGTGCGCGGCGGGCGATTGGGCCAGACACTGTTTGCTGACGCCTTTGGATTGTACTGTCCCGCAGCTTAGGGCATTTATAATAGCAACTTTGCGCTGATCAATCTAAGGAGGCACGTTCGACATCACCGTAAAAGGTGTCCCTGGTAAGTCATCCTCCTGCTATGTGCATTGCATTTTAAAATCAAATATCATAATTAGGAGAACGAATGTGTCTGTATGTTTGTGCAGGAAGGATAGCTATGGTGCATCTGTCGCATTGGAATGATACAGTGGCCGTGAAAGGACACGAATTTATAGATACAGAGGTAAGCACCCGGGAATCCTCATTCGATGCAGTTAACCGTAGCAAAATAGAAAAAGAAAGGCGCCGGGCAGATATGGTACAAGAAGGGAACTAGGAGCCGAAACAAGCATCGTCCAGGCTGGTTTAAGTTAATTATGGGGCGGGAATAGGCATCATAGGCAGGCAAGCAAGCAGGAACGAATATGGGTGGGTATGGAGCAGGGACTGGGGTATCGAGGTTAGAACGGACGGTGCGCGGACATGTGCGAAAACGGCTGACTTTGATCGCTCAGTGGCCATGGCCGTGGAGTCCCAGGGTCCGAGCGCCGAGCCCGGCACCGCCCTCCCAGCCGGTGAAGCGCTCGTTGGAGACGGGCGAATCCTCGTCGTCGCTCGCGTACATCCGGCCGATGCCCCGGGAGCGGGCCCAGCACGAGATGAAGAGGATACGCTTCTTCTTGCGGTTGAGGAAGAACCAGTGGGACGACCACAGCAGGGCGCCTCTCCTCTTCAGGCGCAGGCTCGCGGGCGGCGACAAATCATCGAGGTCGTCGAAGGCGGAGTAGTTGATGGCGGCGCGCGGCGTCGGCGGGGGGATCTTGGCGCTGCGGCTGTACTGCCTCGGCTTCAGCTCGTCGACGTCGTAGTTGTCGAACTCGAAGGTGCCGTCCTCGTCGCTGGAGGACGCCTCGTCGGCGACGGACGCGACGTCGTCCTCGTCGTCGGAGAAGTCGTTTGCGTGGGGGTCGGCGTCGATCTCGGGGGTGTACGAGAAGACCTCGCACTCCGATAGGCCGATCACGTCGTCGATGAGGCGGAAGAGGGTGGGGTGGGTGCCGGAGACGATGGGCGGCGGGGCGAGCGGGCTGAGGAGGCGGCGCTCGTACGGCGAGGACGAGCTGGGCTCGGTGGACGGGAAGAAGTCCGCGGAGGTCGGTGGGTAGGACGAGTAGGAGCGCGGGGCGCTGGACCCCGCCCGCTGCGGGGCGATAAGGGTGTTGCTGAGCGCGTTGAGGATGCTGGCGCCGCCGGCCTCCTTGACGAAGTGCGAGGGGCGGACGTCGGAGAACTCGTGGTCGGGGAAGGCGACGTTGAGGGTTGCGATGAGGAGGAAGAGGGTCTTGCGGGAGGCCTGCTTGTCGATGGGCCCGAAGGGGGTCATCTCTGCCTCGCGGTCGAGGGCGAGCCACGACGGCAGCGGCGGCGAGTGCGAGACGTCGTCCTGGTAGGCGCTCTCGAGCGTCTTGAAGAGCTTCTTGTCGCGCTTGATGTTCTTGCAGCTGTACGCCTCCATGCGCGTGTGCACGGCGCACTCGGGGCCCTCGTGCGTCAGCGACTGCGCCAGGCTCGACAGCGCCGGGATCTCAATGTACTTCATGGCGGAGTGGTGCTGGGAAAAGGGGCGTGGCTTACATATGATCCACCTTATTTGTTGTCCGCCCAAACAGGCGCAGCCCTATTTATACACGTCCCGCTCAGGTCTCGGCACACGTTCGATCATCCGCTCTATATATGCGCCAACTTGGGAAAACAGTGTACTCTAATAGTCTACAGTTTTGCGGGGACGTCCAGGGCCTGCTGGAAAATCCCAATCATCTCCCCATGAGTGACTTCATTCGAATTCGTCTTTCCAGGCAGTTCACCGAAGAACGCCCGCCAGAGCCGCCGCAAAAGCGGCTTCAAATCCTCGAAATACGGCGCAATAAGGCCCAGAATTTCCGTCTCAAACAGGTCCCTGCGGTGGAAAGAGTCCCGCTTGACCACGCCGATCCAGTAGTCCGATTCTCCATTGTACCAGCAATGGAGTGGCGTCTCAGCAAGGACAAAGTGCTTCCGTGCGCGCCCTTTCGGCCCGTCGTAGTTGATGCAGATCCACAGCAGCATGTAGAACAGGGACTCAAAGTCGTGGTGCGGCTGACGGCGGAAGGTGTCTGCACATATGAGCTCGTCGAGCGATTTGAAGGACCGAGATGCCTGTACAAAATTCAGTACTTGTTGTTTGTATTTGCAGGTTGTGGGCTCACCGCCGGGTCTCTGTGGACTATTTTCTTGCCCTCGGCCGTTTGATTGACGAAGAACCCAACGCGGGCTATCTTCGAATGATCACCAGGCACATGGGCACCCTTCAGTGCGCCGCCTGCATAGAACTCGGATGGATCTCTAGTCGAGATCACGATGTTCTCAATGCTAATGTCGCTCAGAGTATGCTTTCTCTTCACGATGGATTTATGAACTAATATCAAGGTTCATTAGAGGAACAACTACCACACCAAAGAATGCTCACTCTTAACAGCGTCGATCAGCACGGATATCAGCTCGTGCTTCGACGCAAAGTGCGTAATGCCGACAAAGTGGGGCTTGCGCTCCGTGCGCTTGCCCGCGCACCCGGCGTCTATGCGCAGCCCAAAGTGTAGCCGGAGCGGATAAATCCCGTATTTTTCCAGCTCGTCGCCCGACGGCCTGGTCTTCACGAAACGATGGAGGTCGTTCGGTATGATGCCCGATTCTCTAACCGAAACAGCGACGTCCTCGTCGGTGAGGTGGTACAGTGGCGCCATCTTGTGCTGAAGAGTATTTGTTTTCGTTTGATAACGCGGGGCGACTTCGAGATTCCGATGACGAGGAGGGGATGTTCTGATGTTGAGTACCGGTCATCCAGCGCGGGCTATTTAACCTGCGAGCGAGACGTGCCACAGGCTGGTGGGGCCACCACTCGTGGCGCGCTGGCCCGGCAGCGCGACGCCATCAGTGGACAATGCGCGCTTGCAAGGGCGTCGATAATGGGCGTGGACTAGTGGCAGGGGCGTGGCAGGCGGATGTTGTCGCGGGACAAACGGTGGACCTCCGTGGACAAACATAACGCATGTCGCGTGGGCGAAGCGCCTGTGGCCATCGTTCTCGAAGCCACGCTTTCAGGCTTTTAATTAACGTTGTAGGGTGGTGGCAGGCACCCGTGGCCAGCTGTGAAGCGCCTCGGTGCCTCGCCGATCGTGAGAAAGGGAGCGGCGACGAGTGCTTTCCTGATTCAACTGTGGTTTGTAACTTCGATGTTGGAGATAAAGGCGTTGAAAGAACCTCGTGTGTGTGCAGTTACACAATGGTCATCGAGATTGGCCATTTTGACTTGCCCATTGGAACTCTTGCGATGGGGCAGCACTACATTTAGACCGCTGCTCTTCATCGGGCGCCCCGCGTTTGCCAGGTCCCTTCGCACATTTCGTGCAGTTTCGCTGTGACCTGCGTTGTACATGACCGAGACAACTGCCGATTTCTGTAAGGCGGTTGTAGCGACGTTGATCATGAAAGACGTTACATACCGAAGTTTGCTGCAGCGGAAAGTGCCCCGTCCGAGGACGCGCTGGTTGGCGTTGGACGCGGTGTGAAGTAAAGCTGCTGGCTGGGCGTGCTTCCAACTCTGTGGCGCCTACTGTGGCGAGCTGATATGCAGCGTTGGGTTGTCGGGCAAGTGTTGTCATTCCCCGAGCCAGAGTTCCGGGGGCAAATTGCCCGAGGGAGCGTGAGCTAAGTATACGCCGCGAAGCCAATCCAGTCCAGTGAGCACATTGTATTCAAAGCTCGGCCAAGAGTTCGAGAACAGGATCGCAAGCTTGTGATTAGCATGGTGGGATGAAGCAAGAGCTGGGAGGAGCTGGGGCGCCGGCGTCGGGCGAGAATTGTGGGGAACGCGCGTCACATGCGCGCAAGTATCATATGATAATGCGCCAGAATATGTAAAGCACTCCTCCTCTTTCCCTCCATCCACACCCTCGCCATGTCCGACGATATCAAAGCCCCCGGATTCCAGGTCAGTCGCCCCACCCCACCCCGCAGCACCCTCCAACGCGCTGACGCCCGCCGCCCGCCGCCGCACAGGCCTCGGAGCTCATCGCCTCGCTGCAAACCGCCTTCGCGAAGTACACAGACGCGGAGAAGCAGGCGCTGATCAAAAAGGTGCGTGGATCGCGCACCTGGGCGGACGCGCGGTGCTGATTGCGCGGCAGACGAACGGCATCTTCGAGCTCCAGGTCAGCAACGACGCCAAGGAGACGGTGACATGGACGATCGACGCGAAGAAGAGCGGGTCCGTGTACAAGGGCAAAGCGACCCCTAAGGCGGACGTCACCATCATCCTCGCCGACGAGACGCTCATCGACCTCGCGAGCGGAAAGGTGCGGGGGTCTGACATCTGCTTCGGGGAGTTATATTGACTGGCCTCGCGCAGCTCAACGGCCAGAAGGCGTTCATGACTGGCAAGCTAAAGACCCGTGGAAACATGATGCTCGCCACGAAGCTGGACGCGGTCCTTAAGGTAGAGTTGTCTCACATATTCTTCTGCCTTTCAGAAACTCAAAATCTGCATCACAGGGCGCGAAGGCCAAGCTTTAGACCCATTATTTATCATTCAATATGTAAAAACATCATAATATATTCATCATTCATCGAACGCAACGCGGGCGTAGTTATTATTCTCCGCTGCAGATGATTGAACAAATCATAGGCATTGGCGTCAAATATAGGGAATGAACGACTAGTGTTCAATAACATTTCCAATTAATGTAAATAAAGGAGGGGTGGGTGTAAATATACAACTCTAGCGAGCTAAAAATTAGAGATCCGGATAATTCACAAAATATATGTAGAGCCTATGGACGGATAATGAAAGGAAACCTGCATGTATGCTCAGAAAACGCCGCCGAAAAGACCTCTGTGCCGACGAGGTGCTGGCTGGGGATCTGCACGAAGGGTCGAGAGACTGTTCAGCTGCTTCATGACCTCTTCGAGCTTGTCCTTGCGGTCTTGGAGGTCGAGATGCCGTCGGACGATTGGGTTCTCACGAGCGAACTCGACGATTTCCTTTCGGTCTAGGTCGTACAGGAGTCGCGAATCAATCTCACGAGGGAACTGTTAAATGTTAATCAGCTCTAGGCAATGAAAAATGATGCAAGCCACTGACTTGGTAGAAGAATTGGTCCAGGAGTTCGATGTTGATGAACATGGAGGAGGTGTATGCGAGTTTGTCCGCGACGACATTGAGGAACGCTTCTGGGCAGAACACCTCACTTTGCGGGCCAGCACGGCATCTCTTGGACTTCAATGCCATGATGCGGAGCTTGAGGATGCTCAGGCGATCACTATACATCATCGCGTACCGTGCTAGATGAATTAATTAGGATACGCATATATGCGACGGCCGACAGACTCACCATCTACAAGCTGCGCAGGAGGGTAACGGTACGACTCCAGCGGCTTGTCCTCGGCGACCTCCTGCCCGTTATCCGTACCCTCCGCCCGCTTGAGCGCCTGCGCCTTCTGCTGCTCCTCCAACGACTTCACATACCCAATCAAGCCATTTAGCCGCCGGCCGCCCCCCACCTTGCTCTTGATCTCACGCAGCTTGAGCTCGCACATCCCGACCTCCTTCTCGAAGAGCTCGACCGCCTTCTCGCGGCCCGCCTCCCACTCGCGCGGCTCGACCTCGACGTCATACTTGTACGGCTTGATGCAGTTCTCGACCTGGTCCGACGTCACGCCGATGCGGTCGCGCAGGATCATGTGCGAGAACTCGGTGAGGCGCTCCGCGGCGCGTGGGTGGAAGTTGAACGGCTCGCCCGCGGCGATCGAATCGATGAGCGCGCGCAGGCCGTCTGCGACGAGCAGCGTCGAATCGCGCCCGACGCCGGACTTGGTGAGGAGCGACGCGGCCGCCTCGAGCTTGTGCCGCCAGTACGGCTCCACGTCCTCGGGCTTGACCTTCGGGTCGCCCGCGAGCACGCCGAGTTCCGGCGCGCGCTTGTCGAGCCAGTAGAGCTGCTCGAGCACGTCCATCACCTTGTCCTCGAGCATGTTCTTGAGCTTCGCGCGGATGATGGGGCGCCGGAACTGCTGCGTGTACTCTTTGAAGCGTGCCTTGAGGCTGTCCATTGTCTCGGCGACGTACGACTCGGCCGTTATCCGCCGGTCATTGTACTGTACTTTGAACTGGTATGTTGCCTCCTCCAGTTCCATCTGGACAGCGTTGGTGATTCCATGGAGAGACGAGGCCATCGACGACTCTAGCACTTCCATGAGTCGGCGACGCAGCGTATCTGTACCAACCATCAGGGACGACTGGGCCCCAAAGACGTCTTTGTGCGCGCCGAAGTAATCATTCTCGCTGCGCTGAGCAAGGAGCGCGGTAGATTCTTTCTTGGCTTGTTTACCATTCGACTTGGCCACGACGCCAACGTATCCGAGGTGCAGAGGATAGCGGTTACCAGAAAGAATTCCCGCGCCCTGCTCTGCAGGCACCAGATCCATCTTGGTGATGACACCAATCGTCCGCAGACCGAGAGGGTCGACTTTACGGCTTGCTCGGAGGGCCGGTGAGTTGGCCAAATCGACGTCGGCGGCGCACACGGCGAGAATGATATTCGGCTCCCGGATGTACTTATCGCACAGAGCAGCGATCTTCTCCTTCAAAGTTTCTGGTTGGTCGAGGGACGAGATTTGGACATAGCCGGGAAGATCGATGAGAGTAAGGTCGGGGATATTGGGGGAGTATATTCGAAGGTCGATTGGGTCGGTGGATACAGCTTCAGTGGAGGGAACGGAGAGGTTAAGGTCGACGAGAACACGTTGGATGTCTGAGAAGTCGGTGAGCTTCCCAAGACCCAATCCAGGGAATTCGCCATATTCGCCGGGGACTTTTCCGTCTTTGGCTGGCGTATGGATAAGAGTGAGTTCAATAGGTCGACGAGTAACCATGTTGTCGCCCCTGCCAGAGTGTTAGGTGCATTTGAATAGGATATAGATAGAAAGGACTTACTTGGGCAAAAACTGGTGTCCCACAATTGCCTCCAACACGGAACTTTTCCCAGAGCTTTGGCTCCCAATGACCACAATACTAGGCAATTTCAGGGCGTCGTTTTGGTCTATACTCAAGAGCATAGACCGAATTTCGATGAGCTTTTTGGTGAGGTGCATCAGGCCATTCTGTCGCTCGTCCACGGTGAGACCGTCAGGTTTGCCTTTGGAATCAGATGGTGACGACATTGTGGCGGCGATGAGGGCAGCAATTGCAGCAGCATCGTTGGGCGACTTGTTGTTGTTGGAACTGCCTGATTCCTGCCTGTCTTTATCGCTTTGTTCCTCTTTCTCCCTCGCCGCGAATAAATCTTTGAAGAACTGAGGCGTATCAACTGCCGGGAGTTCAGGTAGCTTGAGTTCTGAGAGTTTTGAAGTGATAGAACTAATCCCGTCGGAAGCAGTCTCGAATACACCACTAACAGTTTCCTGTGCTGAGCCAATCCACGCGCCTGTTGTCTTCTTCATTTCTGTGTAGATGTCAATACGCATTGAAACGGGGTCCAGACCGACGCGCACCTTCAAATTTATAATTGGCATACCCAAAGCTGCCCGCACCAATGGTAGCTCCCGCTATCGGTACACGGAAAGCGCGGGCGACAAATCGGGGTATTGAACCGTACGAGATGGCACGGACGTGCATCTGTCGGAGCATGGCGGGAGACGGGCCCGCATACTGGCGCCTGAAGGATCCCGAGGCCAGGAAAGTCGTGAATTGGCGTCGAACGGGGCGAACGTCGGCCAGTTGCCTGCGTGAATTGTGTAGGCCATAGGTGACGACCTTCTGGGAGGTCAAGGCAGCAGCGATGCGCCGCTTGATATGGGCGAGCATGGTGGGCGCGGTTGGGGCGCAATGCCGTAGGGATGAGAGAGTGACGCCGCCGCGCTGCGAAATGTTTGCCGAGCACAACAAACAAAAATAGGAGATCTTCTCTCATAACCTCCATTATCTAAATACGCCATCGATGGATAACGCCTCCCATGCCTTCCTCTCGCCCCCCACCGCCCGGGTACTATGTCCCCGCCGTTCTCTTCTTTGACGCGAACGAAGAATTCGATGTCCCCGCCATAAAAGCACATGTTCTGCGACTTGCTCAGGCGAGCAAGCACTCTATCTTCCCATGCAGCGGCAATTAAGAATTTCCTAGGGCGGTGTGACAGGCATATTGGTCCAGGGATCCAATGGGGAAGCACAGCACTTGTATCTATACTTATGTTTACGCGTCGTTGAATATCTCTGACAACATCCTAGGTCCCATGATGAACGCAAAGAAGCGATCGCGCTGACTCGCAAAACACTGGATGATAATGGCTTCAACAATGTGCTAGTTATTGCCGGAACTGGAGCGCAGTCTACCCGGGAAACGAAGAAGCTTTGCACGGACGCTAGGGATGCCGGAGCCACCTATGTCCTCGTCCTTACCCCTTCCACATGGCCCCCGCAAATGACGCCGGAAAATATCATAAGATTCCACCGTGAAGTCAGTACTCACTACTTAATTCTATCAGACAATATTTTTACATTTCGATAGGTCGCCGATAGCTCTCCTATCCCAACCATGATCTACAACTTCCCTACCGTCACAGCTGGTTTGGACTTGGACTCTGATATCATTACCGCTCTTGCCGAGCACCCCAACATCGTTGGCACCAAACTGTCATGCGGAAATATTGGAAAACTACAACGCATCACTTCTCGTATCCCGACATCCGAGTTCGCCGTATTTGCCGGTCGCAGCGACGCGTTTCTGCATGGTTTAAATGCTGGAAGTGCGGGCACGATCGCCGCTCTGGTCAACCTTCTGCCCAAGCTACATGGCCAAATGTATCGCTTGTTCGAGGAAGGCAACCATACGGCAGCGATATCTTTGCAGGCAAAACTTGGGCACGGAGATTGGGCAGCATCCAAGGTTGGTGGCATTGGAGGCATCAAGGCGGTCGTTTCCAAGAACTTCGATTATGGAGAGCCCCATGTTCGCGGTCCCCTGAAAGCGGTGAACATCGACAACCTCGCTGCCAACAAATACTATCAGACTCTTGTTGAACTCATTGAATTGGAGAAAACTGCGTAGACTGCAGAAATGTACACCGTCATAGGTGTATACTATGTTTCCAAATACAACTTGCGCGCGCACAAAGAATACGGAAAAAATATCTGAGAGCACGCCGCACTCAAGGGTCCAGAGGAGTTTGCCTAACGTACACCCTGTATCCACTGCGGGAATGTGCGAATACACGATGTACGCGTCGTTCCCGCTTAGGAGAGCGATGAGTCGTATTCATCCTTCTTTGCCGTCCTATAGGAGTGACAAGGGAACCCAGAAAGTCGGACATAAATTAGTACAAACGCAGCACTACCAGTGGTCGAATCCTAA
This sequence comes from Hypholoma sublateritium FD-334 SS-4, assembly GCA_000827495.1. NCBI lineage: Eukaryota > Fungi > Basidiomycota > Agaricomycetes > Agaricales > Strophariaceae > Hypholoma > Hypholoma sublateritium. Next base: position 182,428 of record KN817546.1, read on the forward strand.
CACGCTCAGAATTCGAATTATATTGGCGATAGATAAATGTGCACAGAGAAAATCCAACAGAAGGTTGAAGTAGTTTACAGACGATTTCAGAAGTCGCCGAATCTGAAATATTGGCTATAAATTCCCGAGTCCAGAAACTTGAATGAGGCGCACTCACCGGTCAGGCATCAAGACAGGAGCAAGCAGGCTCCACATATAGATAATTATACACACCCAACCAGACACAACCCGCGTCCACATTGCCACTTCTGAGCGGCCGATATAGACATTGTAATCCGGGTCGACAGGTCCAGAGATTGGGGTTTTCGAGACAACGTTCCTACATAAACACAATAATGAAGCCGTCATATAGCAAAGTAAGGAGGGGAATACGTACCAGTCAGTCAGGAGCATTGCAACATACATCGCCGCAATCGAGAATATTATATGGAACCAAGAATACTGACCAAATTTTGTCAGTTAGATATCACGTTGCTTAATTTAAGGGCTTACATTGTACCGTGTTCCTGTGCGTTCATCGTCTCTCATCTCACCAACAACCTCGTCTTCGTCATCTTCGTTTTCCTCCTCAAGGGCCGAGGCAGGAATCGCACTGGAAATGATGAGTTTTGCGAGCTACCTCACAGAATGACTGCTTACCCGGCCTCGACAGCTGCCAGCAGGGCTTGATAACGGGGTGATTCTGTGCGCCCAGGCTGGGTGTTGACGACCCCCAGCTCAGAGTGATGTGTCTCGTCTTCCGAGAGATGAATTCGGCCTTTGTTTCCTGCGCCAACGAGTGCGCGGCTCTGAGTCGCGGCCCGCGTTGTCGAATAAGCGATTGCCAGGAAAGTGAAAACTCCGCCGAGAACTAGAACTGCCTTTTGCGTCTTCTTTCCATCGCGAAGGGGGTTACATTGCTTCGTTTCGTGGACATGGTTGCTGAGCGCGGAGACAATGAGGTATGTACAGTAGGCTGCTACCATGGATGACTGGGCGAGTCCTGAGCGAGGGTTGCGCTCCTGAACGGCAGGGTGAATACTGGTCAGAGTAATGACGACGCACAGGGCAAGATTGAATGAGATGAAGAATTGGTTCAGAGTGCACCCAGATCCTGCGAAGAATGCATAAAGAAGGCCAGTGAGCGTAATCGTGAAGGAATACATCAGCATTGTTGAGCCGATGAGAACCCATTGCCAGAAATTAGAAGACGAATTCTCCCAATTCTCAAGGCAGGTCTCCGACCAGGAATGTGCGAAGTCGACAAGGAGGACCAGACCGAGGAGAATAAATATTGAAGCGCCCAGTAGTGCCACATAGTTCCCCCAGAACATGAAGAAACCATTGGGAATTGCGAATGTTACACCGACAAGGACCAACCAGAGCAAGACTTTCGGGCCCCACCAACTACAAATCAATCAGTATTGGCATACATCTTCGTGGTCATAAGGACATACCCATTCTGTATCGCTGCCCGTTTGTCCTTTGTATCCTTAACGCCAATGAGGAGAGAGCTCAAAATAAGATGGAATAACGCCAGTGCGAAACAGATTCGATGAACCTATACAGATGTTAGGGCTGGTCGCAACTCAAGGTGTTCTTGATACGCACGAATAAAACTCCATAACACTTTTCGCCGGCGCACTCCATTTGGATATAGTCGAAGCTCCATTTCTCGACGAGCTTCACAGCGATATCGGTCTTCATCATCCAAGCCAAGATAGAGTTGAGGGAGAATATTATCTGTTCAGGATTGTGTTAGAAGAGATTCCGTATTGTGTTGTATAATGAAGCATACGGCAAACCCAACGCGCGTTGCAATAGATGAGTTGCAGTTGCATGACTTGAAGAACATGGATGCTGCGGGATTTGAGGCTAAGCAAAAGAACTGAGTCGAGTTTACTTTAGGGTGCTAACCTGCCGTAGACGTGCAAAAGAAGGCGAGTCCAGCAACGCAGGAAGTAGCTATAGACGTTAGCCCGCCCGCAAGGGGCAGCGACATCAAAAGACCCATGATGATGAGGGGGAGAGAGACAGAGCAGCGTATGTACTTAGGCTGGGCGCAGTCGTCAGGGTTAAAACACGTGATCCATTGGGGGTCCGGCTCGGGTCCGGCGGAGGCCTTCGGAGTCCGGACTCCGGAGTCTTCAACCACCTTGCTTCCACCCATATCGCCAAAACCTATTTTCTGATTCTCGTTCACAAGCCATATGTTTTCCCAGAAAGATATCTTGAACATCACGTCACTTGGAAGAAATGGACAGCCAAGGACAGGAATTTCTCAGTCCACATGAGTTTCTACTTGCCATGGGCAGGAGGAGATACATATGTGAAGGTTCCCTGAGCCAGCTTCCCTACTATGTACTTATACTGGTTGTCCTTCAACGTAGGCCATAAAATGAAGCTCGCGTCTCCTTGGCCACAGGTTTATGCAGTTGGCTGTGTTGTGTAAAGTGTTCGCATCACATAGCTAACCCCAATGCTCGCGCAATCGTCGTTCCTAAAGATGTACTTATCCAGTGTATTGACAGAGCGTTCTCGTTTCTTCTCGAACAACCGCGGATCTGACATAATTCGGCAATAGAATTGCTTGAAAGTTTGTAGCTTGCAGGATCTAAAGACGGTCAGTAATGCACCGTCACACGAAGCTTCAATAATGCGAACCACTCACCACACGCGAATCTGGGTTATATGATCTCCTCCCTACATGGCAAATCCGTAAAGCTTTATGTTCCTGGTTCTCGGTTACGGAATCCAGAGCTCTATTTGCTCTGCTAGTGTTTGCTCCAAGCAAATGGATTTCGGGAGGAAGCACAGGCCGCTTCTCCACCCATTTTCCGCAGGGGTGGCCCCTTTCTTCCTAGTTATTCAACCGGAAGCGCTAAAATCAGTTGTTGGCAGTGATCCGCCCGGAGAAATTGGTTTCTCTCGGTGGCTATAAGACATTCGGCAATCACACTACTAAATGTAAACGATAGGCGCCCGTCAGCTCCTCGCACCGAAGGGGAAAGTTTAGTAGGACAATCACACGACATGGGCGGTTTTTGGCCTTGCGACTACGACTTCGTTTACTGCTTGCTCGCGAGTTTCCCGTCGAAGAGACGCAGTTCCGAGCCAGAGGAATACGTGCGCGTAGTGGATGTTTTTCAGATGAGAACAGAGATCAGTGCTGTCATGCGGTGAGCTGCAACGCGGAATATTTCGTTGTGGCGGAAATCAATGTTATTCTATTTTTCACAACACATTGAGTGTTGCTTCAGTACTCCGAGGCGTGAGCGTAGCGAAAACTTCCAAGTAAAAATATTTGTCGATGTCTGCGTTTCATTACAGTGGCGGGCCCCCGCCCAATATTGTAAAAGAAGGCCAGTTAGAACTATCGATTGGTTACGGGATACTAGCGTTCCATTACTTGCGCAAACATATTGAATGCAGATGATATCCCAAAGATAAAGCACACAAATTTTCCGGAGATTTATTTCACAAACTTTGAGAAGTAGACAAATCATTCTGCGCTGGTTTTCAAATTCAAAGCCAAGTTAGTGAGCTACTTGGCCGGTTTTGCCGCGGCAGTGGTTTGGCAGTGTTTGGCATATGCTGTCCCGTGCGCACAAACGAATGTTGACGTTGAACGTTGAACGTTGAACGTTGAGCCACTCTCAACTCTGTACTGACAATGCCAAAAGGTGCGTTGATTCATGATAGTTTTACAATGTCTGACTTGGCTTAGACCGACCCCTTATTAAGCGTTTGAGTCGGATATCACCTTATGCAACCATGAAGCGGCTCAAAATAGCGACGCAAAGCGAAGATGAAGACACCTGGGATGAGTTACGGGTAAAAATCTCCAATATTCTCTACTCAATTTCCCTCTGTGACACTGTAGAATTTTAGGCATATATTGTATTCATCACGCGGAGTTTTCTAGATGCAAGTAAAACCCTGGGCAAGCAGAAATCCAAGCTAGACGACATGGCAAAAAAGGTCAGGATATTGATATGCCATATTAAATGCTTCTCTAAACCCGTAAAATTACTCCTCAGCTTGTTACCGATAAACCATGTATCTTCGGTCATGACGAGGTACACTCCCAGATACGGTTAACATGTACAATGAAATACATCGAGGTGTCTGTCTTTCCAGCTTTTCGGCGTAAATATAAACGACAAGTAAGTAGCAAGTAAACCAATGTTTCTCTACTATGTAATGGCAGCTAACATGCATATCCTGCCTCTGAAATTTTAAGAATGATACACAGGTCGCAGTAATAGATTCAAACAACCGTGACACTGATCCAACCTCGAGCCAACCGCCACACACATCCAGGTCACAGAACGGACCATACAACTCTGCCTCACATAATTCTGGTGGAATGACAACAAGACGTGCCAGTGCCACTTTGTCTAATTCTAGCCCACCTTCCCCCCCGAAAATGTTCGCCCCGAGGATGAATAATGTCCTCAGTAAAGGTGGGAAGAGCTCTCCTCGTTCCAGGTTCAAAAAACCCCCAACATCAAAAGCACTCCCTTTACTGTCATCAACCCAAGCTCAGGTTTTTAACCCAGAGCCTGAAGCTGGACCGTCGGCAATCACCGCAAGCTTTGCGCGCCCATCGTACCCCTTGCGGCTCGCTGAGACGGAATTGAATGGAAGTTCCCCCAGATCAGAGCTCGACGACGCCGCGGAGGCCCAAGCGACGGCGGAAAGAGTCCGCCAGGCTCGCGAGCGGGCTGCGGCGTATAGAATCCGTCAGTCCGAGTCCAGGAACTTGGACGCGCTCTCCATTCCCACGCCGCCCAGCTCGCAGCCACGCATAGGACTCGTGAACGACAATAATTTGACACCGCCGCTCCCCTCTCTTCAAACGTCGCTTTCCGAGAGATTTACGCCGTTTTCCGCTAGCTTTTCAGTATTTCAAGATCGGCCGAGACTGACAGCTACCCCGCAGGCGCACGGCGCATTTTCTTCCGCGACCGCATCTACATCATCTTCGCTCTCGTCGGAGGGCGTCGGTGCCAGACCCAGTGACTTCATAGGCCGCTTCCTATCCTGCAGCCTGCCACCGCTAACTCACCTGCACACGGCACTCGCGCACGCGCGACTAACGGAGGCGCGCATCCGAGGGATGGGCGTACGGTGGGCGGTCGGGGACATCGAAGAATTTCTGCGCAGAAACTTGGGAGCGTTGCGCGATGCGAACGGTGCCTTGGTCGACCATATTGACCTCACGTTTCTTGCGCATCATTGTGTATATTGCTTCCGTGAGGGAAGCGGTTCATGGGACCCGGACGAGATCTGACTTGGGTATCTTCGACCCGGAAAGCTTGCTGTAGCTCGCTAGACGACACCTGCTGCCTGGATGATTTTTTGACTGGGGACATATTACAAGTCTACGTACTTTTGAGCGGAATACACACACGCGCGCTATTACCTCACTATGTTTCTTGCATCTTGGGACTGGAACACACTATTGGGTTTAGTAACTTGGCTGGCTATTGCACTCATGACATGGCCGTTGACTCGTTTTGCACACTTAATTACTTATGTTCTTTTGTACTGTACAATAGACATCATATCTGTCACATGAGCATCCGAACTCACGCTGGGGGAGGGGTGGCATCCTTAGAGCCAGGATAGAGCCAGGAGGATCTCTCGCGGCGCCGTGCCAGTGATGCGCGGCGGTGTATAAAACGGTATCCGCACGAGTAGTAAGTAGAGTTAACAGTGGTCCTATTTTTGATTCTAACCTGGCATAAAATATTAGTATCGCCCCATTTTGCCCGTGACTTACATGAATAAGCAAATTTGACTTTGAAAGCCGAAATCTGTGTATTCTGAACGTTGGACACTGTCAGCTTTGAGTGAACAATAATGTCAGAAGGTGTGCCTACTATTTAACCTAGCCCTACATTGTCTAACTTAGTGCTACAGCTAGCTCTCAGGCTCTTGAGGCGCGTTTACGAAAGATATCTGTCCGGAAAACCTTGGAACGGTTTAAGATAGCTATGGAATTCGAACGTATCGATGAGGGTGTATGGGATGAAACAAAGGTAAAACAACTCCAATATTCCCAACCCAATTCACCTGCTCAGTACTTAGTGTGGCCTTTCAGGCATATCTACAAGCGATCACTCGGAATTTCTTGGATGCTAGAAAAACCTGGGGCAACCAAAGACCCAAGGTGGACAATGTAGAGCAAAAGGTCTGTAATTATTAAGTTGTTATGCAACCTCTGTGTATCTGAAGCAATCATCAATGATTCAGCTCAGGACAGATAAATCATATATTTTTGGTCATCATGATGTACTATCCAGTATACGATTGACATGCGCCATGGACTATATTCATTGTTGTCTTTTTCCTCGTTTCCGTGCTCAGCACGGAAAAAGGGTGGGTAAGTCTCTACTTTTCTTTGAAGACACAACTGACACGTAAAGTCATATAAGAGTATACAGCCACGGGTTACTACTTCCAGGGCCGCGAAGCATTCTAGTAGTGGCAGACTGACAAGAAGACATACCATTTCGCCCGATTTCAGAACACCTACCCCTCCTCGAATGTTCGCGCCGAAGCCTAACAACAGTGCAAGTGAAAATAGCAAGAAATCCCCACGTCCCAGGTTCAAGAAACCCCCTGGTACATCACAACCACTTCGTGTGTTGCCATCTACCCGAGAACGCCAAGCTGAGGGTAATAATCCTGGACCATCGGCAATCACCGCAAGCAATAGGCGCTCGTCATTTGGTCCACGGTTCGCTGAGTCGGAGTCCACTGGAAGCTCTCTAGGGTTAGAGTTTGGCAACGCCTCGGAAGCTCGAACGACCGCGAGAAGAGTCCACCAGGCGCGCGAAGTCGCTGCGGCGTGTAGAATCCATCAACCCGAGTCCAGGAACCTGGACGCGCCGTCCAATATGCCCACGCCGCAGAGCTCGCAGCCACGCATAAATTCCATAAACGACGATGATGGGACACTGACGCTCCCCTCCCTTCAAATGTCGCTTTCCGGGGGACTTATACCTTCGGCTTTGAAAACGATATATCAAGATCAGCCGAGACCGATGACTACCTTGCAGGTCCAGGCGCATGACACATTTTCTTCCGCCGTCTCTACATCGTCCCCGTCCTCGTCCGGGGGTGTCGGAGCCGTTCCCAGTGACTTTATTGTTCGCTTCCTCGCCTGCTGCCTTCCACCGCTAACGCACCTGCTCCCGGCACTCGCGCATGCACGACTGACGGAGGCGCGCATCCGTGGGATAGGCGCACGGTGGGCGGTCGGGGACATTGAAGAATTCCTACGCAAAAAATTGGGAGCATTGCGCGATGCGAACGGCGCCTTGGTCGACGACATTGACATCACACTTCTCGCACACCACTTTGTTTTCTGTTTTGGTGAGGGAAGCCACTCACGGTGGGACGGGATCTCAGTTGGGTGCTTTGGAGGTTGAAATTTTTACCGCTAGACGGCGCCTGCGGTTTGATACATACTGGGATGTAGGCAGAATTCTATGCGCGTTCTTGATGTGATTTCATGCCATCGGTGACAGTTTTGATACTTTATCTGTCTAGTCACTACCAACGTAAATATGTTACAACGTATAGGAATGTTGCTGATATGTATTTGTAGGGAAGTTCTCCAGTTTAACCAGTAGTCACCCAACTATCTCATATGTATCAATATGGTCACCCTCGCAATTTGAATGACTCTCGGCAGGCTGTGATCACGTCAATAATATCCCATGCAAATCTCTAACCCGGTTAAAATCCAATGTAATTGATATTTCATGTATTGAATATGATATAGTATAAGAACCAGGCGGCAGTGGCTCGATGGTATAGATTCTCCTACTCAATGTTTCTGTGAAGCTCTATCTTTGATTGTGATAGTGATAGATGGTACATTGGAAATCTTTTGACGAGGCGACACCAGTGATCTTCAGTCGACTTCGTTGTCAATACAACTTCGAAAAGAGTGTTGCATCTGAACAATCTAATTATAGCAGCATGTCTCCTCGATATCTACGCAAGGTGGCCAAGGTTGGCCGTCCTCAGTCTGAGATCTGAACATTTGCTACCAGTCTAGACACCTGCTCTAATGAGAACGAAAACAATCAGATATTTTCCCTGTCTAAACAAAGCGTTAGAATACTACTGCCTCTACTGTACCGTACGCGTGAGTTCTGACCTTCACAAAAACTTGACTATTATAATTTTCTACTTGGAGTCTGATGATATCGATTGGCAGTTCCAGTTGACTAGCGCCACGGGTATTTTGCAGCCGAGTGCACATTTTTATCTGTTCCACTGTCATACTACGCAGATTGCATCTGACGAACGGCGTACATATAAGTGATAGCCAATTGCACACGCGCCTGCATACATCGTCCCTCCCGCCCTGCTTAGCTGCTGTGGCCTACCCACAAAAGACCCAGTGAGTCTGCCCAGGATGGCATTTTTTACCACCGGCCGTCGGGTCATCTACAGTGCGTCATGTCGAGCCCCTGCGATTTGACGCGTCTACTGAACGTTGACTTGCGAAGGTCTATGCACCATTCTAAGCATAGCAATGCTTATAATCGTCCCTTACAAAACGTATCTGTCCTCCGCGGTGCCATATCCGACTCACTCTATTGGACCTTCCCGGATATTAAGTTTGATTCTGTCCGTACTGTCCCTCGTAGTCTTCCCAGGACTGTGAGTGGTCATGCCACAATTTTGCACTCCGTTCGACAGGGGGTACTTGCAGGTTATTCGTGTCTGCAACCAGAAAGAATGCATATATTCTGTACATTATTTCTGAGCTTGGCATTACAGGTACGAACAGCCTTGCTGAGCTAAAAAAAAAAAAGTAGAGATCTGACACTGTGGCTTTAGTTATCATGTTCTCCTTGTGGGTGGTGGCGGCGGCGACTCAGAGAACTCAGCACAATCCTGATCCAGACGCTTCTGAGTTTGTTGGGGCGTGCGGAGGTAATGAGCCGTGTTCACTCCTCATGACAGCAGCGCAGAGCATTCATATTTCTATCTTCACACTGCGTGCGTCCACTGACTTCCTTCTAATACTCCCGAGTAAATAACGACGTTTCTGTTAGTGCTGACCTACATCCTGGTGCTTTTCACCTATGGCCTACTAACTCATCTACGTTATGGGAGTGGGTATGTGTGGTGGCAAACTGTGGAAGATTTGAGAGATTTTAGATTGCCTGCTCTGACCCACAAGCCTAAAGGGTCAGACGGCCGCTTCGCGGATGGAAGTGACGGAGGTCCTATAAAAATGTCGAATGACATAGGTCACTGTTAGACTGTTGAACAGTGCTAGTGATTAGTGATTGTCGGCTGGCCGCAGGGATTTTTTGTATTTGTTTTATGTATTACATACTGTAAAGCTAGTGTACTTATACTTCTTTGGAAAACAAAGTACGCGAAACCATGCAGGGTATACATACATGCCGCACCAGTAGAAAGGAAAACGCAACGTGCCTCCCACGCCCCTTTCACAACGGCGAGGGTACGGAGCGCCCGGCTCATGAGCAATGCTCATGCACCCGAGGGAGATCCTGCGGGAATTCCGCGCATACGCCGTGCGGCGCACGTCGAGGGGGAAGATGGGCTCGCACTAGCGGCCTCGACTGATGGTGCCGTACGGGCTCGCTGTGGGCGTGGAAATTAGGAGGTGAGCGCGGCATGTGGCACAGGAGCAAGTACGGCACAGCGCGGGTGGCTTCGACACGACGTAGCCCAGGAAGATGACGGCGCGCGCGGGCATGATCTCCGCGAGCGCGATCACCTGCAGCTCCTCGGCGCTGCGCGGTACGGTGGGCAGATTTAAGTCATGAGTTAGCGGTGGTCGGAGTGTGGACGTCAGTGGGTACGCCGCGCTCCAAACGCGCTCGCAATGCGTTGCGTCCGGCACCTTCGGGCCGAAGAGGCGGCGCTGCATGCGCCACACCATCAAAAACGTCGCGTACCCCGCGCGGTACCTATACACGATATGCTTATGCCGCCCTCGTCTCGCAAGGTGGAACGATGCCAAAGGAAAGTTTCAAGTGCAAATGGCAGCGCCGGTGCACCTACTCAGCCAGATATTGGGATGTTTGAGGTCATCATGGTGGCCTGTAGGTGTTGGCTTTTGCGAGGTAATGTGCATAGGATTGGAGCGATATGGCGAGGCATGGGAATAAGCACTGGAGCTGCTCGCTGGAAGACTCGAACAATATCTCAGTCGGCGGCGAGAGAAAGTGACCCAAAAATAGATCAAAACACTTAGTCATTTACTGAAATGACTAAATAAATGACTAATAATGCTAACTAAAGTTGTGCTATACCTCCACCTACCTCCACGTCCGATAATATCTGCCAGGCTCAAACTGGTATAAGACCACGAAGAAAATCGATTTTACGAAGGAGCACATTATGGAACTACAGACTCTAGACTCGAGGAAGGGTCCAGTATCAGCAGAAGTAACGGGAGCTTCCCAAAATAACGGACTTGGATACGACGCGAACACGAGCCATAAATCCCTCCCAAAGCACATAAACGACTCTGCTCCACTCCCAGGTGATGCAGACAATAAATCGATTCGAATGAATGTAACAGGAACAAGTACAAGGGTGACACATGCTCAGCAAAAGTTAGCGCGCCTACAGTTCGCGACTTTGCTATGGACATTCATGCTTGTGGGTTGGAATGACGGCACGACGGGGTCTCTTCTACCCCGCATTCAGGAGGTCTATCATGTCGGTGTCTATATTAATAAAGGTCGGCTTCGCGGTTGTATCGCTGATTTTCGTGTTTGCCTGTATCGTGAGTGTAGATCATAAATCTCGGTTTCATCGATCAGATTTAATCTGCAGGGCTTCGTGGGAGGTGCTGTGGCCAACATGTACTTGACACCCTATATGGGATTCGGAAAAGTTTGCACTTTTATCCCCTTGCAAATACACCCCAATATTACTCAATCTTATCCCGCAGACCTTCGTCTTGGCCGCGCTGTGTCAAGTGGTAGCATACAGTATACAAGCTGCAGCACCGCCGTTTCCTGTCTTTGTATTAGCATACACAATCAATGGTGTAGGGATGGCCATCCAGGTACTACAAACTGCTACTAAATGTGCCGCTACTCACTAATAGTAATATTTGTCCGTAGGAAGCCCAAGCCATTGGTTTCGTCGCAACATTATCACGCCGTCCTGAAACCAAGATGGGCATTCTGCACGCCTGTTACGGCCTAGGGGCGCTCTTAGCACCTCTTGCTGCCACACACTTCGCCCAACTCCATCGATGGAGCTTCCACTTCCTCATCTCGTTGGGTATTGCAGTCTCAAACACCATTCTTCTCATATTAGTTTTCGAATTCAAGACGCAAGACCGTAAGTCAATTTCGCAAGTACGCAACAGTAGAATTGACCCCTCGCAATTAGAATGCCTTGCTCTGGCCGGAGAAACAATTCCCGAGAGGGTGCAGGGCGAAGACGGCACATTCAAGCAGGTCATGATGACGCGATCTGTGCATTTGTTCGCTTTCTTCATCTTGATTTACGTTGGGGTGGAAGTAACAATCGGAGGTCAGTAGATCTCCTATTCCATTATCACAAATTAAAGGGAATGCGCAGGTTGGATCGTCACTTTCATCATTGACGTTCGGAAGGGGGGCAGCTCTTCAGGTTTTATCTCATCTGGTTTCTTTGGCGGTCAGTAAAACAACACTTCCGTCAACATTACAGTTAACAGTATAATGTAGGTTTATGTGCTGGTCGCATCCTTCTGCTGTGGGTGAACAAAAAGGTAGAATTATATTGCCCTAATGTGCATATCCTTCTGACTAGGAGACACCAGGTCGGCGAGCGCCTAGTCCTCTTCGTCTACGCGGGCATCGCTATCGCGCAAGTATTTTCCGTTACAAATTCAGACCCTGGATCCTTAACTGACCCCCTTCTATAGGTTGGAACTAACTATTTGGTTTGTTCCATCTCTCCTCCAAAACGCGGTGGCCGTATCAATCGTCGGCGCCCTGCTCGGACCAATGTACCCAATCGTTATGAATCAAGCAGGCCGAATTCTGCCGAGATGGATCCTCACCAGTTCGATAGGGTGGATAGCCGGATTCGGGCAGGCAGGAAGCGCCGTCCTGCCGTTCCTGACTGGTGTCATCGCCCAGAAACACGGCATCAAGACACTGCAGCCTTTGTACGTGTCCTGGCTTGTTCGTCATTGATGTTGGGGCCTGATTGTCTGCCGTTCTCGTCCCGGGCCCTGCTGTGGATTAGGCTGGTCGGGATGATGACGCTCATGACCGGGCTGTGGGCGGTCGCCCCTCGAACCCCGCGACGCATAGATTAACGTGGTTAACGAACCTTCTCCGACTTGGCTGCGCTGCAAAGACCCGTGTTAAAGACGAGCATGAGGTTGAATTTTCCGCCTCCTCATTCATCTGAAATAAGTAGTGCACTTGAGACGAAGAAAGTCTGGCTTCTGACGCGCGTGGGACGTCTGAATCGAATCTTCGCTTGAATGCAGCGACATTTTTTTGAGCTGAAATATACTTCCTAGAATTTATCCAAAAAAATCATCCACAAAACCGTTCAGGACATACGTACACGCCCGCACCATGCTGCACCATTACAGATAAACGCAGTCTGCATCCATTTTACAACGCCGGAGGCACGGCACCCTCGGCTCATGTTCGAAGCGTAGAAAAGGATGCGACGCGAACAAAAATCACAAGCAGCCACCTTCTACAATGAACTGTGCAAACTGCGTCTCCGTGAGCGCGATGTCTCCAAGCAAGAACCGGCGTACGTCGTGCGGTGCACACTGTGGAAGAGGATGAACTTGCGTCAGCGGTCGAGGGCATCGCGTTCTACGGAGGATGTCGTGGGGAGAAAAGAGGGGGAATACATGACGCGGCTCTTGCGGTTTCGATATGAGGTAGCCTATGAAGGTAACGGGGCGCGCCAACGTGGCCATGATCACCGCGAACACGATCGCTCGCGGTCGAGCGGGTTTTTCTCTGCACGGCGCGGCATGGTGGGTCTGGTCAATGAATTAATCTCAGTGGGTTATAGGGGGTCGGCGCGTGAGCGCGTCTGCGTACGCCACAGCCGTGTATGCGCCCCGTCGTGTCTGCCGTGTCTGTCGCCTGTGCGTCGCGCGGTGCTATACGTTGCATACGCCGCTCGCGTCTAGCGCAGCCGCCGCGGGACTGAGCGCACGTCCAGGTGCAGCCTGGCGGCGAGGCTGTGAACCATCGAGGGGATGGTCAGCGCGCCAGAGCGGTTAGAGCATTTTGAATATCGCGAGCGCGGTGGGTCCAGGTGCCATGTCCGTCTTGTCCCACCCGTCCGCTTTGTTGTCGATGAACGTTGAATGTTGAACGTTGACGTTGAACGGCCACATGGGGCTCTTTGCGCGGTTCACGGGCTTGAGCAAGTGCCAAGGAGACGCCGAGGATCCCAAGACCGTTGAAAGACCGGGATCGACATTGAATAGCCTGACGCATAGCAAGGGCGATGTGGGGGAGGCGGCGAGGCTCCGGGTGGGACACGCGGTGAGGAGGGAGGGGCTGTGGCGGGAGGGTCTCGGAGAGGTCTCGGAGAGGCTCGGACGCTTATGTAAAAAAAGTACACAGTATAAAAATAGAACTTCTCAGCGCGTTAGGTTCAAAGAATTGTAAGTAGGTCGGTCACCGTCGAGTAGATTATTTAAAACACATTCTCCAGCTTTCTATGTACACTACTGATTTAACTGATTTGAATTATTGACTCTTCCGTCGCATGTTCGCATGATTCCGCGGGTTCTCGGGAGTCGGCGCTAATCTAATTCCACATCTGAGGCCAGTTCATCAGCTTCGTTTGATTCTGCCCGTGGTGCATGGAGGTAATCTGAGAACTAGAACGTTGACGTCGGAGATGGGGGGGCCTCCACACAGTGGGGAGCGAAGCCGGGAATGAGGAGCTCACTCTTCACCGGCCGGTTTTGAAGCGGACCAGAGCGACATGAGTGGCACCGTCACGCCCATCGTATATTGTCTGCCCATGCTCGGCGTCTCGCGCATTGACGGCAGAAGTCGAGAGGGCCCTTTAGGCGGCATCCGTATCGCGTCATGGCGAGCGCGCATGCAAGATTCATTGGAGCTCAATGATGTTGATCAGTATTCCGATGGTAAGTAAGTTGCCTGTTCGGATCCGACCGATTATCATGCTTTACATTTCATTCCAGCAGCCTACATATAGGCAACAGGCGATTTCCTCGCAGATTTCGTCCCCTTGCTGAAGTTGCCTACCAAGACCTCCCCACAACGGACCCAGTAAATCTATCCGAGATGGCATTTCTCATTACCTCCCGTCGGGTCATATATTGTGCGTCACTTTGAATTCCTGTCAGTTGATATATTCACTTGACACTGAAAAAAGGCCTTTGCCCCATTCTGAGCATGGCATTGCTTGTCATCATTCCCTACGCCATGTATCTGTCCGTCCTTTCTCCAGTTTTAAGCCTGGTTCTCTCTGTGTTGTCCCTCGTAGTCTTCCCGGGACTGTGAGTTATCCGGGCCACGTTTTTGAACTCTTTTTGATAGATTGTATTTAGGTTGTTTGTGTCTACAACCAGAAAGAACGCATACATTTTGTTTGTCATTTCTGAGTTGGGCATTACAGGTATGAGGTTCTTCGCTGATCTCAGAACTATGCAGATCTGATACTGTGCTGGTAGCTCTCATGGGCTCCTTATGGGCCGTGGCATCAAGCCAAGCCATGTTGAACGAATTTGACTGCAATTCCGACTCGAACCTGTGTAATTCACTGGTGATAACAGCGCAGGGCATCCAAATTTTTATCTGTGTAATACGTGCGTGCTCTGGCCTGCGTCTACACGTCCAAATAGTAACGACATCGATCGTGGTTAGTGTTGACATACATGCTGATTTTATTTATTTACGCGTTGAGCTCCCATTTACGCCATGGGAGTGGATATGTGTGGTGGAAAACTGTGGAGGAGCTAAAAGACTTTAGGTTGCCTGCACTGACCCACAAGCCTAGAGAGTCGGATGGCCGTTTCATGGACGGAAGCGAAGGACGCCCTCTGGCAAGTGGGTATTCCGCAACGCCCCTCGTGTCCCCTAATGTACCAGAGGTGTGAGTGTTTTTGTATTTGGCCGATGTATATAAATTTCTTTATTATGTATGCTTCGGTAATGATACTGTGGTCCGTGGGGATCTGGTAATAGTACAGAAGCTGCCCACGGTGTGTCAGCGAGAGTGGACCGCCAGCGGATGCGTGTCGAAGATGCGGTAGAAATAGCCGTTCACATCTCCGCCACGCTCGTCGCTGTGTTCCACCTGCGGTGGCGGGGATGAGAGGGAGAAAGTTTGGAGATAGCCCGGAGCAACTCGCACGGCCTCGACACTGTAGACGTAGTCCAGAAAGATGACTAGCGCGTTGACGCGTCCATGATCTCCGCGAAGGCGATCTTGTCGCAGCTCGCCGTCGAGCGAGTTGCCCTATGCGCTGTGGCGTGCGGCACGGCGGAGCGAATTAATTTAAAAAGAATTCAAATGTCAGCAAATGTACTGTAATCGGGATTAGGGGGCTCTGGGAACTGACGCGGAATCTAGAAACAAGTACACCAGAGCATGCCAAAATGGGAGTGCTTTCGGGGGTATCGGGTAATGGGGAGGTACGTTTCGATAAAAAACTTCGTGGACCACATCGGGAGCAGAGGGAAAGTCTTCATATTTGCCCGCAAAGTGGTTGTATACATTGAGGGTGATGCCTTCAGACATCCCAATATTCGTTGTGCTTTTGGGGCCCCCGACAAAATAGAAAGTGGCTGTCTCTTCCACACCAACACCGACATTTCGATAACTAGCCAAGTAGGCCAGAGCTTTGTCTGCACTATTTTTGACTGTCGCGACAGCAAAGCGGGTGCCAGGATATTACATTTAGGGAGGGAGCGTCGGTCCAAAAGGCAGCCCACTCACCATTTCAGGGTATGGCTTGGTTTTTGCTTCGTCCGCCTTCAAGATGGCCTCAAGAACGAGCCGAAAAAAGGAGGTGGACTTTCCTCCGGGGACGCTGGCAGAGTGGATATCGGATTCCAATCAACTCGGGAGTCATCCAAAAAGGCGAGCCAAAGAGTTCGGCCTGTGATCGAAAAGCTCCGTGAGCGTCATTGGGGATATTGCGCTGAATGTTTCATCCAAAAATTCGTCAGCTGTGCGCTGGGCAGTACTCGATAGCGGCGCAAGGTTTTGGAGACGCCTTTGGAGTACGGATGCTGGTGGCGGTGGCATGGCGAAGTTGCAGGTGAGATTGGCAGGAACGTTTCCCAGCCGAGCGTGCCGGTATTTATTTCACTTTATATACTTATAGTAATTGCCTTTCCGCAACATGCGAAGGTGCCGCTGAGCAGCCGGCGGCTTGCTTTGAACCTAGGTGATTGATCAATCAAGCTTCTGGGTTGCTGCAAGGGATGTCTCGCCGGGCGGATGGCCTTCAGAAAAACCATCTCATGATTTCTCTTAGCTGTGGCCATTGACGAAGCACACTGCATTGCAGAATGGGCTAGTTCTACTAAGTAATCACAGCTACTAAATACACATACAGTAAAAACTAAACTACAACAAGAATAACAATAACATCTCCCCCGCGCACGGCATGCATGCGCGGCGCGGGGCTCTCTATAGTGGGGGGTGTGGGTGGATGGCGATAAGATGGGCATGGCATGGACATGGGCAGATGGATATGGATATGGATATGGTGGGATATGGACGGCTGCGATCGATGGATCGCGGCGGGCTCTAAAAGATAGCGAATAATGTACACAGGCAGTGGGCACGCGGCGTGGGCGTGGGTGTGGGGGCGTTCGTGGGTGCAGGGCTCGTCGTCGCGCCGCACGGCGTGCGTGCGTGCGTGCGTGAAGTACGCACGTCCGCATGTGATAAGTGATAGTGCGCATGTGCGTGGGAGCGCGCACGGGCCCAGCGGGCCGCGCCGCCCAAGCGGCGCAGTAAAGGTCAACGCGCCCCCAAGCAAGGCGCAAAGACCCAAATCTACTACTTGAGGATCCGCTCCATGCGCGCGAGCGCCCCGTCCACCCCGCGCACGAGCGCGGCGACGCGGCGCGGCAGCAACGCCGGTGCGCCGCTGGGGCACTCCGCGGCGAGCGCGGCCTCGAGCGCGTGCGGGAGCCCGAGCGCGATGCGCGTGAGCTGCACGGTGAGGCGCGCGCGCGCGCGGACGTCGAACAGCGAGAGCGCGCGGAACGCGTGCTGCACCTCGAGCACGCGCGAGAGCTCGGCGTGCAGGGCGTACACGCATGTGCGGCATGCTGGGTGGGTGTCGTCAGACGGATGATGTAGATGCGGGGGAAAGCACGCACTGAGCGCGCGCGCGCGGATGGCGTGCAGCGTGACGAGCACCGAGTCGATGCCGTCCTCGCCGAGGCGGATCGCGGGGTTGATGTCGTTAATCGCAGCTGTCCAGACCCAACCATCAGCACCGGCGCGGGCGACAGACAAGGCAGCACGCACTGAGCAGCGTGCGGATCATCTCGAGGTCGCCGTCGAGGAAGTCGTTGAACACGCCGAGGACGACGCTGCGGAAGGTGTCCTCCGCGTGGCCCATCGGGCGCGCGGCGAAGACGTCGAACGCGGCGCTCGGTGGGCGCGCGTCGTACAGGCGGCGAAGGTGCGGCGTGCTGAGCACGTCGTATGCGACGGCGACCTTCTGAAAGGCGCGCGTGGCGTCGGGGTTGTCAGGGAATTTGCTGGTGGCAGTCAGCAGCGGGCGCAGTGGACAAAGACAACACGCACTCTGGATGGCAGGTACGACTGCGGGAGAGATAGGCGCGGCGGAGGGACATTTTGTCGAGGGTGGCACGGCGGTCGACACCGAGGACGAGGTAGAGGTCGTCGTTCTCGAGGACGGCGTTCACGACGGCGGCGGCGGGGTCGTCTGGGTCGGTTGCGGCCGCCGGGGGCGGCGGTGGCTTGGTTGCACTGCCCGAGGGCTCTGCGACCCAGGTGATGTACTTGCGCTCATAGTTCTCAATGTCCTTGTCCTCGTCCTCGTCGATGGGGAGATGGAAGTATGTGCTCGCTGGCTGGGTGAGCGCGGGCGTGTGCGGCGGGGGGACAGCCTACCTGTGGAGAGCGCGTAGGAGAACATGGGAAGTGGCGAAAAGAAAGGGCAAGATGGTCTTGCATAGTCGCCGCACATGTGATAACTACCGCTGACTAAGCGCTGATACAAACTTGGCGGAGGACGACCGGACGTCGCCCCGGCGGCCCATCACCGTCAGTCCCTCCGCGCCGCCGTCGTACACCGTCAGCTCGTACCGCCCGAACGCCCAGTTCAGGATGTGCCGGCCCTCGTCGGCGAGCAGCACAAAGCCCTTGACGCGCCAGATCGCGTCGCGCGGGAGCAGCAGCAGCGCGTCGGTGAGGATATTTCTTGATACGGCCACTATCGCCACGGTGAGGGTCTCGACCTCGTCATGCACATGGTCGAACTGGGGGTCGTGCGTGAGGAAGAGCTTGGAGGAGAGGCCAAATATGAGGGCCGGATCGAGGCGCGGCTGGCACTTGATTTTCGGCGTTTCGTCGTTGAGCGTGCAGAGATGGTCGATTACGATGTCGAGATCGCGCTCGGAGACGTGCTCCCATTTGTTCTGGCGAGGTGAATGAGGGCGGAGAGGACAGAAAGATGGACTTACGATGAGGATGATGTCCGAGTAGCTGGCCTGCATGCGGGCGGTGGGCGAGTCGTCTTCATAGCCGGTAAAGTTTTCGGCGTCGACGACGGTGATGATGGCGTCGAGGACAAAGTCGCCGGTGTCCTGCGCGAGCTGGCGGATCTGGAACGCGAGCGTGGCTGGGAACGCGGAGCCACTGCAGAGAATTAGGACAGGCTGAGGACCGAAGAGGGCACGCACGAGCACTCGATGATGATGCGATCCGGGTGGAAATTGTCTGCGCGGGATGAGACGGGAGCAGGAAGTGGGCGCAGGACGCACCGCGTATCTCGAGCAGCGCCGTCTGCATCTGCCCGACGAGCACACAGCACCTGCGCACGGTGAGCGGGGCAATAAATTTGGGCGGACGACGCACATGCAGCCGTTGAGGATCTCGGAGACGGCGGTGAGCGACGACTGCTGCGCGAGCTTGCTGTCGACCTCGACGTCGCCAAACTCGTTCTTGAGCAGGACGACCTTGTAGTCCGTCGGCAGCAGCGGCAGCAGGTTGAGGATCGTCGTCGTCTTGCCGGCGCCGAGGAAGCCAGTGAAGACGGAGATTGGGATGGGCGCCATGACCAAGTTTGATCCCAACCGCCATGCGCGCTGCTGCCCTCGTCCGCCTCCACTCGCTCTTCGCCGCCGCCGCCTTCGCCTCCGCCCTCGCACTCGCCTGCACCCTGCACTTCGTCAAGGTCGTCAAGAACGACGTCGCCCAGTACCCCGACGAGACTTTCCCCTCCGTCTCGGCAACGTGAGTGCATTCACTTCTACTCAACTTGGCTAATGTTCGCAGCATCGGCGACTGGTACCCCGAGCGCAACGTCTTCCAGCTCCTCATCGCGCTCACCGCCGGCCCCCGCTTCGCCCTCGTCTTCCTCCAGTACTTTCTCCACCACGCGTCCAGCCCCGCGCTCGCCACCCTTGTCTTTGGCGCAGGCATCGTCCGCACGCTCTCCTGCGGTGGCTGGGTCTACATCACCTCCACCGACGACCACGATGTCCACGACTTTATGATGATCCTCTACATGGTCTGCAACCTCCCCTGGATGCTCGGCACCATTGCCGCCACGCCCCCCACACGCGTCGCCGTCATCCGCAAACGGTACCTGTCCTTCATCTGTCCGAATTTCAACACGCTCATTATCTCAATTAACAGGAAACTGATTGCCGCCGGGTCCGTCTCGCTCTCTATAGTCGTCATCCCCTATTCACCCTCCCCAGGTTCTTTGCGTCCCTCGGCCCTCTCGTCTACTTTTTCATCCAGCACAAGGTCCACCGCATCCCAGGAGGTCTGTCTCATCAGACATCCCTTGTTCATCCATTCATCGCTTGCAGCATATACCCGATACGCCTATTTCGAGTGGGCTCTCATCTTTTTTGATGTCCTGTACGACTCGATCGCAGAGCAAGAATTTGCAGAGGCTGATCTAAAAGTGTGTTCAATATCAATGCTATTTCTGCTCTAATATTCCCTCAGATATACCTCGCCACCAATCAACCAGATACCAGGTATTATTATTAGCATGTGTTCAATTCGCCGCTGACCGTATTCAGTACCCCGCAGGAGAAATCGCCCATCGAACTGCCGCCTTCCGTCGACCAACCTCTTGCAGACGCCCTCGTAGCCGCCCTCGCGCCTGCACCAGAGCATCCAACCACTAACCCTTTCCGCAACGTACTGAGCTTCCTCTCCGATGTCTACCTCGGTAAGCTCACCACACGCACCACTTCCTCGCTAACTTCTCGCAGCCTATATCTTCTGGACGCTCTTCACCGCACTTATCCCCACCCTGTTCTATTTCTCCGTCTGGAAGCTCGGCCTCGCAGGGCACGAGCTCGCCCTTCTCGCGGTCCTCTCCCCCGCGCTCCTCACCCTCTCCTCGCCGTACCACTACATCTTCGCCAACGCCTCCCCCACCAATAGCCCCACCCAACCCCCCACAGCGACCCTATTCACCTTCGCCCGCACGCGCCGCGGCCAAGCCATCCTGCACGCCGCCGCTCTCCTCGGGCTCGCCGCGTACCCCGTGCCCAGCCCCGGCGGGCGCCTCGCGCTCGTAACGCTGGCCACCGCGCTCGCCGTCCTGAGCCAGGCCGTCGCCTGGGCGGGCCTCGTTCCCGGGGCACCCGACGCGGCCTACCAGGGCGCCGTCCTCGGCCTCGGCGTGCTCCTCGCCGACGTGCTCAAGCTCGCGAACCGCGCGAACAACCCGCTGTGGCCGTTCGTGAACCACAAGGCGGACGGGTGGAATGCGCCGGGGATCGCGCTTGCGGTGCTCGCGGTGGGCGAGTACGCTGCGCGCGCCGTGCCTCCGGCGTCGCCGTCGCCAAATGCTGCGCCGCCAGTTGGTGCGGCCCCCACGCCCAAGGGCACGCGCGCACGCTTCGCGACGTTCCGCGCGGCGGCGCCCCTCGGCGCTCTCCTGTTCGGCGTGCACCACCTCCTCGGCGACGCGAGCACGCTCATCGCCTGGTCCTGGACGGGCTACGCCGCCCGCGCGCCGCGCGGCCCGCTCCCGCATGTCCACGGCGCGCTCACCGTCGGCGCCATGGCCCTGGGCCTTGCAGTGGGGCTGCACTTACCCTTCGCGCACGCGGGAGGTGGGGGTAGGGCGCTGGGGCCGGTAGGGGCGGCGCTGGGCGCGGGCGCGGCGTATGTGGTTTATGCGTACCGCGATTGGGTGGGATACGCGGGCGGGCTGGTGGAGGCGGCGTTTTTGATGGCGCTCCTGCCGGCGGTGTTCGCGCACGCGGCGCGCGGTGTGGGCGAACCGGGCGAGGACGCGGTCGACGCAAAGGCGACTGACGCGAACGGGGAAAAGAAGACAGATGCGAAAGATAGGAAAGACACCCTAGGCCCGCGCACGGCCGCGGTGTACACGGCCGCGCTCGGCGTGTACTGCGCGCTCACGCTCGCGAGCATCTTCACCGTCGCGTACGCGTTCGTCCCGGGCGGCGTGTACCTGCGCGAGCGCACGGACCTGTGAGTCGATCCGCTCGCCGCCTGTCGCCTGCTTGATGCTAACCGCCCGCGCAGCGTCATGTTCGCGCAAACTGCGCTCCTCATCCTCCCGCTGCTCTTCGCGCGCTCCTCACCCCAACCAACGGCAGCACCCGCCTACACATATCAATACAAGCGCCCCGCGCTCGCCCTCCTCGTCCTCCTCCCCCTGCTCGCGCTCGGCGCGACGACATACCGCCTTCCGCGCACCGCGCCTGCGCCGTACCGCTCCGAGGCGCGCATCGTGCGCGCGGGCATCTGGGCGGTGCACTTCGGCGTGGACAACGAGGGGCACGACAGCCAGAAGGGGATGCTGCGCCTTATCAGCGACATGGAGCTCGATGTCGTCGGGCTGCTGGAGACGGATCTGCATGTGCGTTGGCGTGCGCCGGTTTTTAGTGTGCTTGGCCTGTTTTTTTGGAGTGTGCGCTGACGGGTTCGGTTTGGGCTGGTGTAGCGCGCGCCGTTCGGGCATCGGGATTTGTGAGTGGTTTTTGTGCATTTCGTGTGCGATGTGTTGTTGAAGTGCGTGCGTAGGACGCGACGTATCGTCGAAGAGGGAAACTACGTGCGTCCACCCAGCTTGTTTCCACCCAGTACAGTCGCTGACCGCCTTCTCCCCGCAGTACGTCGACATCGGCCCCGGGCCGAATCAGCACACGTGGGGCTGCGTCCTCCTTAGCAAGGTGCGTCTTTCCCCTCCTGACTCGACGTGCCTGCATCAGCGCCAGTGCACTAACGTTAGAAACTGACACTAACCCCGCGCGCCATAGTTCCCGATCATCAGCACGACGCACCACCTCCTCCCGTCGCCGCATGGCGAGCTCGCGCCCGCGATCGAGGCGGTGCTCGATATGCACGGGACAGAGGTGCTCGTGCTCGTGTCGCACAATGGGCAAGGTGCGTGCACTGTGCCGCTGATTCTAACTTACTGTTATTAACGCATCAACCCGGCGCGCAGAAGAGGACCCACTGGACCGCGAACTGCAAGCGACCGCGCTCGCGGAGATCATGGCCGCGTCCACGCGCCCCGTCATCTTCCTGGGCTACGTCGTGTCGAAGCCGCACGAGCCGCGCCGTGCGTCCTCCCCCCTTTCCACCCCCCCCCTAACCCGCTGACGCCGACGCCGGCCCCAGCGAGCCCGTACGGCATCCTCGTCGACGAGGGCCACGTGCACGACGTCGACCGCGACGACCTCGATCGGTGGTGCGAGTACATCTTCTTCCGCGGCGTGCACCGCACGGCGTACGCGCGCCTCTCGCGCGGGATCATCACCGACACGGAGACGCAGCTCGCGCAGTTCCTCGTCCCGCCGCCCGGGGCGCGCATCGACGACGCGCCCGCCGCGCGGTACATGCGGTCGCAGAAGGAGCTGCTGCCCGAGGAGCATGTGCGTGTCTTTCCCTCCTGTCTCGCTTTTGCGCGCCAGGCCGCGGTTATGGAGAGTGCGATAGCTGACGGTGGTGTGCGTGTGTAGTGGTTCCCGATGGCGTACTACGGCGACGAGCGCCGCGGCGGCGTGAACGGGCACTTCTACCACGTCTTCGGCACGGTGCGGCGCGTTTCTCTGAATTCCTCTACTTTCGCTGACACGCCGTGGGCAGCCGCTGTACTACCGCATCCCCGCGGACCTGCCCGCGGAGGGCAACGCCACTCAGAGCGCCGCCGACGCCGACGCCGACGACGTAGATGCACGAGCATGAGATTCAGTTAGGCGTGCCTTGCCCCCGGCGCTGTAAAATACTTAGGCGCGAGGCGCAGAAGGTCTTTATATTTCTAGTGTACATATACATGTACATCTACCCTGTACAGTTAAGTGTGTTGTAATTTTGATTTTTTTGGTGCTCCGTGCCGCGTTAGACATTAATGACGGCGAAGAGGGTGCAATATTGCTATCACCAGACTCAAGGCTTCCTAATATGCCTGCAAGTACTGAGAACCTCCTGGACCCATCAAACAAGATGAAACTGCCTAATATTACCAGTGAACATGCTGCAAGACACAGCTCAGAACAAGAAATGAACTGTAGATATAGAGACAGGCAAAATGACTATGGACTCCGGATGACTCAAGAAGCAAATGTACTAGAGGATGTCCAAGATATGTGTGTACGACGCAAAAGCAGGTATCAAGTCCAAAAATGATGTAATGGGAGCAATATAGGTACTTCACAAATGATAGGTACAGGCACTGTCGAGCAAGCTGCAAGACTGGCTTCGCCCAGCAGGAGGTGAGGCAGGGAATGGGGCCTGTATCCTACGGTCTTCGCTTTGCATCCCTGCTGACATGTCCGCTATGTTCTTTGCGTTTGCGCAAACCACTTGGACCAGCCTGCCTCTCAGTAATAGACGCATACGTGTACCCCTCCTCTCCCTCTTTCTCGCGATACATCTCTCGAGCCTTGATGAGAACTTCCAGAAAGGCTTCATGTGTAGCAGTGTTTTGCTGGTCACGTATAAATGTTATACTATCGGTCCAAATGACCGCATAAAGGTCCTTGAGCACTTGATGAAAATCATCCCAGTAAGCTGGCATGCGTCCGAGAATGAAGGTGTCAGGAGACATGAGTATTGAAGCTTTTCTGCGGGCAAGAGTATGGTAGTCGTCTACTGCCCACCATTCATTGAGGCAGACCGAGAGTTCCTCTGCCTTTGGAATTGGACTGCGGAGGCACCCGACCCCGTCGACGTAAGTACAGAGGTTGAGAAGAACGTAGAATAAGGATTCAAGATCGTGTTTTGGCTGATGCCTGAAATCAGAAGGTTTCTTCCATGCGAGAGCTTCGACAGCCATAAAAGGAAGTGTTCCCTGGCAAACGGTTAGATGTAAGTAGTACAAATCGAGATGTAGAGTGTCTCACCGTATTTACGAAGTAGCCAGACTCGGCTACCTCATCAAGAGCAAATGAATTGTCGTGATCAATTACAAGGCCACGCGCTTTGACAGGCACTGGTCTGGGACTACTCGCGCTCAACGCAGTGGAAGAGGAATTTAACTCTGAATTGGTGTGAACCTTCCCAGGTTCGGCAATTTCACTAGCACTGCTCTCGTTAACGACAACGTCAGAGGGCGTATCATTGCCGCTGCTGCTCTCAATATTGTCATCGTTGTCATCGCTGTCAATTTCTCCATTGTCATCGTCATCGTCCCAGATGCGGTTGATTAAAATATTGCCCAGGCTGATGTCTCCGTGGCAAATTTTGCATTTTTCAGCGCTATACTGACAACTGTAAAACTTGTGAAATTATACTGTCAGTTCATGTCTCAAGTACGATATTCCAGCTCTACTTACAAACAACGACATCACACAAGATACTGCACAGCTCAAATTTGGAGCGGAAAGAAGTCAGAGGATCGCCGATAGCCTTTGTTACGATCCTCCTATGGACCCGTGAAAGATGGGTACGAGGGAGTTCTTGACGACGAAGGTCAGTAGAATCGCCCAACTCCTGACCAATGACAAGAACGGGGTAGGTATGTTTGAGAGTGTCGCGCATTTCTGCGTCGTTCATGATAGTCTGATTGATTGTCATAAGATGGCGGATCTCGGAAAACGGCTTTGATTCGAGTGGCCAGGAGTCCTTCAGTGCGTAATAGCGACTTTTTCGACGGACGAGCCAGACACTCGTTGAACAGCCGGAAATCTGAGAGTTGGTATGTAAAAGTCGCTCAACCTCAAAGATACGTTTGACCATCTTGGAGCCTGAGGTTGGAGTTTGCCCAGTGACGGTGATGTGGGTGACAACACCTGTGAGTTTACAGATGGTCATGGTTTCGTCGATGCCGATATGATGGGAACTCGCAAAGCTCAAATAGTAAAGGACGTGCCCAAGAGTGTAACCACCTGAACCATTGAGATGGGATGGAGAGGTGGATATGACCCCGGATCGGTCGACAAGAACTAACATCCACCTGGCAGTGGCCGTTTGGGGTTGGCCAAAGAAGGCCAGAGTAATGACAAACCTCCGAAAAGGCTGGGTCTCGAACATGATATAGGCCTTCTCGACTATATTTCGTACCACACTGGAGAACGACGTGTCATATGTAGCTTGAGTAACTTCAACAAATGCCTTGACCACGGCCCAACTCGGCCTGTCGTCCTTGCCTTTGAAGGTAGAGCAAAGATCGCGATCCAAAAGCGAGAGCCCGGGTTTCTTGGATGGAATGCAGGCTCCCGTTTGCGGAGAGTTGCTGGTTTGACTACTCCAAGACCGTTCACATGTAGGGCAAAGGGTCTTTCCCTCATCGGAAGTGGTGACCTTTCCGAACGCAACACCAAGCATATCCGCAACCGTATTCAGCCATCCCTCCATGTGCTTTTCAGTGAAGGTTTGGGGCATAGTGCGAAAGCTCTGGGAAGATTTATCCCAAGCTGCTGAGCTTGAAAAGGCTTTACTGAAATCGCTGTAGCACAATTCGGGAATGCCCAAGCGGCAGAAGTCCCGTATCCAGCACTCCGAGACATCTGAATACTGACACCCAGTGAGAAATCCGGAAACCCGTGCCAAACCACGCTGACATCACTCAACGCGACACAACCAGACACAACAAAGAAGCAACGCGGCACAACCAAACTACAATTCTCCAACAATTCTCAGTCTTTCATTCGATCGTAGAATACATGAATATTTGTTYGAAGTCATTGAAAGCCAGCGCCTGCTGCAATCAGATTGAAAGTTCTGAGGACCAATCATTACGTAAGTAGTTCACAACGGCCCGTCCACTCCAAGTCCACTCCATTGGAGTCCTTCCAATCCCATTGTA
Source organism: Hypholoma sublateritium FD-334 SS-4 (assembly GCA_000827495.1). NCBI lineage: Eukaryota > Fungi > Basidiomycota > Agaricomycetes > Agaricales > Strophariaceae > Hypholoma > Hypholoma sublateritium. The sequence continues at coordinate 208,901 of KN817546.1, forward strand.
ATATGCTTGCTGCGTTCCTACTATACGTTGCCGCTCACGACATTGAAACTCCCAAGCTGTGTTATTTGTCGCACACTTGTCATGTAAGTATTACAGTCAATATACAGACTGTCTCAAGCTGTCAATCTTTTGCAGGCGAGCAGAGTGCGCATGGCGCGCCTACTATTCCATCATGCGGCTCACGGAACAGAATAGGCCCATGCCACCGCAAGACGTCCGTGCTTCTGGTTAAACTTAGAGACCTCAAAGTAGCGATGACGCGTACACATCATGTGATCAATATGCGGCGCGACGCACAACCCGGTTCTTTCCTCCGAAGTTCTAAGTTCTTTCTGTCCGCCATGTAACACCCCGCACATTCTTATTTGACACTCAATTCCTTCACTTTGAAGGTGCGAGAGGTGGCCTTGGTGAGTCTATTCTGATAGATTTGATCGACTTATTGCTTATATAGTACGCACTGGACCCTGGTACTTCTGTCCAAGTCGCGCCCTAGAGATGTTCTAGGGCTGGATGACAGTCTCGGTAAGTATATGCCCAATATATGCGTCTCTTTTTTCACGGAATATTTCTGTAGCGCCATTTTCAAGGGAATTCRGTGAACAGGCAGCCGCACGAACATGTCGAGCTGGAGCTCCTGTTCAAAATTTCTCGAGCACGGGTTATCACGGTCTCTTTGAAGCTGTCTGATGATGGCCTTGCATTTTCACAGGTATTGCTCGCAACATCTGGTGTCTGCAAGAGGTCTGTGAATAATAACGATCATGAGGTGACGACAGGTAAGTTCACGATTATAGTAAGTATAGAATTTAGTGTATGCTGAAATTGATCCCTAGATATTGCCCAGCAACATTATCGTCAAGTAGCGGAGATGGTCACACAAGGGTAATGTCGATGGTCTATATCTTCGCCGATTTTGGAAGGTGCTGACGCATACACTAGCAATGCGACTTCCTCACCTCCCTCGCGGCTGGTTCTTATCAATTCATGATCTGCAGGCGCGCATACGGGACTGTCGACTTGCACCTGCAGTTTAGGGAATTGGGCGTGCCTATTGGGGATGGGCAATGGGGCCGACGATGGAGGAGACCCGAACCAGAGAGGGGAGACGGCGGAGAGACYACTTATATGCAGCCCRGTGAGCTGTGGCGCTGTTACAGGGTCCTGTACATCTATTTTATTATGGTTTTTTGTCGTTCTGTACTGTTTAATGAAATGGCTTGCATTGTTGTTTCTCGTTTACTTTTGAGCTAAACCAAACGTGCCCACAGCCAGATTGCTAAACCAAATGAAAATGCCTATTACGGTTACCTAATGTTTGGTGTGGTTTTCGGGATTTCTCGCTGGGACTGACATTTGATTTTGTGAGCAATCCGATCAGAGAAATGGGGGTTATTTCCTCTGCGAATAGGAGTTTCCATCTCAGCCATGGTATTCAGGGACGAACGTGCTAATTTTTTGGTCAAAGGAGTGAGCATCGACTTGATGTAGGGACCATAGTGGGTTGGTCTTGTGTAGGCTGTGATGTTGAGTGGGCGAGGCAGGGTTGGCCTGGGTGGCTTTCTGGATGGGACAGGCGGTAGTAGAGTGATAAACATAGGCTGAGATTGACTCATGTCAGCCGGAGACGAAACGATGGATTCAACTTCTGAGCTGCGACGGACGTCTTCATCGTCATCGTCATCGTCAGAATCAAAAGCAGATGGCCAGACAGGTCTTCCGAGATATGCCATTGATGAATTAGGATTAAGCCTAGAATTTTGGGTCGATGTGAGGCAAACTCGGGGCAAACTTGAAGATTCGCTGGAAGAACTTAAGAGGAACCACAAATGCTCCAGAGGAACCGTGACTCAATATTAAACGAACAACAACAACAACAACAACAACAACAACAACCACCATCATCGCCATATACGGAAAACACAGATAGTGTCATATCTCTTAACAAATCATCGCTTGCCCTCCAAATCTTCGCGTACTATACGCAGAATCCTAATACAATCTGAACCATACCAATTTTCCGCACAAAAAACTTTCATCTCATCGTACTGCCTCTTTTTGAAATTCGAACCATCCACTTGAACCTTCACATATCCATCCTTTTGCCCATCCTCATATACGTACTATTATTATCTTGAAGACTAATCTCTTTACTCTATTTTAGCTCCTCGGCTAACGATGATGGACGAGACAAGCGACCATCCGGCCATTCAGCCGGCTCGGTCAGCGACGCCCCCCCGAAACGTGGCTGTGAACATTACTCCCTTCTCCCCTCGTCGTCCCGCGCAGAGGTCCCACGATGAAATATTGGCCAGCGAAGCTGCATCCCTAATCCCTTCCACTATTGTTCTCGCACCCGGATGTGAGCTCATCGTTCGTGGTGTTGGCGCCAAGGAAAAAGGCTGTGATGTAGTCGACATCATCCGAAAATCGACTGAGGAAATCAAGAATGCTTTTCCCGAGTTCAAATCGATCCCTATCAATATCAAGAAGTTCAACTCTCGGTTCGGAGATTGGTACTCAACTTGCTACATTGCACTAGCTCGCGAATTCGACCCTCAAGGCTTGACTGGCTTGTCCTCTGAGCCGCGTGTAGATCTTCTCAATCTGTGGAAGACAGCTCTGTCCCAAAAGCACTCAGAATGGGAGATCAAGTGGGCACCGTCAGCGCCAGGTACCGACAAGCGCATGTGGCTTCGTTTCTACGACCTTCGTGAACGGGCTGGGTTCGATCACAACAAAGCAATGGGACACGTCCTCGAATGGATGGCCAAGATGCCAGGCGGTGTCGTGTGTAATTCGTTCGGCGGCAAAACCGGGATCACTCTTCATCTTGCGTCCCCCCAACTGGTCGATAAACTTGCGTTTGAAGGCCCTCACCACATTCCTGGGATAGAGGAGAGTGTCAATGTCGCCAAGGGACGTCAGATGGAAATTGAAGATGCATACGAGTGTGTCATTCGTGGAGTCTCTTCGGGATGGACGGGCGGCGAGAACGCTCTCGCTAACTGGCTATCGGAGAACTTTAAGGACGCCGAAGGAAATTCAACTTTTGCCGGTTTTCGAGTGATGGACGGGCCTGACAGTGACGCGTTTGTCTTCTTGATGACGACGTGGGAGGCTACCAAACGTGTCTTGAGCGAAGATAACCGTGCCAACTTTGAGAAGACTTTTGCGAACTTCAAGGGTATCACTTTTCCCATGACAGTACACGCTGCTAACCTTATGCCATACCAGCGGAAGGAGCGCGTCAACTTGAGCGAGGAATTCAACAAAGGGAAGACTTCGATGAACGACGCCCTTAAACAAATTCAACAGTCCTTCGCCGAACAAATTGGTGCTGTGCGAAACGATATGAAGATGGGCATGTCGGTCATTCAGACCCAACTTACTGCAGTGTCGGCCTCAGTCACCACACTGTCCACGACGGTCAATCGCCTGGAAGAAACGAGCACGGCCAATCACATGGCTCTCATCGCTCAAGGAGCTCAAATGGGACTGCTCGGTGATCTGAACTCTATCTCTATGATGATTGTCAAAGCGCGAGGAAACCTCATCATGGAAACTGACCTTGATCAACGGAAGATTTTGACAGAGTACATGCAGGATCTGCAGTGCAAAGAAGATAGCATCCGCGCGCAGCTAGAGAACTCGCAAAACAATGTCAAAACCATCCTGGGCGTTCCGCCGGGTCTGTCTCTTCCACCTCCTCCGACGGCAGCATCCAGCTCTTCTGGTCACCCTGTGCACACTCTGGCCCAAGCACCATCCGAACCTGTTCAACCGTTCACCGAGTACAGGCCTCTCAAACGTCCACGTGAAGCGGTCGAAGGTGTTCATGGATCAATCCATGCTCCTCAACCAAGGAACGCGCCAATCGACGATGACATGGGTGTAGCCGAGAATAGGGAGATTCATCAGGTGCAGGAGCAGCTGAATCAGGTGTGTAACCATTTGGATACTCTCTCAAAACGATTAACGGCGGCTCATACGAGTCTCCCAGTTCGCATGATGCAATATGACAAAACCCGAGTGACGCCTCATACCTACGGTTCAAGAGGCGTCTTCGTTGGTGTCTTCGATTCGCTGAAAAATCTGGGTAGACGTAGTACGAGCTGCCCTTCCCCCCTTTTGAGTAGATCGGATCCCCGCTGTGCACCCACTCCCAACATTGGCTTCAATAAATTGTTATTTCTTGGTATAGTGGTGTGCTTTCTGCGACTGATTGATGGAGCATCAGCGTCATTTGCTCCAACTACAACGTCAACGACCTCCTTCACAATGTATGGGTTGAACGGCAATGGGATGACCGGAACTGTCAAGGTCAACCAATTCAACAACGTAATCAGAGCAAGATCGCCTCATGTGTTCGTTGTATCGGAAACCAAGACAGACTCAAAGCTGAGTAATTCATTGCCCTTTCATGAGTACGAGATCTTCGAAGAAGCGGGTCAGCCTTCGAACAACTTTCATACATCCAAATGGGGGGTGATTGTTGGTGTTCGGAAAGATATTCAAATTGTACAGCGAGTGCAAATTGTTGACCAAGCCCTCAAGGGGCGTGTGATAGCTATTGATCTGGCATTACAAACGTTGGATGGCAATACATTCATGCATCGGGTTATAGGAGCTTACGCCCCATGGAACCCTGGCGGAGCTGGCAACGAAAGCCTCTTCTGGCCACAATTCTCAAAGCTCATTATCTCTACGAAAACCTCTTGGTCAATCGCGGGAGACCTGAATGCAACCGTATCAACTCTGGAACGTGCTAGTGGTGGCCATGAAGCACGTGAAAAGTACCTTGCGTTTCTACAAGAAACAAACGGTCATGATCTATGGACAAGGAAATTAGATCGCGATCGGATGCGGGACTGGACATGCCGATCAAGGATGGAAGGAGTGTCGAGTGGAAATATTATCGATCGGGTGGTTTCCTCCACTCTGAACTTCATTGACGCTGACATACATGTTGCGGCTAGGCATGATGACTTTATCGAAGGGACTGACCATAGGGCGGTTGTTGCGACGATCGACTATGGTCTATTCCAAGATGAAGGTATCAGGCCTGTGTGTGGGCCATCAAACGCGGCGCGGAAATCATCCAACACCCCTCGAATCAAGGTCCCTCTCAAAAAAGACAAGGAGAAGTACCATCAGTTCCAGGAGGAGGTTGACCAGATGATATCTGCTAAGTCGGACACATTGAATAAAAAGATTACTGATGATGATTCCTTCCTGGAAAGATACCAAAATCTCACGGAAATTATCACGGAATCGGCTGTCAAGATCTTTGGGCGGTCAAAACCATTCCAGTGGAGGCAAGAGGTGGTCACCAATGCCAAGATCGAGGAGATAACCAACATGATGAAAGCAATTGGAGGAGCAATTCGACTCGAGAAGTCCGAATTGACAGCGCATGTATCGCTGAAGGCAGAGAGGCTACATATGTCCCTGCATCAGGTATACATTAGAAACAGTGCTGACTCAAATTCACGTCCAGGAGTCCACGATATGCCCATTTCTTATCTTGTCTTTCTGCAAAGGAAGCGTCGGGCGCTATACAAAGACCTATATGCTGAACGATCACGCAAAATTATTGACCGGGCAAAGAAGGCTGATCAGAGGAAAATCGTGGATGCACTCACGGGAAACTCAACTAAGAAGCTTTTTGCTAAATCATTCATTCCCTTTCCACTGATTGTGAATGATTTAGATGACCCAACAAAAATGGTGGGGAATCCAGAGGGTGTTAAGTCAACAACGTGGAAGTATTTCGAGAAGCTGTACGATCACAGTGAGACACCGGATATGCCAAAGCCATGGATGTCCACCCCGTCGGTGGTTGAAGTCAAGGATCGTGTTCAAGCGGACCCATTCATCTGGCCTCGGGAGGCATCTGTATCTGACTTCCGAGCTATGATCCGACGTGGAAATGCGAGGCCATCCCCTGGACCAGACGGTTGGGAGAAATGGGTCATCAAGGCACTGTCGGACGATGCTATGCAATATGTGGTGGACCTCACTGGATGCGAGACCACGTATTTCAACGCAAATATGTATAGAATATGTAAAAAAATATTTCGAATATTATATACATATGTTCAACTGAAATATTGGGTAAAATATTTGATAAAGTAAGCAAATATTGTAAACTTTTATACTTGGTTAAAGTGTAATGGTATATGTGCTTGATATATTTGCTAAAACCACATTTTTTACCAAGTTTATTTTCTTACAATATTAGATAGAAATACTGTGACAGAAATCAAATTTTATAATCAAGTATAGATGCATACAATATTTGAATAATATTTGGTCAACATTAGCCTTATTTTCTAACAAATAACACGGTCAACAATACATGTAACATATTTGAAAATATATGGAAAACAATATCCAATGAAATACTTGCAATAATATTGGTTGGAATATGCATTGAATAAGTAAATATAAAGTAATGAAAAATTTGATTGGCCTTCAAATATGTTAATACATATATATTAAATATCTTTGAGCAAGTTATTTGATAGAAAAAAAAGGTGCTAAAATATGTGTATCACACTCAGCAAAATACTTGGTCAAGAAATTAAATATTAGAGCACAAATAAAGCAAGTATAAACAGCCTTTATATTTGATCAAGTATAAGTTGAAATACTTGATACAAGTAAACAAAGAACTTTCAAATATATCAGGCTGAAGTATTTGAATAAGATATTAAATGACTTTACAAAATATAAACCAAATATTTTCAATGAATAACACTAATAATATATTTGGTGACAAGTAACTATATTTTTGACATAAAACGCATTATATACTTAGTGAATATGTGGTATAATACAGTGATCATGTCACTGAATATTCAATACAAAAGAAAGAATATATACTTGATAGAATATGTAGTACTAGTTCAGGTGCATTTGGATGTTTTGCTGATGCCATGCAGGTACTCACTCCAAAGTATTTTTTCTTCCTTGCAGGCAAGTTCATAATTTGCAGCTAATTTACGTGATTTGTGTGATTTATGTGGTTTGCCTAATTTGCATGGTTTGCCTAATTTGCGCGGTTTGCTTAATTTGCATGATTTGCGTGGTTCACCTAATTTTCGGCAAATTTGCCTGATTTTGCCTAATTTGCAAGATTTGCGTGATTTGTGTGATCTGCGTGATTCGCCTAATTTGCGTGATTCGCCTAATTTGCGTGGTTCGCCTAATTTGCGTGGTTCGCCTAATTTGCGTGGTTTGCGTGATTTGCATGATTTGCGTGGTTCACCTAATTTGCGTGATTTGCGTGGTTCGCCAAATTTGCATGATTTGCGTGATTTGCGTGGTTCGCCAAATTTGCATGATTTGCGTGATTTGCGTGGTTTGCCTAATTTGCGTGGTTCGCCTAATTTGCGTGGTTCGCCTAATTTGCGTGGTTTGCGTGATTTGCGTGGTTCGCCTAATTTGCGTGGTTCGCCTAATTTGCGTGATTTGCGTGTGTGGTCGTCTGGTAAGTACTCATCTTTGTTTTGAAAATACACAGGCCTGTCGCACCCGAACGCATCCTCTCATTTCCAAATGACGAGGTTTCTCTGCTACTCTATCCAGAGTGCCGACTCTCAGAATCACACTGCGCGCGCAGTACCAGAGATTCGCCGACGTACCCGTCCACCGCCTGCTCAAAGGAAAGACGCATACCAGAAACCACGCCCATGCCGCATTCCGCTGTCTTACCGTGCTGCTCTTCGCCTTCGACGGCGGCGGCATCTAGCAAGTCTGCGTCGCCCAGTACGCCTGCGGCCCCTGCATGACCTCCAGACCACTGAGTCTTACACTACGCCCGTGGTTGCCGACCAGCAACTTCGCCGCGTCCGCGAGGGCCTTCCGGTGTAGACAGCGCTGTGCGCTCTATCGGGGATTCCAAGAAGACATAGCCTCACATGCTCCCTCTAGTTCGGGACGATTATCCTGCAGGTGGGCCGCGCTTGTCGTTACTACGGCGTTCTTCAGCTAGACCCACTGATTATTACCATCAACTTCGCCAGTTGCGGGAGATCTGGCGGTTCTATGATCAATACGAAAGTTCGGTGGTCAATAGATCTTCCTCAGCAGCTTATTCTTATTTGAGGCGATTGTCGGCCGCTCGTTTATCAGTGTTCTCTTTGGTATGTGCATTCAAAACCTACTGAGTTTCGAAGGCTGACGACAACACTTTGAGGAATGAATCTAATTAAATTTTCTCTTCGACCTCGCTCATCGTTGGGCGCTACGCGTTCGGGAAGATGTGCAGAGTATCCTACTTTAATACAATATGAATGTACATCCCGACTCCCATGATACCAGCGCGGATTGCTCTGCTTTAATCTGAGCTTCTCATAATTACAGGTCTAGTATTTTTTTTAAAAAAAATGATATACATACGTGTGCAAAGTCATCACAACGGAAAACCGTGAATTAATGTCTGTTCCTGCGAAGCTCCTAGCTGCACGATGATCACCTTCGCGGTAGGAGGGGAAATGCGTCGGGGGCGACTAGGACATGACGATGTCACGGGCGTCACGATATGTCAAATCCGAAAGAAGGCGGCGCGACAGAGCACTGAATTCCCTGTACTTACAGAACCTGGTGTCGGCCGCGTCCCTTGTGGGCGCAGACGAAAGGCGTAGGCACCTGAGCTATCTTCCGCGCATGGGAAAGGGAGCGGAGAAGGGAAAGGGAGCGGAGAAGACCCGCGCATGATGAATGACTGTCATCCGAGCGGGATTCGTGCTTGGGCTGGGCGAAAGTCGAAATCTTGTGGTGTCGGAGTGATGTCCTGGAAGTATGGGAAATATAATCAGGATCCCGTTTGAATTTGCCCGACGTTGGCTGCATAGGATTTTCCCGTGAACAGGACCACTCGTTCCGATTGTGGGGCTGGAATGTGTGATGACAGGGGGGGTGCACGGCGCGTCTTGGCGTATGGACGAACGAGAGAAGTGGTGTAGCAACGACATAGAAGTAGCAACGACATAGAAATTTAGGCGTGTCGTTGCACACAAGGCCGGCGAAGGGGGGAGGGGGGGAGGGCGACGGGCTGACTACGAATATGCGTCCGGCAAGGGTCGTCGCCGTAGAGGGGGTCGCGATCCGAGAAGGACTGCTGGTGAGGAAGAGGGACGCGCGGGTAGGCGGATGATACGGAGGCGGCACATGCGGGAGCCGGGAATCTGGGGCCAGCGGTAAGTTAACCACGAGTAGGGCGAGGCTGGATGCTCACAGAGGTATCTCTAGTCGTAGGACGAGCCGCAGCGGGGGCATTACAAGAGGCGTGCTCGCCTGCAAGTGAGATGGTGCGCGGGCGAGTACGGAACCCGAACGACGGGTGCTGATCTAGAGCGGCGCGAGCGGCGCGAGCGACGTTATGCCCAGATTGATCTACAGCATGACCCGGGCGCGCTTGACGCGTCTTGACGCAAGCACGTCTGCTCAGAATGATGCAACAATAGGGCAGGGCAGGCCGCGGATACGGAGAAGGTCTGCGAGCGTCCAGTGGGTGGAAGCGCGAGGGATACGGGATGATTTATCGAGCAGCGTAGAAAGGGCGCGGGTCCGGGGGGAGGATGTCGGGGAGCCAGCGCGGTGCGGGGGACGACACGGGCGAATGACGTGCATGGAGCCAGCGCGAGCGCGAAATACTGCAGCGGAATCTAGGGCCTTCAGTGACTAGCGGTGGGTACTCACAGAAGGCTCACAAGGTCGCTGACGGCCCTATCGTATGCGCCGGCGGGAACGCGCTCGAGAACGGAGCGGGTCTTATGGCGGTATGCCAGTCGGATTCGATCTTGTGCCGGGAAGGATCCGTCTGTGCGATCATGGTGGCGGCGGGAAGACGAGGCGCGTTGTTTGGTTTAGATAAAAACAGTGCCGACTTGCTCTCAACGACGTAATGACAATTGCGATGAAATGTGCCTCAGCTGTCGACCACCATGAATCCGCTGAAAGCAAATCCAGATCCCTTGTTTTCTCGCCCGTGCGATATCAGTAACGGCTACTTATAACTTGAAGGGAACTTAGCGTGCAGGTCGTCCGAGGCGGCTTCGAGATATCATTGATGTGCTCCCGCAGGTCCTTTGATTCCGTCTCCCAGTCTGTGATAAGCGCAGCACATCGATCTCGTTGACGCATATCCTTCCTCCTCCTCGTCGACGACGGTCTTGTGCCGCGCTGCGCGGAGTTGTGCGCGACGGACGACGGGTTGAAGACCGCGTATTAGCGCGACGCCTCGTCGATCGTGATGAAAAGGTCCTCGAACACCTTCGCGAAACGTACGGCTCTCGGGCTCTTTCACGAGCTTCTCGCGTTGTTCGTCGTAGGCTAGGTGAAAGGGTTTGCGATAATGCGCGCGGTGTCGTAGAGTCTGAAAAAAAAAAAGGAAGTAGATGCAATGTGCGGCTTGAGCGTAGGTGTCTCGGGGAGGTGATCCAGTCTGTGATCTTCGTATACAGAGCGTGTCGTTTGGCCCTCGCAGGAGCATGTGGCATCCGCACTTTAGTCAGCGGAAATCTCTCAGGAGGAAAGCACTCTACAGTTGACGTACCGCAGATTATTTCCATCCCACGTTGTACCTGAGATCGTATCTTTGAGTGCACCGTACGTCGAATATATAGCTCCCTGTCTTGAGGAAAGGGGCGTCCCCCGTCCTCAGCGCTGAGCGCTGCTGTGTCTCATTCGATTTCAAGCTGTCTGATTGTCGTCCTCCGTGACGCGTACTCTCTCAGCAGTGCTGCGCTGCAGTGATCCCTCAGGTACAGCCGCGCAGAGCATCGCCGTCAAGCTTGGGGCACCAGCTGTGGTTCGGAGGATGGGAACAAGGTTGGGCGCTACGACTTCACAAATCCTGTGTATATTGTTTGAAGGTAAACCAAAGTAGGAGAGCCGAGAAAATCATAGTTAATGCGTACCTTCACCTGGTCCTGTTTACATCAATTTGAAAATCAAAAAAAGCTCGACTTCAGAGCCGTCACATTCACTGAGCTCAGCAAACCAACTCCGTCAATCAATGTCCGAGTCCTTTGAAAACATATTCGCTTCTCTTAAAATGTTCTACACTCGTAGACATTATTGTTTCTACACCCACGATGGCTTCACCGGCGATGGGAGTCAATGTATTGGCAATCCATATACGAGAAGTCGTTTTCGCCATGAAATTGTAAAAATCATATTCATTCATCAGCGGGAATTTCGCGAGATCTTCGAAGTTGGAGCAACCGAGAAGTTTGCTCGGTACAAGCTGGCCGTTTCGTAAGTCTGTGTTGTTTCTCCTTGAACACGACTGATAGATTTGCAGTGCAGACCCTCATTCCACGGGCACAGATCCCAGGCCGCATTGGACCGTGCGCTTGTACGATGCGTTGGACGTCCACGTCGCGACGATGCATATTGACAGGCTATGGGCGTATTCGATTGAGAAGACAACAGCGTACTATGATTTTTATGAGAAGTTGATTGAAGAAAATGGGTCAGAAGTTCTTGTGACAACCAAGTTATGCTTCTGGTAAGCATCCTTGCTACCACTGCGGTTATCTTTTTGTTAAACATCACCCCAGCCACGGTACATCTCCTAGAGCATGCAGAGGGTGGGCAGCTCTTGATTGAAGAATGAATTTATATAAGTCAATTGCGTGTAAATGTATACATGTGCATCAAACCAAAAACGACGAGGACAAAAAGGATGCGCATGGTGGAAAATCCAAACAGAACGGCAAAGGAAACGCGAAGGTGGCGGAGCACGAGCCTACGCGAGCACTTCCTGGGCGAGCTCTAGAACCGACGTGACGCCAATGCACGGAGTAACCACGTCAGGCATGATGGGTGGCCGGGTGGAAGTTATCGACGTCTAGACAAATGGACCGAAGGTTGACGTGGAATCAAAAGAGTGCTGGGTGAACGTGTATCGCGTCAAGTCAGATGCACGCGCTGACTCCATGCTTGAGACAAAAAGTGCCAGGGCCACTGCCGCCGCTTGGGTAGAGCGGTGCGGCCCGCTCAAGGAGCACGTCGGTGCATGTTGGTGATCGTGTCGGTTGAGCTGGGGATACTGCGTACGCCTGCGAATAGACGGCGTCAGAGGGTAAGAGATGCGGCGCTGCCTAAAGCAGTGCTCCATATATGGTTAACATGAACTCTGATCACGAAGCCGCGCGCGCAAAGCAGGGTGGCGAGGGAGGTTGAGCGTGCGAAGATGGCGAGCGACGAGCGGAGCAGGAAAGAGGAGGAACAACAGGAGGAAAGAGGAAAAGGAAGAAGGTCGGAGTCAAGTAGGGAGGCTTTGGGCGAGAGGTTCATCAGGGAGATGGATTGCGAGCAGGCCATGTGACTGTTAGGATGCATATCGTTGATTTCAAGGGGATACAACTATCACAGACTCCCATGATAGTTAGATTAGGCGGATCCCGTTCGGCTGAAAGTAATTCTTAGGGGAACTCGAATTCAAACGCGGATAATCCGCCCGTGGGTAGTGGGGCAGCGTAGCACGTCAACCACGGCAGTCATGATAGTCGCTGCATCAAGAATTAATCTCTCTTTCCGAGCCTTGCATGAATTACGTTACCGTGGAGGAGCGTGGTCGTAATCGTCTCTTACTCTCGGCGGTTTCGAGGGCCAGGAGGACATCTCATAGCGATCGTAGACTGGAGGCGAGGGAGGAGTACCATGGCGGGTGTATCCGGTACGGGTGGTGGATATCTGCGAATGTCCCGCTCTGCAGGGGGTGGAGGATAATCATAGCGGCTGGTCCCGTGTTTCTGGGGCATTCTCTGCAATGAGTTCAGTCAGATACGTGGCTCAGCCAAACGAAATTTTGCGTAACTTGCTCAATGTCCTATCTAATCGCATTTGAAATGCACGCTGGGGTCACCCTCGATTCCACTCAACTGTTGCGACAGGAGATATTAGCTTTCTACCGTGTAGCAATCAAGAAAACGTCAACAAACGTCCTGCGCATTGTCTAAAGGAGCGATCTTACGTCTCTTGGTCGCTTTCGTCGCCGCTTTCTTGCCCTCGATGCGCTTCTCCGGCCCCTGGTCTTCTTGGCCTTGAGTTTCTTGATGATCTCGTCGCAGAATACCTCTTAGTACTCCGCAAGCGCGCACACGGCGTTAATAGCCCGTGCGACCAGTCCTTCGCGCGCGACGAGTGCAGGACGGCGTTCTACGGCTGTCGATACACTGCATCTTGTAGATGAGGGAGCCTGAGGACGTCAGCGAGCTGTTGGTTTAGCTAGTAAAGAAAGGAAGGCACCTTTCACTTTCTTGGCGCTACCGTTCAGTTTTTGCAGGACGATGTGTGGGTACTTGGCTAGCATTGGACCGGCCTACGTCGAAGGTTTCGGTGTATCGATTTGCATTCAAGCGATTTTTATCGGCGCCACAGGTGATTAAAGCTCGTATCCTGTCGGACGCCCGCAGTTTCTGACGACGTTGTTCAAGTTGTTAATGCGACATAGTTGACGCGGACCGTGGCGATATCTTTATTTGGCGGCGGCGTTTATAGACAACTCCTTCCTTCCGCGCCTGGTCTTCCAAACGTCCCCCGCTGTGATTCATTTTGCGGCAGACCGCCGGGTTCCAGCCGCCGTAGCACACGCTGAAAAGGCACAGAGGACGCCTGAACATCTCGCAACCCCCTGCTCCACGCCTGGTTTGCTCGATAAACTGCAAGGCGTTGCATAAGAACATGCATGTTCCTATTCAGTTTCCATGCACAAAGCGTACGTTCGGGGCACGCCAGCTTGAATACTCCTCTTTAACATTTCGTTTGTTTGATTTTGTTCTACTTACCAGAGGATAGTGGGCAGCTACATCGAGATCTGCAGCGTGGGATGCCTCAGAGCCTCCTCTCGCTCAATAAGTGAAGCTCAATGATACTGGACGCGCCAAGTCCGCTTCTACGTCTATTCCGCCGGCCGTCATGCCCGTCAGATCTCAAGTTGTCTAACGGCGACGTCGCCGAGTATTTCAGGCTTCTCAGCCGCTCCCGCCTGCGCTCCTCCGGTCCCTACAAAACAATAGTATCTAACTCAATATCTAATGTCGTAGATCTCAACCCAGACACGGGACGTGCAAGTACGACACTTCAACGACAAGTTTCAAGTCATTCCGCGCAAATTCAGTGCAAGCAGCACGCCTGAACGGCACGGAAAGCAGTGTCATTCACACCAAGGCCAACCTCA